>CM032896.1:7577500-8057500 GCA_019176425.1 Megalops atlanticus
TCATTGTTAGAGCAGCACAATCAGTGAGCTTGTAGCCATCTGTTCTCTTTGTGACAAACATAAAACACTACTGATAGTCACAGCAGTTGCACACCTACATTGTTACAAAGGGCAAGAATGAATGCTTGATAAGAACAAAAAAAAATACAGGTTGATGGATGGGGCTATTGTTTAATAGCTAAGCAGCTAGCCACACCTGAAGGACCACAGGCCAAAACTTCCCGTGACATTTCCTGCAGAGCTGGCACTGACTGACGCACCGTCCTTGCGTAGTTTGCTGACCCTGTTCCTTGCCTGCTTGTAACCAAATGGGAATGAAGTTATGGAGCCAGAGTTTCACGGTTGGTTCCCACTCAGCTCAAGCAAAAACGCAGCTGAAAAGCGGGGGCTAGGGATCAGGCAGCTGGCCTGGTGCTGGCGTGACAGCAGAGAAAGGGTATGCATGACTCAGCCAGCCCACCTCAGCATGGGGGTAAAATCCTGAGCCGGAGACACTGCACAAGCTGAATAGCCCTGTGATGGGAGTCACCGCAGCGAAGCCAGCGGAGTTACTGTCTAATGAAGCAGCAGACCGAACGTGCGCAGATGCTGGCCATGGCTATGTCTCTACCAGCAGGGCTTGGCAGGAGTCAGGTATGCGTGCATGTGTGCGTGTGCATGCATGTGTGTGTATGAGTCTGTGTGTATGCATGAGTGTATGTGTCAGTATCTGCGTGTGGGTATGTGTGTCTGTATCTGTGTGTGTGTGTGTGTTTGCATGTGCTTGTGCATGCGTCTGTATCTGTGTGTATGTGTGAGTGAGTTTGTGTGTGTGTGTGTGTGTCTGTGCATGCCAGTAGGCGTGTGTGCGTAGGTGTGCATTTGTTTCTGTGTGTATGCACTCATCTGTACCTGTGTGTGAGTGAGTGTGTGTGGGCGTGTGTGCTTACTGGTGCATGCAGCAAGCACGTGTGCATGTGTGTGTGTCTGTCTGTGCATGCTGAGCAAGTGTGTGTGCTTGAGTGTGTGTGTGTGTGTGTGTGTGTGTGTGTGTGTGTTTGCTCATCTGTACCTGTGTGTGAGTGAGTCTGCCTGTGTGTGCGAGCAAGCGCGTGTGCGTGTGTGTGCGTGTCTGAGGATGAGAAACTCACTGAGAGTGGAGGCGAGTGTATCTCAGATAGGCCATGGACTGTATCAGCCTGTGACGGTCTTCACTACTCCACTGCAAGTCCTTAACGGTGCCCACGATGCGTGCACGCATGCCCCTGACTCAACCCCAGTCACATGATAAAGTTGTGAAAATACAGGTACAGAGGAGGGAGAGTGTGGAGAGGGTGAGTCAGGAGAGGAGGGAGAAGAATACAGGCACAGGGGAGGGTTAATCTGACAAAGTCATGGTTAGGACACACATACAAACATGCACCACAGAACCCCAATACCTTTCCAAATGGAAACAGAAGCAGGGTGAACAAGGTTTGTGCAGTCAACAGCAGCTACAGGTGAGATACCTCATTTCATCTGAGACCAAATAAAAATATCCAGCTGTATAAATGGATAACATTGTAAGAACCATTTTTCCTTAAAAGCAAATGAATAAATTGTAAAAGACCATTTTTCCTTCAGTTTGAGACCATGGATAAATAATCTTTTACTCCATGCGAAAGCTGTTGGAAGTACTACCTATATCACTGTCCTCTGTATCTGAGCTGCTGTTTAACGACACACAACCACACCACTCTGCATGAAAAGGCTGAGAAATTGGCTTTAATTTTCCTCTTAGAATGCTTCTCATCAGGGCCCTGAACATGCAATCCTCTGTGTGTGTTTTCAGAGGATGGGAGGTGTGGAGATAAGGGGAGGCACACAGGGGAAAGTGGGTAACATGCTCTGAAAATGGTGGGCTCATGCTAGGCTACAATCAACTACCCTGGAAGACAGAAATTAATGCCATGATACAAGAGTGAAAATCTGTACAACATTTTACCTGGCCGTGCAGTGCATGTTTTGTTTATGAATTTCTTTGCAGGAAGCTGAATTCTTGCTCTCTTTCCCCTGCCTGCTTTACCTGCTGTTCCTAACCTGTTGCATCACACCTTGTCACTTTCAGTTTCCACCCACCACCTCTTCAAACCAGATTACCCAAACAATGCAAACCTTCCTCAACTTTACCACGCCAACAGCAACAGCTGGGGTCAGAACAATTAGACTGTGTGTGAGACTGAAAAGAGCTAGAGTGTGTGCACATCTGAGGTTTTGTGTGTGTGTGTGTGTGTGTGTGTGTGTGTGTGTGTGTGTGTGTGTGTGTGTGTGTGTGTGAGAGAAGAGAGAGAGAGAGAGAGAGAGAGAGAGAGAGAGAGAGAGAGAGAGAGAGAGAGAGAGAGAGAGAGAAAGGGAGTGTATGTGTGAGAGAAAGGGAGTGTATGTGTCTCTTGTGGGCAAAGCTCAGGGCATTAGATTCTCCTTATATTGGGGGATAAACTCTTCCGGTTCTTCTGGTTTAATTCTTGTTTGAGTGGGCGTTTATCTTTTTTAAGACCCCAAGTTAATGTAATGTCAATCAGCCGATCTGCTCCTGAAGTCCCACCCCTTTGCCCTGCCTCATTTGATCTTCTTCATGCCTTCCTTTGGCCCACTTACTTCCTGCTCTCGTAGCTTGCGAAGATATCTTCCAGGATCTCAAGAGGGTGATCTTCAGAGCGATCAAAGGAAAAGTCGATCAATGAACTGCGGCTGTTGAGGTGAAAAACGAAACAGAAACAAAAAAAAATCAATTTTACTCAGAGATCTCCTGTCACTCAGCATAACCACAAACAGGACCAGAAACACAAGCCCTGTACAAGCCTAGGCTGCAGTGTGGTGTAGTGGTAGGGTAAGGCTCATAACACAAAAGCTGCTGGCTACAAGCCAAAGTGTGCCACTGCTGTTATATCCTTGGGCAAGGTAGTTCATCTGAACTGCCTCAATAAATATCAAACTTTATACATGGATAATATATAAAAATTACAAGCTATGCAAGTCACTCTGGGTAGTATCATCTGCTAAGCTAATATAACGCAAAAGTGACAGTCTTGATCCTTCGGATTAGACATTGAACTGAGGTCCTGACACACTGCAGTTATAAAAGACCTGATAGCATTCAGTAACAGAGCAGGGGATTCCCCCCTGTGTCCTGGCAAAATTCTGGTGAAATCTGACTCTCTCAATCTGGTTGTGTTATCATCCTCCTTTCTAATTGGCCATAAAAGGTCCAATTAGAATAGGTGGCTGCTATCACATTGTGGTTTCAGCCGATGTGACAGATGAAGTCACAGGAAAAGATTATCGGAAGATGGAGGATCACAAGTTCAGTTGTGGTGAACAAGAATCGCTAACTCCCTGGCTGTCATGGGCGTGATTTTAACATCAAAGCTGGCACACTTTTCCCAGCCACACTTGCACTGCAAACTGATCAGAGGTGGAGCAGATATGCATTTGTTTCTCAGTGTGATAGGACCAATGGTAACACAGCTGCCTGTGAGTCTCATCACATGGTCTGGCTCACAGCGAATCACAGTGCAGGAGAGGACATTACACAGTCCCAAGCCCCGCCCACTTCTCTGACCTCTGCATCCTCTCCACCCTAGGGAAGGACAGCTTCCTCAGCTCCCCGATGGGCGTCCGGGAGCCACGTCTCACCAAGCCTGGAGGAGAGACAGAGAACAGCACATCCTTCATGGGGCAGGGGCCTGTCCTAATGCACCACCCTCTCTCCTTCCCATTGACTACCCCTTTCAACCAAGTGTGACCATAATGAATGTGGTGGTCCCCCAAAAGTAAAAATATATATATAAACAATAACAAACACTCACTTAAATTCAAAGTCACTTAAGTCAAACTTAAGAAAAAAAAATGACAGTATCATCGGACTGAATCTTTAGCCTTTGCATATATTAGGTTAAATCTAACATATGCATGCCACTTTGGACCAAACGGCATATTAAACTGAAGAATTTAAAATGGCTCCCCACTAAGATCACTTAGGACCAGTTTGACACATCTGGATATGATGCCGTTGACCCGGTTCGTACCCAGGCCAGGGAGAGCGGGTGGAGGTACCTGCGTTCTTGGCCGCCCTGCTCCGCCCAGCCTTATTGAACGCGGCCGTGCTGCGAACGACCGCCCGGAGGACGCCCCATCGGAACACGGCCACCGGGTCCACCCCAATCAGCTGGCGGATGAACGCCCGCTCGCTGCTGCGCAGCAGGGCCACGATGTCGTGCCGCATGTGGTCTGTGTTCTTCGCCCGGAAATCCTGTCGCCCGGAAATCAGGGCAGAACACAGGGAGAGAGAGGAGGAGAGAGGGAGAGTGAGAGAGAGAAAGGGGGAAGGGATAGAGAGAGAGAAAGAGAGAGAGAGGGAAGAGATACAAAGAGAGAAAGAAAGAGAGAGAGAGAAAGAAGGAATAGAGAGAGGGAGAGAGAGAGAGAGAGAGAGAGAGAGAGAGAGGGGAGGGGAGGAAACATGAGAGCAGTCATTTTTCATTCCTTACTAGAATTATGCACTAGCTACTTCCCTTTATTATTCTGAACTGGTCTGTTTTTCCAGTACTTTGTCATCATATCATATATCATTGTATTGGTATCATTGGCAACAGGAGCATGGTTTCACCCTCGCCTCCACTGTCCGGACCCACCTTGATCTGGTACTTGACTTTCCCGGCGAAGTGGCGGATGACGAAGGCAGGCTCCATCACGGGCGTGGGCAGGAAGAAGGAGCTCCCATGATGCTGCTGCTTGAACTTGGCCAGCAGGGTTTTGTCTGTGGCATGAGGAAAACTGGAGAGGGAAAATAAAAAAAGGGGAAAAGAGAAAGACAGAGATGGTGAGGAGAGTATGGAGAAAAGGTGAAGAAAGGGGGATCAAAGAAATGAAAGGGGAGATGAAAAGAAGGAGAATGAAATTGATTGCTATACTATTTGTATTTGTATTTCATACACAGGATGATGATATTATTATCATTATGACTATGATGATGGTGGTGACGACGATGATGATGATTATGACTATTGTTAACTGTTGTTGTTCGGATTAATAATAATCACAGTTGGTCATATTTGCTATCCAGTATGATCATCATGTGGTCCAGGACAATGAGGACATACTTGCTCTCCTCATCCAGTAGGTACAAAAGGCCAGTGGGCTTTTTGCTGATCAGGTGAATGCAGCCCACATTATCCGTGTAGTCGATGTTGTGCCAGGTGATACCCTCTTCCTGGTACTCCTCCTATAATCAAACACAGACATAACACAGGACATCCCAGAGTCTCATTGTCTCTCTAATGGACAGGCTAAACCAAACATCAAAGAGCTGTCAATATCTACAATTTCACTGGATATCCTTATACACTTAGGCTACAATGAGGAGTAGTGTCAATGGAACTGGATGCATGACCAGAGGGTTGCAAGTTCAAATCCCTGGTGTGGCACTGGTGCTGTGCCCCGGAGGAGACAGTGAAGATATTACTGGCTGCCAGAGCCCACTGACCTGCTGCAGCTTGAAGACATACTGGTTGAAGTAATACTGCAATTGCTCGTTGGCGTAGTTAATACAAAACTGCTCAAAACTGTTGGTCCTGAAGTCCTCGAATCCAAATATGTCCAGGATTCCAATGGACAAACACTGCAGTTGAAAAAAAAGGCATTGTTTAAAAGCTCTGCCATACATGTCCAAAAACAACACTGCACAGATTTCCACACCGTCAGCCCTTTCAGCCTGGGCTGATCTGACTCATACGAGACATTTCACCACTTCCTTTGACCCCTCAGCAAGACGGAGTGGAAAGGACAGGTCACATCACTCATCGGTCTGTGTGGCGAGATCTGACCCCACACTCACCGGCACAGACTCCTCCATGTCCTTCTTGTTGAGCAGAGAGTGATTTATGCGCAGAACGATCCAATCAAACAGGGCGCCGTACAGGGACTTGGCCATGGAATCGCGGGCTGTTATGGCCTTCAGGGAAACAGTAAGGGTGAGCTGACAATGAACACTTCAAACACACCTTGAACATGAATCATATCACAGCTCCGTGGAGCTGATGACACCGTGAGCAGGGAATCACGAAATTTCCATCGAAACACAGGGGTTCTGATGAAATAACTGAGCAGAAGTGTCAGGCAGTGGTTTGGGGAATTGTGATCAGAAGTGTGAAAGATCAAATCCCAGACTGGGCACAGCACATGGATAGCTTTAGTAAATATTTGCATGTATAAGCGGACAGCGTGTAAATTATAAGGTAATTAGTCATCCTGGATGTTGTGTCTGATCCACAAATAAAGAACATAATTAATCAATCAAACCCCTGACTGACCATCTGGTTAAAAGCCGAGTTCCCCAACCATTACTTTCCACATCACACAACATAAACCTGTTACATCAATGATGATGATGATGATAATGATGGGGGCATGATTTGTTTGAGGGTTACGTACCTCACTGTGGCTGTAGGGTAAAATGAGCGTGTCATTCCCTGTCACTGTCCTCCTCTTGGTCAGCGCCTCCACCAGCAGCTCCTCTTTAACCTACAGGAAACCAACACACACTAGTTCAGTACACAGCTCAGAGGCAAAGCATCACCAACTGCAAACGCACTCACTTACTAAACCTGGTCCTGGACCTGGTCAGTCCTGGTCCTGTAGGGCTGCAATGTCTGCAGGCTTTTAGTTACAGCCAGGTCCTAAAGCTACAGAATTCAATTAATACTTATTTATGGAGAACTGGAAACCTGAGTTCAGAGTTCAGAGTTCAGAGTTCCACAGAGCTGTGAGCCTAAACTGAATGAAGATCCGTAATGACACAAAGTATCCTCACAATAATCATGTGACCCCCGGCCCCCATTTCAAGCACAGTGGATGAAACAATGGCACTGGTTAGTACAGCAGTATCTGAGGGACTGACACATGGTCATGTGTGATCTGTCACTTTCTGTATGTACTGTTGTTCATTGTTTTATATGCACTTTTGTGCTTTTGCTTTGTAAGGCACTGTGGATAAGTCTGCCAAGGAACAAAATAAACATGTACAACCAGCCTGAACAGAAGGGCCTTGATTCCTTAAATGCTTCTTTTGAAATCCATACCAAACCCAACAAATCAGCACAGTCCTTGGATTCTTCAGGGGAATGTCATTACTATGTGATAGAGTGACAGTGGTGACGGTGAACATGCACTTCCAGAAAACCACTTCTCATTCCATTAAGGGTGGGGCAGGTCACAAGGGTGGAGGGTCACTGTGGATATGAGGGGACATGGCACCTGAAGGTGGTCCGATGGGTGCAGAGTGAATGTGGGGTGTGGAGGTGGGGTAAAAGATTTGAGGGAGCACCTTACCCTGAGTAGGCCAGAGGGGTGCAGAGTAAATGTGGGGTCTGGGTGTGGGGCACAGACTTGAGGAAGCAGGTTACCTGGAGCAGGTCAGACAGAGTAGCGAGGACTTCAGGTGGCCCCACATCCAGCAAGTCCTCTCCATCGTCTGACTTGCGGTGGTACGTCACGTTGCCCAGATACAGGATGGCAGACAACATAGAGAAAATCCTGGAAAAAACAACACCTAAATTATGCACTGTACACCGCACACACGGGCTTCAACCTCCACCCTGCGGCTGGGGCAGAGACCTCATCCTGACAAGAAATCACATCATCGACAGTTTCAGGTTAAATCTCTTTCCTCTTTAATGACGCATGATAACTTCAGCTCTTCAAATAAAACTTATTTCATTTAAATGACATCCGCTGTACAAGACAGACGCCGATTCCAGGGGAGCTGTTCTGCTGACACACCCACACAAGAAGGCCCCAAGCAGGTGGGCGAACACTCAAATTCTTTGCGCATTTTTTCCTCTCCGAGTTTCTCGTCAAGCGTGGCAAGTCTAAGCCTGTTGCTTGCGTGAAGCGGGTGGGTGAGAATTCTTCGATAGTAATAATTTAACGTGTGTACGGTCTCACCCTCAACAGAGCGAGGAAAACTCTCTGGGGGGAAAAAAAAAAAAATCAACTACAGGGGAGAAACACAGACACGCAGTGTTTGCTCGATACAGGGGGTGCCTCAGTACATCAGCAGAGTTTCCTGCCCTGTTTCTGAGCAACTGACAGTCGGTTAAGAACACTACTGTGCTTAAATGCAGTAAGATACTCAGATACTGAAATGAGTAAAGCTGATTACAACTGACGATGATAAAATGTTGTCCCAGGTTCATGACCAGTTACATATTTTTCTCATTTTTTCTAAATCTCCCTTGCTCTGTCTCCCTCTCTTTCTTGCTCACTCTCTCCATCCCACTTTCTCCCTGCACTAAAGGGAAGAGAGGTTTCCTTCTCTCCTTCTCTCTGCCTCTCTGGTTCTCTCTTTCTCCCTGCTTCAGAAGAAAAAAAAGCAAGATGTGGAGGATATTTATAAATGATAGTCTGTGTAAAAAGAGCAACCCTGCACGCCACTGCCACTGCTGGCCATATCAGGGTCCGATGGCCGCCCTCTCAGACCCGATAGAGGATCACTCACTGTTTTTTGGTGGCTGGAAGGAAGCCGACCATCTCCATGGCCTGCTGCAGCCTCTTAAACTCATGGCGGAGATCCGCTTCATCTTCGATTTGGAAGTTCTGCTGTGAGGAAAAACAGAGGGAGGGAGGGATTCAGAGTGAGGCAGCCATTTGCTTTCTCTTTGAGTAAATTGACTTAATCAGTTTGATGTACAGGGTTAATTTGGCAAGGGTGCTCTGGTTTTAGCTGTGAATCAAAAGGGGCTTTTGTTGTACCCTGTCTTGTCACTTGTTTGCAAAACTGTACTTCTTTACTGTGTATTTAGGCCAACTAACAATGAAACAGACATGAGGTCTTCTTTGGGGCTTTTACAGGGAGGAAATGAGAGGCCCTACTTTTAACTCCCTCATTATTAGATCGGAAACTGTTTGCACCATGTGTCAACGAATTAACTGCTGAACAGCCATTTTCTCTCAGGCCCCTGTCATATCTGCTACCTGCTTGGTGAAAAAGACAGGAGAGCAGGCTAATATCCTCAGTGTGAGAGAACTGAGAATCTGGAGTGATCGAGGACAGAACCAGGTGTGGCTACCTGCTTGAGGTAGAGGTAATCTTCAGGCTGCAGAAGCTTAAACACCTGCCTCTCCTCCTCCGTCGCCCCAACCAGCAGGTAGTAAAACACGTGGTAGTTCCTGGGGGAAGAGCAGAGGTGCTGCCGAAAACCTGGATTTAGGCCACAGCCTTGCACTGCTAGTTACCCTGTCCAACCCAGCACTGTGGCTGCGTTTTGCTCCAGATACTGTGCCCGGCTGTTACGACATGCCTTTTACTTTCGGTTTAAGCAGCTTTGTCACTGTACCAGGCCAAGCACATGCTGTTGTAAAAACACACTAAGGGCAATGTACAGCTGGAAACTGAAGTGACACAGCTCCTGAGCCCACGAGGAGTGACTAATGTTACATGAGGAAGGCATTACAACAGAACTCTGGGTCAAAGGTAAAAAAAAAAAAAAACATGAGGGCTTCCTGGGCAGCCAACTGGCCAATCACACTTGTTGTACATTGTTGTATATTTGCTTACCAGATGCCCCACATGCTCCAGAGCGACCCACACAGTGAACATTACACAACAATCCATTCATACAGCTGGATATTCCCTGAGGCAATTCAGGTTAAGTACCATGCATAATAAATGCTACAACCCAGCTATGCAACCACAACACCACACTGCCTCTCTCCTGGATACCCTGCCTGGAAAGGGCGTAGGCTTCCATGGGTACTGATGGGGTATAAGCCCTGCCAGTTCCTCCGCCCTTACCTTTCGTTCTGTTCTCTTGACACCAGGCGACACTTTTCCAGGAGGTACTTTTCAACCACGGCCCTGAGAGGGAGGGGAAAAAAGATGACCCATCTGCCTCAAGATACTCAGTACATATGAAGTCTAGTTTGTTGGATTCACTGTGGGAGGATGATTTCAACGTGGCAGCCAGGGAGAGTGGAAACTCAGTTAGAGGGACACAGAATCCAGACAAACATGAAACCCAGGGAAAGGGTTTGGGTGGACAGACACAAATCGGCTTTGTAAGGGCAACTGGCTCTGTGTGCACTTGGTGTGCAACGCAGCATTTTTGTTGAAGTTGATTTACAAACACTAATTGACATTTCCAGTGAACTAAAAACTGATTTCAAGGCTGACACAGATATACATCTTAAAAGATAAGATAAACACCCCCCCCACCGCCCCCAGAAAGCAGCCCCTTATACACATTTTGAAACTGTGGTGTGAGAGGGTTCATTATGACCGTGTTTTCACACTATGCAGCTTCCAAAACACACAGAATAAAGCTAAAATCTTACTTTAAGTTTCTGAAATGCCTCTCATTTTATTCTCTGGCAAACAGCTCACAATAGGCCCTCACCGTTGACCAAGTATGTGGTGTTCTTTCAGTCATTAGTTCTTGTGCGGTGCTCTGTCCTTGGCGTAGAAATAGGCCCTTTGTGGGTCTTATCTAATAAACAGCTGCCAGGAATGCATTTAAACGTGCATGTTATCTGAGGCTATGCTTGAGAAACCGTCTATCTATTCATAGATAACCAGAATAGTCAGAGTGCACAAATACACACGGACACACAAGAAAGCACATGCTCTCACACACGCAGAAGCACATGTGTGCAAACAGTGACACCCATGACACACCACACAGCAACATACCTTCGAAAAACCACAACCTGTGCCTAGCTTACTTCTTGTAGACACAAACACTCTAAGACATTCAACTATTACTGTAATCTGTTTTACATTACATTGCATTATGTGGCATTTAGCAGATGCTCTTAACCAGAACGACCTACAACGCTTACAATTTCTACAATGTCATCCATTTACACAGCTGGATATTCACTGAGGCAATTCTTGGTTAAGTACCTTGCTCAAGGGTACAGCAGCAGTGCCCCAAAAGGGAATTGAACCAGCAACCTTTCAGTTACGAGTCCTGCTCCTTACCACTATGCCACACTGCTGTTAGCACTAATGCTTAGCATATTAAAAACTGACATAGGGCAGTGCTGCTTTTCAAAAGCTCAAGCGTGTGAGTGGCTCACGGCACTCCTGGGGGACTGGAGATGGGGTTTACCACTCCAACTGAACAGGCATGATTTAACAGAAGGAGGATGATATTAAACGGTGCTGAGATTACTCTCTCTCACTTTCTCCACCCTTTACACAGTTATCTGCAGTGCTCCCGATGGGCAATGACAGCAGTAAAAAAACATTTCCAAAAGCAGTGCACCACATCTAAAAAAAAGCATCAGGCATCTAAATAAAGACATACGCCTCCAGTAAATGTATACCAGAAGTAAATATGAGTGTCAAAAACGGCGACAGAGTGCAGTGAAATCAGCCACAATAAGACTTCTGGATTTTGGCTTCCCGTTTGTACTGACGAAACCATCGGTGTTTAGATATTACATGGCTACTGCAAGTGGTGCCTTCTGGTGACAGCCTGATCATGTGATCCTGTGAGCCTATGATAATGTGATCATGTGACCCTATGACAGCGTGACCACAGGACTCTGTGACAGTGAGGCAGTGTGGCAGCGTGGGAGACAGACCGCAGGTGACTCACCCCCTGACCACTCCGCTTTCCAGGTAGTTGACCTGGATGAACTTGCCGAAGCGGCTGGAGTTGTCGTTGTGAGCCGTCTTCGCATTGCCAAATGCCTGTTGAGAAAGAAGAAGAGAAAGAGTTATTAGTATTTAATCATGTGATTCAAAGTTTTCAAAACATGCACTAATGAACATTGTTTTGGGGCCTGGTTGTTAGGAACAGTCATAGAAACCTCTCTGTTCTAAATGCCTCCTGTACATAGCTCGGCTGCTCAGCTCAGTCAAATTGAAAAGAAACACTAGATCTTCTTTTAGATGAGGGCTGCACAACTCCAACACCGGAAGGCCACAATCCAGCAGTACTGCAGTTTACTTTAATCCACACATACTCTCAGCCAAACGAGTTCAATCAGGACACTGATTAGGTGAGCCACCAGTGAATACTGCAGCCCTATTGAGTTGATCAGCTATAGTTTGGAATATAGAATCAAATCCCAGCATCCCAGCTGACATCAGCTCAGACCCTCAGGCTGCTAACACCTACCCATGCGTCAGTCACAGTCATAAGGGGACTGCATGACGTCACAGATTTGCCAGCTGCCCACACAGATTGCAGTTCCAGTAAACAGCGAATGCAGAACATGCATCATCTCCAGCGTTCTCTTTACGTTTGTTACAACTCAGTAACAGAGGCGATTACAAACACACTTGGTGTGAATAAATTCAGTGCCAGGGTCATGATGCCCAGCCAGCTCACTGGGGGATAAAGAGGCCGGTGGGCACAGAAGCTGGCAAAGGTCTAAATGAGATCCAGTGCTGACTTACAACATCTCACATGGTCAGTCAGTGGGTGGGAGTCGGAGTGGGGATGAGGGATTGATAACAAAGTTTAGAGTGGGTGGTTTACTCATATTCCTTGAATGTTCCTTTTATTGGTTTATGTTGTTCTTGTTTCTGAGCTTCCCTGTATGGCAGTTGCTGAAGTTTGTCTTGCGTAATCACATCAGGTGAGTGGGTCTGAGGAAGATTACGGAAATCCCCAAAAGCACTAAATTACTCAAATACTGATTCTTACAGCTGCACTGAGTGGGGTGTTGGTCTAAGAATAATTCACATCAGGGCAAATCTTAATCACCCATTTGGAGTTTACATAACAGGTATAATATAAACACACACACACACACACACTTGTGCACATGGACACGTATACACATGCACTAACTGGAAGACTCAGATTCCACTGCCTTTGGGTAAGCTTTGGTTACAGACCTAACTGGAACTCCTGCTTTGAGATGGCATTAGACTCCATCTCTCTTGCCAATCTGTGTACTGATTGGTGAGGGTCCACATGAAAGGGAGGCAGTTGGTGGGGGGACCCTTGTGTGGGACCAGCTCCTGTCTCGACAGGCCACACTGCCGACACTTCCTACGCAACCAAAAAGCCATGAACATACTGATCCTCTCTCTGCCACTCATGCTCCAGGTGCTACCCTGTCTGACTGTGGCCGCTCTCAGCACAAAATTCCTCACTTGCTCACAACTTATTCGCATTCCTTTGGAAACATGAATAGCATGCGAGTTGTTTTTAATTACATGCACGTGTGGGCGTATGAATGTGGTGTGTGTGTGTGTGTGTGTGTGTGTGTGTGTGAGAGAGAGCGAGAGAGAGAGAGAGAGAGCGAGAGAGAGAGAGAGAGAGAGAGAAAAGAGAGAGTTGAGGTGTATGGTGGGTTGGTCACATGACCTGGCAGAGCTTGTCTTGACGCGCTCCTGCTTGTGCTCTTTCTCTCCTTTTCCAAGGCAGCCAACGCCCTGCATATTTTTGTTGCAGAGGATGATCGAGTTCCACAGGAACCCACCAATAGGATCCTTATCGATCCCCCCCCCCCGGTGCCAGTCCAGTACCCGTTTCACAAGGCCTTTGAAGAGGTGAACAAACCTACTGCTATGCAAGGCACAAGTATATAAAAACAAACAAAGAATGAAAGAATGCAGGCTGCTGCTTCCTTTTCTGATACTGCTGGGAAGATACGACACAGGTGTCATTACTGGCCTATCTGAAACAGATTTTTGAACACGATCTCATTCAAAGCTGTAATTACTCACTGATAATAATTCAGGAGTCACACAGCATCCATGCTATTCAACTGCCATCACGGTATACTAGTGTAGGACTGTAACAGCAACAAGTGTAATGGTGTAGGAGTTTTCATCAATGGCTAATAAATACATAACAGTGGTTTTGACATTAGAGAAAAATGGCTTTAACAGCCAGATGAATGATGAATGATGCAACACCAACGCTTTCTGTGGTGTTTCCAGTTGGCCATCGAAAGCGAGATGAGAACCTAATGGTGCTAGAAAGCTATGTTTGGAAAGTGGTGCTAAAAAAATACCAAGGATTCTTTCAACTTAATATGAACTTTGTACACACTGGTATTGTGATTACTTACGCTACAGGTTCCCACATGTTATATTAGTAAAAAAAGCTCAATGTAACTTGACAATACTCATCTTCAAACTGCCTTCCTGTCTCCATGATGAATGCGCAAAAAGAATTACATAAATATTTGGTGAAAAAACACACAAGAGAGAGAAGGAGACTAACTAAACACTGAAAATTTGACTCTGGATGAAGTTCATGGTTTACATTTACTCACAATGGTAGTATTTTGAAGTGTCTGGTTGTACCAAAATTGATGCCCAACAGGAATAAAGTCTTTAGGACATCGACCTAGCACACAGAAAAAAAACTACCCACAATTCCAAAGGACTTTTGACATGCAGTATGCCTGATTGAAGACCGTGAGGCAATAGGCAGGAAAAGTGCCCAAAAATGAACTACTTCCTGTGGCAGAGAATGCAGCTTCTAGAAGAAAAATTGGTGATAGGAGTGACACAGTAAATTCAGCATAACACAGGTATATGTTCCTTGCCTCTGCTGGAGAATGAAGGGCCGACTGAAAGCCTGGGGGATGGTCAACACTCCGGAGCAGTGGTTAATGAGATGGACTTGTGACTCAAAGACAGTGAGTCAATTGTCCTGCAGCATTGTCGTGTGCTTAACATGAACTGCTTCTTTATAAATGGATAATGTGGTTTCTGTGTAAATGGATAATGTGATAAGCAAACTATGCGAGT
Organism: Megalops atlanticus; assembly: GCA_019176425.1. Taxonomy (NCBI): domain Eukaryota; kingdom Metazoa; phylum Chordata; class Actinopteri; order Elopiformes; family Megalopidae; genus Megalops; species Megalops atlanticus. The sequence continues at coordinate 7,592,241 of CM032896.1, forward strand.
CACCCTGGATAAGGAGGGCTGCTAAGCACAAAATGTGCTCCTTGAAGCATTATGCACTGAATCCTTCTGTTGAAGCTTGATGCTGTAGTTGGTCCACTTTCTTTAAGTTATTAGACTGCGTGTCAGCCACAATGGCATAGTGGTTATTTGACCTAGTGACTGTAATGTATGGTACTGTGTGTACTCGGCTTTGCTTACTTTCTAGGCTGTCTAGTCAGGTTGCACAAATTAACTTGTAGGAGCACTTGAATAGTGTTATGCTCACACTCGCTAGTCTGGGAGTGTTGTCAGCCTGGTCTGACACTGTTGCTCATTCAGCTTGAATGGATACACTTCTGTTCTTTTGTGCTGTACATCACTCTGGGCAACAGCATCTGCTAAATTAATGTAATGTAATGTAATGTTGGAAAGCAAGAATTTTCATCTTCATGGCTGGATAAAAAAAAGATACCATGTATGTGCCACAGTGAATTACAATCACCAGCCAAACTGCAAAGACTGGCTACCTGAAACCTGTTAAGACTGTACACACTGTACTGATTTTATCCAAATAATAACCATTGCATTTAAAGATAAAGACCCCACAGGTGACCCATTGACTTGTTTCTCTGTAATTAAATAAAATATATGACATACAATGTAACATACAATTGAAATGCTACATAATATAATCCAATAAAACCTACATCAATCTGTGCATAGCAGTAATGTAAAATACAAAAAGTACATGTTAATTGTGGGGGTATTATATTCTTCGGACTGTATAATATGAACAGGGAAACTTTTAGAGCGATCTTTTTATGTGTCAGACATTTGACCCACTGAACCATCTGTTGGTACAGTGCCAATGAAGAACCTTATCTTCAAACCGCCTGTCTGACTCAATGCAGAGGACCAGCCTTGGTGTTCAGTGTAGTATCTCCCAGGCCTCTTACAACACCAGAAAGCTCTGTCTCTTTAAGGGAGCCCACCCCCGCCAGCACCTGCATCCACCAATAAACTACGGCAGGGATCAGGGCTGTAAAACAGGTCATCCAGACCCTGATAAAGCATAGCTTCCCCTCCCGCTCCACATTCTCCTGCCTTTTCAAAGCTGAAGTTGGAGGAGGGGCAGAAGCCAACGAAAATGGGCGGACGAGAGAACAGGGCTGTGGGGGGAATTCTGGGAAACCTGCCTAACCTGTTGGTTAGAGAATAGAGGGTGCTGCAGGAGAGCAGCGGAGGCCTCTGCTTTCCCGTCTGCGGAGTGCGGTGGGGGGGTTGGAACAGGTGAGAGTGCGGCGAACCCGCCAGCAGAGTGGTATAGTGCCAAGGTCGCCGGCTCAGTTCCCAGGTGAGGCATTGCTGTTGCGCCCTGGCCAAGGTGCTTAACCCGAACTGCACCAGGAAAACATCCACCTGTATAAGTGGTTAACCTGCCAGTTTGTGAGCTGTGTAAGTCAATCTGGATAAGAGGGTCTGACAAGCAAACGCATTGCAATGGAATGCAACTGAAAACCTCATTTGACTACGTCCTCCGTGTTGACATCAATGCAGTTTATGGGCATAACAGAAATAACTGCCTCAGCCAAGAAATAATAACCGTAAAAATGGCGGTTGCAAAACAGAGAAAAGACAGGCAGGGCAGGCCAGTGGCTGGTGTGTAGGAAGCCCAGAAGGTTGCAGGTTCAATTCCCAGGTGTGGAAATGCGGCCACACCCTCAAGACATTTAACTCCACCTGCTTGCTGAAAACATCCAGCTGTATAAACAGATAATAAATTAGAGTTTAAAATATAACCTACACTGTAAGGTGCCCTGGATAAGTGCACCCACGAGCAGATGAATAATTTAACAGGGTTTGCCGGGGAGTTTATAGTGACTGTGCACATCCAAAGAACTCCTTTTGTGGTGATCATACCTTTCTGTCTGTTGGCGACAACATTCTACGGTAGAGTTATAGTGCAGTTACACACGGTTAACCACCTCCCCTTATAAGTGTACAGCTGAGAGTCCCTCTTTGTCGTATTCACTTACACTTTGCAATGACTGAACTTGAATATTAAGAGTGAAATGAAGGAAAGACGGTAACTCTCGGCAAGCACATCACCGACATAACTCCCCTTTCAACAGTTTGTGACCTGACCCTTTCAAAAGGAACTTTAAAAAAATGGCGTGAAATATTCAGCTCTCCAAGAGTGCTGTCAGTTCAGATCAGGTAAAACAGTGATCACGCTGCTCGAACATGACCACAAGTTATCGAGTGAAGAACCACTGAGCAAGACATCAGATTAGATCAGCGGGGTGAGCGGCTTCCTCTGCGTTGCACTACGAGTGAATGTCACATGAGACCCAGCTGTCCTGAGCAGGCATTTAGAATCATACCAGGAGTCATGCTGACAGAACTAATGATATTAAAGTGTGGGCAGTTTGGACAACACATCCATTTGTACTGCTATCTCTATCTCTGCAGAGTACGAATGAAATTTATGCATAGAAGTCGCTAATTTAGTTTTTTTGGATTCACTAAGTAAAAAAATGAATTCGATGCATTTATCATGACAGAGCACCACCAACTGAATGAAAGCCATAGAAAAGGCGGCAGATTTAAATTTTGATGACCTCTAAGTTTATTCTGAGGGTTCATCTACAGGAACGGACTCTTCAACTTGCTGGCACCTGGCCGCCCACAATCTGAACTGAACACAACTTGAATGAAATATATTTAGCTAAAGAGTGTCAATTACACTGGGATTTGTGCTCCATATCATAAAAGTTTTGGGTTTACAGGCCTTTACACTCTTGAGGACATAAAGGGCTCTGCTCTCAACATTTATCATTTCAGCACAACGCTTCTGCTCATGGTTACCACAACAGAGTCCCACCGAAAAATCAAACATGCAACTGTGTGATGAGAAGTACAGCTTCATTATAGTACATTACATGCATTTAGCAGGCACTCTTATCCAGAGTGACTTCCTGCATAAAATAACAGAAGTGCGTCCAATGGACCAACTACAGCGTCAAGCTTCAGCAGAAGGATTCAGTGCATAATGCTTCAGGGAGCCGGCCTGTCTGGCTGTCTTTATACCCAGGTTATGTTTATGTTGTTTTTAAGTTTATGCCCATACACTAAGGGTAACCTGCACCTGCTCCAGTCACTCTCCCCAGTTTCCTGCACCATTGTCATTTGTCACGTACTGACTCAGGATTGAAATGGATTGCAACTCCCCCAATAGAAATGTCAACAAGCATACAAAACTGACCCCCAGACGAAACACAAGAACCTACCATATCAATGGTCCCCAAAAGGCAGGTTTATAAATGACTAAAATCTGCATCATCCCTCTGTGTTGTTTCACTGGCCGTTGAACAGATAGCTGATGTGCTGAATTTAAGGTTGTTGTCAGAACCATGTCTGTTATAATCCATTCACAAGTGGACCCTTTCACAGTAATATGACTCATTTTACCGGGTCATACATATATATATATGCATATATTATGCCACCACTTAATGGTACTTTTTCTTCCCATTTCGCTCTCTTTTACAGGTTAAAAAAAATTCACACATTCTCTGCATAAATAAAGCTTCACTGACCAGCTATCTATGCATGCTCATCTTTCCAGAGGATGACGTTTGGGGTAAAAAATAATTAACTGTGCTTTCAATGTTGAATCACATTTTGACACAAACTCTTACGAAAAGGTTTTCACGTGAAGCATTATGAAGTGACACTTCCCATTTCTTCTTTCATTTCTTCTTTTTTACATAAAAAACTTCTTTTACAGCCCTTTTTCCATCACAGCTGTGTAAAAAGATCTCCCCCTTCCTCCTCCCTGTACTTTCAGATGTGATGACAGTGGAAGTTTTACAATTCCCCAGGGAAACTGGAGAAAATGGCCCACTACAACAATAAATAGTAAATGTCAGAAGCATTCATAACACCAATCTCTTAGGCTGCTTTTCTTTGCCTTGCTTTTAGTTTCAGTGACACAGATTTAAAGCTTTTGACGATATAGTTTGCTGCAATGTCGTAAGCTAGCTTGAATAATGTGTTTTAATGAGTTCTGATGGCATATTGTAACTGACTTATCTGGAGAGTGTATTTGATAACTGTGTGCTGCCCTGTCAGTCTGTAAGCAGCTCTGGACAAGGGCAATTGCCAAATTAATAATAATAATAATAATAATAATAATAATAATAAATCCTGACACTACTTCTAGTGCGTATTAATGTTCCCCTAGCTACTACTACTGCTGTTGATACTACTACTTATGATAATAATAGTAACTTCATAACACACTGTTTATTTCGTTATGATACGAAGAGCCCTTAACCCACAGGTGAAACCAATTCAGACGTGATGCAAAAGTCAGGGCCGTTCAAATTCTGTTGGTTTAACGGCCAGAAACGCAGCGCTTCTGGTATGACATTATTGTCATTTAACAGATGCTGGTGTTTTTATGCGCTGGTATACCAACAACAATAACAACAAAAGAACAAGAACAAAGTCTGCAGCTGCTGTATAAATGAGCCCTGGGTGTCACAGGCTAGGGGTGTGTGTGTGTGTGTGTGTGTGTGTGTGTGTGTGTGTGTGTGTGTGTGAGAGAGAGACAGAGAGACAGAGATAAAGGACAAATGGTGTGAGTGTGTGCATGCTGTCACCACGCAGACGAAGTGCGGTGATGTAACGTGACGACATGGTGCTCGCGTCCGTCAGCCGGCCCCTTACCTCCAGCACAGGCCCCGCCCCCAGGATGGTCCTCTCCACCCCGCAGGCGTAGCCCTTGTGGCTGAGCGCCGTCAGGCAGTGGATCAGGAAGTTGGTGCTCTGCGTCTTCCCCGAGCCGCTCTCCCCGGAGATCACCATGCACTGGTTGGCGCGGCGGCGCAGCATGGTGTAGTAAGCCACATCGGCCACGGCGAAGATGTGGGGGGGCAGCTGGCCCAGCTTGTGGTTGTCGTACATCCTCACGTCCTTGGGGTTGTAGATGGGCAGGAACTTGAAGGGGTTGACGGCCACCAGGATGTTGCCGGCGTAGGTGTAGATCTTGCTGCGGCGGAAGCGAGCGTGCAGGTTGTCCAGGATGCCGGCCTCGGTCAGGACGGGGAGGTGGCACAGGTCGTCGAAATCCTGCTGCTGGGGCGAGACGAAGCCTCGGGCGGCCAGCTGCGGCTGGGCCGCCTCCTTCCTGCCGGCCGCCTGCAAGACCGGCCCGTCCACCGCTCGCTGCTGCAGGTGGAAGTAGTATCCCTCGCTCTTGAGGTGCTGGTTCCGGGCCGCCGGGGGCCACAGCAGGGCCCTCTGCACGGGGAAGTCCCCTTCCTCCAGCACCCACTCCTCGCCCCCGGGCTCCCTCACCTCCACCAGCTCGTAGAGCCTGGACCCGTCTAGGCCCAGCGTGGCCCTGGCCTGCCCGACGACCCGGGCCGCCGTGGCGTCCTTGGATACCACCAGCGTGCAGCTGGGCGCCGTCTGCTGGAGGAGCCGGGGGTAGATCTGCAGGACGTAGGCCCGCTCGGCCGCCCCGGCCGAGCCGCCGTTCGTGTCGCTCATTTCGTGTCACTCGGTCAGGTGACCCTCCGCATGCCGCGCAGCCTCGGGACTCCCCATTGGGCACCTGGGCGGAGAGAGGGGCGACGCCAGGGGGGTTTCAGAGAGACACACTCAAAAGCTTCACGGGAGACATGATTATGATTTTCATTATACTGTGATTATGGTGATGATGATGATTATTATTATTATTAGTAGTAGTAGTAGTAGCAGTAGTAGTATTAGTATATTATTATTATGACAAAGATGATGATAACTATTTTTATTACTGTTACTTCCATAACCACTACCATTGGACTTTGCACAAATAAAGAGCCAGTACTTAAAACACAATCTCAAATACAGATTGGTATTTTGAGTGGTCGTATGTTTACAGTAAAACATTTTGAAAGCTCTAGTACACAAAATCATTCACATTAATCTTTAATGACCTCTGATTGAAATTAGACTGAGATGCTGCCTGGTGCATCTTAAATGCAAAATGGTATTAAAATGTAGAAGACTGGGCGAGGCAGCACTCTCTACTCTCCTCAGTGAGAGTTTTAGCCTATCGCTAGCCACAGCTTGTTTCTCTTCCTGTTTTCTTTGACCCCAGAGTAAGAAAAATAAACAGCTGCTGGCCAAACTTTCTTGTCCAATCACCACTTGGCAGAGAGGCCGTCTCTAATACTGAGGGATATTCTTTAGCAACACCTCAGGCTAACTAAACTGGGACAGGAAACACAACCTCACTCATTCCATTTCTGTAGGCTTAGAAAACGTTAGCATCAGCAAAAATGGCAATATGCCTAAATCTCTGTTCGCCCACTATGAAAAAGCACCTGGTCTGAAAGAGGGCAAAACCCATGACTGAAAAATCCACTAGGGTCAGTGGCTTTTTACTGAAAATGCAGGTGTAACGGATGTGAACCAAGTCTCCCCGAGCAAGATTTGAACCGAGATTCTCGACGCTCAACTCAATTCTAATGGCCACCTTTGTTACCAGTTCAGCTAAAGGCAATTTGACCCTAGCTCTATCGGCAACAACGCCAGGTAACCAAGTCTCGGGGAGTGACGTCATTGCTGAAACCGCTGTGCTACCCGCTATCCTTGCGGCTTAATGCAGGACTCACTCAAACTACTAATTTAAACTCTGCAACACAGGGACGCATCAACCAATGCCTGTCAATGTCATGAGAGACATCATGCTTTCCTCTGTGCACTTCTGTGCGTGATGGCTTATCTGCAGGGTTTAAACTGCATGTGATGACACAGGGAGCAGGGTGGGTTTTGTGGTCTGCCAGCCCTGCATTGCAAGCCTTGCTCCCTATTAGCCTTTTCTGCTGCGTTATCAGAAGTATTTCCACTTGAGGTTTCTCTTTACCAGCGGGCATTTGGTGTTCTAACGGCTCGGCTCCGCCGCGGTCTCACACCACAGAGCTTTCAAAATGATCCAACCCACCCACTCTGTCACTGTCTAAAAAATTTTCATGATGCTTCCTCTTACTAAATGTGTCACTATCTACACTAGTTCCACATATAATCTTTCACCAAGCGTCACGGTTTGTGTAAATGGACAGGACAACTTCATCCATCTTTCACTTGTATAAACCAGCCTGCTGTTTATGGCTCGAGTGCTTGTTCTGTTTGGTGATCTCGAGTACTGGTGCCCACTCCTATTGTGAGTTCAAAAATAGCGAGACATGCTTCTGAAAAACAACAATTAGAGTTGATCTACTACATATCCAAAAGAGGCCCATAATATTCATGGATTTGCAATTCATAGTTTCAAATATTTGCACCATGCAGCACTCCCTGCTCCCAGTTTCACTCTCTGTTCCTGGGTTTCAGACAGCCAAGCCAGTCCATACGCTGCCTTTAACATACATGTTACATTTGTTTATAGTATTACTGCATTCTTGTGAATGTTAATCCCCTTGCTTATGGCATTATTACTCAAAAGTGTGGTTGTTTTGTGTTGGGGATAAATCTGCTTTGAGCACAAGTCTGTATTATTGGCACAGCGCGGTATTCCATGATTTTTCCCAGTAAGTGAGGGCGGTCTATATCTTCTGCTACTAATCGGGAGGGTGTCCTGTACCCATAATACTCTGGCCAGAGGTGAAGCAATGGAGAGGCACATGCAACATCACATACTCTGGAAGGGCACTCTGTCTGACAGGCTGAAGGAGGAAGCAGGAGCAATAGGTCAGACTCGTTCTTTGTGAGGTAAAACTGAGTTGGTCTGAATTACAGAGCAATGAATGAAAACAATGGAAGATGAGCTCGCACGCACACAGACACACAGACACACACACACAGACACACACACACACACACACACACACCAGTAGAGGCCAGTGAGACTCCTGTCACTAAGAGAAAGGATTGATGTCAAGTCAGTGCGGGCCTGCTCTTGCAGAGACTGGGCATGCTGCTTTTCTTTCCATGTACAACATATATGCATACATGAATGGCCCAGAAGTGTCACATGGGGTGTCCCGACCAATCAGAGGTCTGCGACCATTGTGTATGAGGAGAGAAGCAACAAACTCTGTGATTGAGAGGGGTGGTGAACCTAAGCCTCCCGTACTGATTTCGATCCAAACTCAGGCCAGTTTTAGACTCAATCAGACCAAGCCTTCTACTGGGCTGCTATCAGATAAACATGAAGTTTCAATGCAAATATTATGTAAATACTCCAGTCAGCATGCATTTGCAACTGGAAGCTTTGCCCTGGCCCCACATTTGAAAAACAGCAAGCACAAAGTATAATCTGGCAATGATTCCTCTATATTTTGGCTTTGATGGTCCTTTATTTACACATACCTAGCCACCTGCCATGGGCGGCCAAACCACTCACAGGTATGACATGGTTCTAAGTGGTAGTTAAGAATCTCAGGAGCTATACTTAAGCATGGAAACCAAATACCTAGGAAGCAGTGCTATACCGATATGAAACCAATGTAAACCACCTTTGTGAGAAAAAAAACAAATTTTTCACACTTTTTTCACACCTAAGTCATACAGCAGGAATCGATAGGTTAGGTTAGAATTTGACGGCCCACACATGAAAGACTTCAAAGTGGTTCCAAGTACTCATATTGAGTTTAGCTCATATTGTGCACCTAACAGCTCAAATGAGTTATTCAAAACATTTCTTAGTGACAAGTTCAATTAGTTGTAGTTACTGTAAATGGCAGCAGAGGCTGGGATTATTAACTGAAAGATAATTGCTTGATCTTGGAAAAACCTGATAGTGATACCATTCAACAAATCATTCAGCTGAGGTCTGGCAGATGGCTCATTCAACTGTTATGCAATCCAGTTGTTTCTCTTTTACCTTCATTTAATTGTGTCCCCTGGGAATAATTAATACAGATTTTACATCAAATTACATTTGCTTAGCAGACACTCTTGTCCAGAGTGACTTACATAGTTTACATTTCATCCATTTAGGCAGCTGGATGTTTACTGAGGCAATATGAGTTAAGCACCTTGCCCGGTGCTACAACAGCTGTGTCCCACTTGGAAATCAAACCAGCGACCTTTGCATTATGAACGCTTCTTCTTCTATTTCTTTTTTTATTGTTGCATGACTTTTAACTTCTAATTTCTTATTATAAAGTAACTAAGGTGCCTCTGTTAAGTCCATCACTGTCAAAACGGCCATTTACAGTTTCCATTTAAAGTTTTTTTTTTGTTTATAATGTTGTGTAGTTCTTCGTAAGTAAATGGCACTTTTTTGTCAATGTGAATGTCAGCAAGAGTCATTGACACAATGACTGACAGTCTTCTCTTATTACACAGTAATAGTTTTCAGTTTAAGCTGAGCTGTGCATATAGGAGGACAGGTAAAAAGCAACTTTGTCGGTGAGGAGAAAGCAGAAAGCACCGCCTACGCACAAAGCGAAGAGGCTTCCCACCACGCCCAACCCAGAATTCCACAGCCCAGACGTTACGCAGCTGACAGTGTGTTCTCCTCAGAGATAGGCCCCGTGCTGAGTGACAGGCCTCTGCGTGTTCACATCGCAGAATGAGAGCAATGCAGAGATGGAGCGATATCACTGCGGAGGCCTGAGGAATTCGGTGAGGCAAAGCGGCAGGGACTCACTACCATTCTTCAGTTCAAACAGATTCTGGTTTTTCTTCTAATGTCACACACAGTCATACCACTCAGCACTTTAATGGTGTCCTTAACATCTACAGACGTAAAGGGTAGTGATGGAAGAGAGAGGCTTCATGAAATCCATCATGGGTGAAGCTACCTTGTACTGTCAATCACCTGACTTGCTGTGACTAATCGAATCTTTGCTCTGCACAGCAAAACATGACCATTGATTCTGGTCAATAAGTCACTGATAACACATGCTGGAGAGGCCAGTTGTTTTGGCGTTCATGAGGACACAATCTGTCGTCACTTTTGAGTCATTCTCTGAGAACAGAATTACTCAGCCCATTTTATGGACTCAAGTGACATCTCTAACTATGATGATTTTAAATTTGGTAAACATGGAAAGAGTGCTAAACTCTAAATACTAATTATAAACATGGATCTCTGATGTATCATTTCAGAGTGGTGCAGCCAAAAACACTTTTATTTTGGTGATTTTTGAAGCATATGACACGCAGTCAAAATTCCCAAGAAAAGTGCCAACAACACTTGGATTGATATGCAACATGAGTCATTTTGGAAATGAGTGAACACTTCTGCTACTGTATGAAGGAAGCTTTACTGGAGTATGACAAATAATTTGCAGCAACAAAGATTAAACAACTGAAAAGAAGAACTCACCCATAATTCCCTCATAAAGCATGCAGCATACACACACACACACACACACACACACACACACACACACACACATACACAGAGCAGAAAAAAAAGCTATTCAGATGATTTTATCTTATTATTTGCCCATAATGTAAATTTATATATCACTCCATCTAGTGTGGTCCTGAAACATCCCCTTGCCTCTGTGTCTGCTGCCATTCCTGGGAAACTATTCTACATGTTTACTGTCTGTGTCGAATTATTCTACATGTTTACTGTCTGTGCCCAGAGATTCCCTTTGACTCACAATTAAAGGTAAGTGTTTTTATTATTCACAAACATTGTTCAGTGAGTTCAGGGATCACCAAAATTAATGAAAATAATTGTGTTCCAATTGACACAAGTAGGCCTACCACTTGCATGTATGTATTTGTCAGTAAGTTCAGAGCAAATGTTGATTTGATGCGCAGCCTACGGTAAGGGCCTTTCATAAAACAGACGACCACAGAGCACTAGGTTGTTGCAGGCACTGTCAATAATTCTGAAGGATAGTATCAATAAAGCAAACATTTTGTACAGTTCTTTTATCAATGGCCCTGTGTACATTACTTATTGAGAAGAAAGTAATAAACTAATTTGTATTTTATTGATCATTCTTGGTAAACGATATTGTTCCACGTGTCCAGAAAACACTTAAGGAAGAGTCAGCGCTGCACGAGCCCGTATTGATAAATATTAGTTCCTCTCAGGCTTACGTAGGCTACGCCTTTCCTTCAGTAAAACGTCCCATACATACCATATACCCGACAGAAATGAATCGCAATCCAAATGTAGTCATATTCAACGTGTCAATCACCGATAAAATCTATCCTTTATTGATGAGGAAACAGGTAATTCTAATTTGGATTAGCCAGGGCAAATTTACATTAATACTGCGTGCAATGCACACTGAGCATTGATGCAAATATCTACGATGTTAAGATCAAGGAACTTATATAAACATGGATTTAAAAGAGAGGAACACAAGTGATTGTCGCTTTTTTAACGTATTGAAAACCATTTTCAGTCTCTAACGGCAGTATATTGCTTTGTAATACTGACATAGCCGATTTTAGACGTGTCGTTCTCGTCTGTCACCTGTAATAGCCGACAAGCAAATAACTTCTTAAGATACAAAAAGGCACTCTGTCAATGAAAGATACACATCACTATACAACATTGTACACACGGGCAGTGAAAGTATGTCTATTCGCGCTCACTTACTCAAAACAAAAAAGATGTCTGTTTTTCCTGATTAACTACTCTAGCAAACTAGAGAAAACATGAGTAGGTAAGTCCCAAGGTTCGCAAACTTACCTTGCTTCAAGATTTCCTCATTTTATTCCCATTGGTTCCAAATTCGTAAACTGGGACGCAGTAGTCTACCTTGAAGTTTTGTATACACTTTCTCTAGCAAAATACAAATCAATACAGGTGAGCTAGTCGGCGTTGTTTGGTGTATTGCACAGGTACGCGAACAAGTTTTCAGAAGGTCTTGCCTGAAATAATAATCATAGGCTATATAACAATATTTATGCGTTTTCCATGAACGCGGAAAATTACTTGGAACTATGAAATGAGCAATGAAAACAAATTTGAACGTTTCCGATCCGTGGACATGTTCAGTTTTCTCGATAGCAGTTGCTTCCTTGTGCGTCTCTCCTGATCATTGCCAACGCCGTCAGAAATGATTTCAAGACAGCTCAGCTAGACGATACGTTTCACCTTGGTGACAAGGCGCACTCATCTATGACTGGTACATATGTGTCTTTCAGTGAGTTTAAACCAATGAGTAGAAGGTTCGATGCGTTTGCGCGGAGAAAAGCAAGGGTCTCGGAAAAAGGCGCAAGTTCTCAGTGAATTCCGTATCACCAGCGCCCCCGACTGCGTGTAGGTGAAAATCGCCTTTTTGGTGACTCCATTGACGTGTAGAAGGTGTGACACGAAATTCCCTTTCTTCTTGCAGTGGGTTTTTTGAACCAAGAGGATTTTGCAGGACAATTAGGCAGGAACCTTGAGTCACCTCAGCGAAGCTGAGCTCAAGTTGTTTTATTGAGATACATGCATATTGTGAAAACATAAAAACCGATGGAGCAAACTGTTACTACAACGAACAATAATAATAAAAACAATTAACAAGCAATTCAGTGAAAATAAGTAAACGTCCACTTGTTAAATATCCAAGTAGCAAGTAGAACTAATGTACCGCAGTAATAATGTAATGATAAATATAGATTTGTTATTGTTGTTATTATATATTACAAATTATACTACTGTATGTTGTATAATGTATAAAATTGTATGTTTTATATTTTCTTATATAAGATATAGGTCAGATTCACATATATTAAAGTTACGAGTGAAGAGCTGTCTTGTCACTCGTTATTGTTAAGTATACTGCAGGTAGTTAACTTCTGTATGGTGCAGCACACTTCTCCCGCAGGACGAAGGGCAATTTGTGCAAATCCTGCAGTTTGGGTGTGTATTTCATTTGAAAGTAATCGTTGTGCCTGCAATGAATGAAAAAAAAGATAATATCTCCAACATTCTCAAATTATTTTAAGTATCATAGACATTTAATTATATGTAAGCTTTATTGGGAATAAAGTTAGGCTTGGTGTCTTTGTTTCATTCCTGCTCAAACAATAACGATCAGAAATTGATCAACCCATATTAAAGGCAATTCGACAAATGAACAATATAGTACATTAAAATATTGTATATGTCCGAAAGAAATATTTTCTTACATATTAAATTACTCAGCACTTTAATGGTGTCCTCAACATCTACAGACGTAAAGGGTAGTGATGGAAGAGAGAGGCTTCATGAAATCCATCATGGGTGATTATAATCCATCAGATTATGTTTACATTTATTCCATAATGTAATGTGTCTGTTGTATTGGAATGAAAGCATCCACTTATGTTTGTGAGTCTAGAGCGGCATCTAGTGGTACAGAGATGCAGTTACATGTGTCATGTTGGTGGTGAATAAACATGATGGTACGAACAGGTGCGGAACGAAGTTTAAGATACCTAGTAGATGATGCAATGTTACGTGCTTCCACATTTATGTTGGATCATTTCCAAAAGACATTCCATCGCAGAAAAAGTTGCCAGAACTTCCCATTTGCGAGTCCACGTTTGCTCCTGGTGTGTATGGTAGCCTACATATATCCCGTGGTTATCATACTTTTATTTTCAAAGGTGGAGACTGTAATTTTGCTTAATATTTTCAGATTGTGGCCGTTAAGGTGAGAAGCATATTAACAACATCTGACTCGTTGCTTCACAAGTTTCACTAACTGCGTTACAAAACAATAAACAGTAATTACATGCTTATTCGGACCTACCATCTGTGCGTGGAAATTTTTCCCCTGTTATATGCTTTCTGAACTTTAAATTCCTGTGAACTTTATGTGAAGCTGTACAACATGTGACAGGAAAAAAATAACTGTCTGTGTAACTGTTGAAATAATTTATGAGTTAGAAAGTTAATTAATCAATGGTGTATCAGTGGGCTGATGTATGGGCTATATTAAAAATACTGGTAATGTACATCTTTTTAGAAAGTATACTTACTTACTTGTATATCTATGGAATGGTACTTGATACTTGGTATATCTGTGGCATATTCATCATGTGACTTGAAATATATGTATTTTCTCCCATAATACCCATAATTATGTAAAGACATCTGGTTTCCAGTAACCAATTGCTTTGATATTCCACAAGGTGGAGTAACTGTCAAATTGTTTACGTCTGCAGGAAGGGAAACCCAAGAGAAAAATCTTGTCTGAAATCATATTCTACTCAGAATTTCATGCGCTAAGCACCTTATAGGTTGCACGCTTTATGGGCAAAGCACTTGATGTGTCCTTACTGGCCTGTAAATGGGAGAAACAACCCATATGGACAGTAAACAGGATTTTGTGGATCAAGACACACTGCAGTTATAACTAACAGCAGATAATATTGCCTTTCCTTAATTAATTAAAGTTTTGTTTTCGGTATTTAGTTCCAGCCTCTTCAGCTAAGTATTTAATTGTAGGCTTTCACCTAAACAGATGAAATAATTGCCATGTGCCGTATCACCATGATATGCATTAATGAGTTTTTCCTGGAAGATTCTAAATCCTTTTAAGTGATCAGAGAACTATCTGGAGAAATAGGAGCTTTTTGACAGTTTTGTTATTTATCCTTTCATTTTCATGAAAAGTATTGATGCTTGTTAATAATAATAATAATAATAATAATAATGGGTTGCATACATCTTGCAGCTTTCTAGGATGTTATAGAACTTCACAGTGAATGGGAATTGGTCAGCTGGTGACTCCCCTCCATCACCACCAGTCTGTGGAACTCACCTGGGTGATGTTCTTTGTTCTCACCACACATCATCTAAAATGGAGGAGGGATTTATTTTTCAGATTATAATGGGGGATTACTATTTGTCCAGACTGAAAGAGCTTAATTGGGAATTCGGCCAGGGCACCGGGGAGTGCCATACTCCTTGCAGTAGGTGTCAGGAGATCTTTAATGATCACAGTGAGTCAGGACCGTGGTTTAAGGACTCATCTGAAAAATGGCTCAAGCAGCAGAGCGTCCCCGCCATTGCACTGGGGAATCAGTGCCCTACTCCTGGGTCCAGAGAGCAGATTTCCGCATTATTAGCCCATCAAATGCTCTTCGAGGAACAACCTGATTTTTCCCAGATGGTCTCCCCTCACAGAGCTAACCAAGCCCCACCCTGTTTAGCTTCAGCCAACAGACAGAAGAGAGTTACAGGGTGGTGTGGCTGCTGACAAAACAAAATTCTTAAAACACAACGAGTTTACTTTTTGTCCAGATAGCCCCAATGACTGAAAAAGTGATATTGTCAAGCCTCTGCTGCAAGACAAGATGCCATCATAACAGCAGCTCAAACTATAAGCCTGTCTGTCAATGTAGCACTGATCTATATTCTCAATCATTTCTGATAGAATTCAGGATTTGACACTGGCTTGTAAAACTCTGAGTGTAGTTCTCACACAAGATTTTTATCTTTTATCTGTTTGCATTTATGAAATAACACCAAAGGCCAGCAGTACATTTAATTTTATTTACTTTTTTTCTGCTTTTAAAAATACACTATATGATTATACAGTAAATAATAATGGAATAACAGGTGAGTGCTTGAGTGTTAGAAGTCCAGTTTGAAGCAGTCAAAGCCTCCCACACATTAGATCATCAGTCATGAGGAAGCTCAAACTCACTTTCATAATCCACAGACCCCATCATCCACAAGGCACAACAAGAGACACAAATAGCTCACCGAGCTATCTGACCTCTTGTAATACTTCGCAATAACTACTCTTCGCATAGTGATACACTTATTTGGAAGTCGCTCTGGGTGAGAGCATCTGCTAAATGAAGTAATGTAGAGTAATGTAATGTGATGTAAAGACCCAGGCCCAAACCAGCAGAGATAATGGCGGTTTTTCTCTGGTTCTTGAGTGACATCGCGCTCTGTAGCGGAGGCTCTCATTCTCCACGGCGTCGGGAAAAAACCCTGCGTGAGAGCATCAGATCTCACGGCGCTTTAGAGATCAGGATCAGAGCCAGGAATAACTCCTAATGAAATGAAGGCTGAAGGGTACACCTGGGCAGAGAGTGTACCCCACGCCTTGCCTCAGGCGTCTGGGCCCTGCGCCCGGATTCCACGTTACAGCCCCACTGTGTGTCAGACGCACTCCCTGCAAGCATCTTAACAAAGATAAATGGGGCAACATTACAGCTGAGGCGCCACAGGAGAGGGGAGGAGGGTCAGCATTTCATGCCTTTTTGTTAGGCGCACTTTGTACTTGCACCTTGTAAGTCACTCTGGAGAAGAGTGTATACCAAAGAAAGATGTGATGTGTAATGTGTAATTTGTAATGTGTAATATAATGTAATGAACTGTTGTGATTCCTCACAGATTCATCATTCACATGTGAAAATCAGATCAGGGCAAAGTTGCTCATATGTGCTGATCTAGGACCAGGTTAACTAACCACAATTCTAACCTGAACTATTATAAAATAACCAGAAAAACTGGTCCTAGATCTGTGCTTATAGTCAGCTTCTGCCTGAAGCTGAGAATCCCTTCAGATGCAGTAGTGATGTGGCTGGGAACAGTGCCACCCTGTGGTGAGGAAGATGATTGCAAAATTAGCAATCCTCCAGTGCTATGATGCACAAAAACACCAAGGTTAATGGAGGAGCAACATGTATTACAATAGATCCTACAGTGAGATAAACATTAACATCAGGAGCAAATTAGCTAATGTGAGAGAGATGAAAGTGGAAGAAAGACAGAGATTTTATTAATGCATTGTCTTAATTCGCTCCAATACTATACTGAAACCAGTGCTCATTTAGCTGTGTCACAACTTCCTTTCACTATAGCATTCTTACATAGTCCTGCATTCTCACAGCTGACGAGGGCGGTTGTGAGTGTGTGTGTGTGTGTGTGTGTGTGTGTGTGTGTGGGGGGGGGGGTGGGGGGCTGAGAGAGGGCCGCCTAACCCCCCTTCATGAAATTCCTGCGCTTATTGCCCAACAGGTATGTTACCTGACATGTCGGGGGCTGATCGGCAGGTATGGAGTCCCCCGCGTTCCTCTGCTGCTGCGAAGCGCCGGTTTAATGGCTGTTGCGTGCAGACGCAGCGAGACCCAAGCCTTCCTCTTTAATTACTGTACATCGCCTCCAGGTGTCCAACAGACAGCTAATGATGTACTCTGCCCCAGCCCCAAACCAAAGACAGGCTATATGTACTGTAACTCACTCACTGTCAATCATGTTAAGAAAATGCCTGTACCGTCAGTGAGGATCTGAGGGTAAGAGAATTTGATTAATTTCATACAGTTCCCAGATGCACAGAGAATCACAGAAGTAAATATGATTGACATGTACTTCTTCCCTGGTTCTCTCAGCCGGGGAACAAATACATTAGCCAAAATAGTTATGTTGAGCTGACTACCTGGCAACATAGCTGAACAGGAACACCATATGTGATTGCAATCTAGCATAGCTAGCATAGCATAGCTAACTCTTGCTCTTAGCAAGATATCAAAACAATCTAACAATTAATTTTTTTTTTTGCAAAATCATTCAAAGTGTAATGTAAGCACCAGAGCTTGAAGTACCAAAGAAAAAAAAATTATGGAGAGGAAAATTCACAGACAATGGAATGAGGAAAGCTCAGCTCACTGTCCCACCTCTTCCAGTCAAGACAATGGGAATGAAAGGGATTGTGTTTTGGAGAAGCTCAGCTCACTGTCCCAGTTCGACATAATTCCTTCCTTCCTCGTACAGGAGAAGCCAATTAGTCTTTTAAAATTGTTGCCTGGTTCCTGACAGTCGTGTTCTAACCGACGCCCTGGCACAGAGACAGCCCGGGTTCTGCCCGAGCTTGCCACCAGCATTTGCATATAAAAGGGAGTGTTTTAGGAGGCTTCCGTGTGTGCAAACCACGCTCCTCTGACGGGACCTCAGTCTGGGCAGATGGGGACCAGCCGGGAGGAACATATGACAGGCTGACAGGGGTGGGGGATTGGGGTGGTCACCCCCTGTACAGCTGCAGCCAGGGCTTCCAGACGGTGCCCTGGGGAGGGGATTGCCACAGTGAGGTCCACTACCCATAGTACCATCCCCTATCCACTATCAATGTTTGCACAAATTCATTTCTTTCTTCTATATTGTACTTTTGAACTTCACCATGGATTGATGTTTATGTTATAATTTTAGCCCTTTTTAGCTGTTTAACCTATACCTGTACACCCTTGCATTGTGAATTTTGTATATTTGGGCTGGCAGTGTAGCATCGTGGTAAGGAGGAGGGCTTGTAAGCAAAAGGTTGCTGGTTCCATTCCCCACTGGGGCACTCCTGCTGTACCCTTGGGCAAGGTACTTAACCCCCAATTGACTCAGTAAATATCCAGCTATATAAATAGATAATGTAAAATTGTAACTTATGCAAGTTGCTCTGGATAAGAGCATCTGCTAAATGACAATGATGTAATGTCTCTTTATTATTGTTTGTCCTCTAGGTCTAATGTTTACTATTACGTGCACAGCAGCACTTGACTCAGCTGTCCACAACTGTTATCTTATCTTCAATTTCTCACCCTGCTGACATGAACCAACCATGTGGTCTTTCTGTGGAGGGCAAAGTCTTTTGGTTGGTTCATGTCAGTCCAGGGCTCCTGCAGCTGAGATCTACAGTGTATGCATTGGGGAGGGGAATACAGTACTGTACGGTCAAACCTAACTGAACCAAGCATTTTTATCTTGCTTTGGGGAGCAAAGTCTTTTGATTGGTTCACAGCAGTTGATTGCTGACAGCACATAGCTGTCTTGCCCATTGTGAGGTTCACATTGCCCCATTCTCCCAGCACTAACTTGATGGATGTGAGTTCAAAGCAGGAGAGTGTAGTGGAACCTAGTAGCATGACAACCCTCCGACTTGGATTGGACAGTGAGGAGGACCCTACAGAAACAAGCTTCTCCTGGTTAAAAAAGAGCCTTTTAATAAACATGTTGCTACTAGTTATTCATTTTTACTTCTGTTTTAAAAAGTTCATACATAGATATTAAAAAGGTTACCACTTTGGTTGTTTGCACACCAGGAAGAAAGGAAGTGACTCTATTCTCATTAACTGTATACTTTGTGCACATCATTTCAGGTTTACCGCTTATAATTTTTACTTAATGCATGTTATTAGGGACAAGGTCAGTATGTTAACAGTTTTAGAGGGCTAGAGTGGATTAATTTAATTACCAGCTCCATTCAGTCTTTGTTTTGCTTGTTTTTGTGTACCTTGGCAGATGAATCATGGTCAGTCACACTGCAATTATCATCTGCAAACAGAAGGCTTTGATTCGATAAAGATCTCAGAGCACCAGCTAATCACATGAACTTCTGATTTGCACATAATGGAGTCAGAACTTATTTGTAATTACGGTATGTTTCTAGCAGAGGGGAACTTCATACGACACCAAAGACCATCCCCGTTGCTGGAAACACCAAACTTTAGCAACAGCAACTGCACAGACATAGCATGCACTTTCCTGTTTCATTTCACAGCTCACTGTGGTTTCCCCTTTCGAACCGAAGCATGTGCTGCCTTAGTTTTTAACTTCTTATCCTCGAGTGATGCATGCAACAGAACAGAGGTGGATTAAGCATGGAGTCTATGCAGCATGACTGTTTCAGTGTGTGGTATAATTTACCACCACCTGCTATGGTGCGGTTTGCAATAAAACAATATCTCTCCACCATCTCATTTTACATTTCCATTTAGTTGCTTAGCAGAGACATGCAAGATATATGATGATTAAATCATACTGGGGCGGTCTGTATTTTTTACAGTGGTGCATTTAGATAAATTACTAACCAAATCATATTGATAATCAGCTAAGTGGAACCCTTGAGATTAGACAATAGGTTCCTCCGTCCCTGAGACCCCAAACAGTCAGGCCTGCTGCATGCTGATTGGTGGGTAATGAGGTAATGGCATCCCATTGGGCTCCACTCCTGTTCCTGCTGAACTGAGCCAGCATTCTGACAACACACTGATACCAGTTCAGCAGGCACCGGAGGTCACAGCCCCCGATGACATCATCACCCTGCGCCGGGCAACTCTCTCTGCTCTCCTGCTCTGAGCAGAGGCTCATGCAGAAGCGTTTTTTCCCCCCCCAGGTTTCAGGCACAAACCAAATGGATTGTCCTGTTGGGGTGGAGTTCATATGGACAAATGGATTGTGGAGCTGATGAATATCACTGCAAACAGACAAGCAGATGCACAAATGGACCAACAGACATGAGGACATAGGGGTAATCAGATGGATCTACAGATACGCAAACATACCGGGACCTGGGGCCGTTTTGTCATTTCCTGACACACCGCTTCCCTTTTCACCTTTTCACACGCTCACATCCGTCAGTTTGCTGCGGCACGTGGGGAGGAGGGAGGCATGGCACATGTTCCTCCATTATTTCCGCGAGCAGCGGGGACCGTTCCCGAGGCACATAAATCTGCGCCTCCGTCCGCGGGGCCGGGGCCATATTCTCCGCAGAAGCACACCATGGCACTGCATGCCTGGGCCGGCCTGACATTTACACCGCATTCCTGAGCGTGTTATAGGTAACCCGCCATCCCCCCCGCCCCTCTCGCCAGCCCCCACCGCCGCTTGGGCGCCCATAGCTGCTCAGCAGGATGTATGGGGCACCCCCTGCCCCCCCCGCCCTCAGGAAGGCCCTGGATTCCCATGGACTCCCCCCCCAGGGCGACACATCCTTGCGACTGTTTCACTTCAGGCACTGAACTTAGCCACTGTGAACAATATATTAACAGCATCAATGCTCACCAATTAGCTAAGCTCTTTGCCTTCAGAGAGTTACTGGGTGGTGTAGGATGCATACGTTGCTGCTGAATGAACACGGCCAAAAAAAAAATTCCCACATATCTCTCAACTACAGTTGTTTAGGTGTTTTGTTTTCACCCTGCCCTGTTGTCATTTCTCCTATCTGCGTCTTAACTTATGGAGGTCATGCTATGCACGCACTAGTCAGACATGCATGAAATTGCACGAGCTCAGTGAATTCTCACATGTTTGGGGTATGGCACGGTCAGCACTTTTATCCCATGCCTTTTTAACCCTTTACATTCTGCCCCCAAAGCAGGTGTGGTTTTCAAATAGCTGCATTCCCACTTGTACTATTTGCTGTTAATGAATTTGCACTCCCCTGGTACATTACCTGCCTCCCACCCCCCACCCAAAAAGGACAAAACAAAAAAAAACATGATCTACTGTACAAACTTGGAGTGTGTTCAATCGCAAATCTGGCTATAATTTCCTTTCTGGAAAGGAAATGATACATTTAAGAAAATAAAAAAAATGTTTAAAAGCTCTTTGAAGTGTGAAGCCAACACCACGATGTGTAGCTTTTCCAACAGCTCTTCTGTCTTTCTCAGAAGACAGCCTGACGTTGCTGCTTGAAGTGACGCCCGGGGCGGGTGAGTGTTTTGAAGACGTGCGTCCCAGGACACCCCTGAGGCGTTGCCGAGAGCGCCACTACAGAGTGGAAATCCCTGGCAATGTGATTTTGCTTTTTTTGTTTCCGACTCAAATCACGGTGCCAGGAACCCTCTCCATCATGGCCAGCACGGACGCCCATAGCGGGGCGGACTCCAGATGTTCTCCCCAGCTGGGATCCAGCTGTGATGAAGGCCCGCTCCACCCTGCAAGGGGAGAAACACAAAATCCTCAAGATCCACCAGCAGGAAATGCATTTTCATATTCACACAGAGATTTCACCTTCCAGGTAAACTATATTTAGGTCCTTCAAGCAGCTTGCATGGTTAGCATGTTCTCTGTGCCCCCGTCAATGCTGTTTCTACTGGAACTTTAAATCCGTAAACAAATGCTCTTCCTAGATGTTTGCATAAACTTCACTCAAAGGTAATTTATTTGAATACACAGGTACACCTGTTTTAGTCAGGCTGGATGACTAAGGACTGTTCACAGCTGCCTGTTAATCCGTGTCCACTGTTGCCTGGAATGAAAACCCCTTTGGCCTGGTCTTAGCAGCTGCTGCAATGAACTCAGCTCTCAGAAACACTTTTCACTGGCTGTTGAAACAATATCCAGTCTCTGGTTGAGAATGCACATTTGAGAGATATAAGTCTCATCTAAGATAAGGTCAAGTAGTTAGTGTGGATTCTGATCTGATATTCTATTATCACCTGATATTCTGCTCCTGCAATCTGTCCTCTATGTAGGAGGTTCCAGTTGGTAACAGAAGGTTCCAGTGCAGTCTGTGTTCCTATGTAGACTGTGGATGTTCTGTTCTAGACCCATTCAAGAATGTTTGTATCTGTATCTGTAGCTTCAACATTGACAGAGACGGGACTTTCAATGTTAAGTGCATTGAGATGTTAAGTCTGTGACACTTCAAAATGTTTAGTGCCTTGTGATGGGATATTCTCCTTCTACATTCCTTGCATCTTCTATTTCCTTCTGTAGGAGATTCTACTGGGTAACAGAAGGTTGTTCTCTTTTAGAGCATGCCACTTCAAGAATATTTTTAAGGAGCAAATCAGAGTGGTTACAGCTTCAACAGTCTCAAAGAAATAACTCTCAACGTTATGCACGCAGAGCGTCAACATCTGGTCAGTGCACAGAATCTCTGAGCTGGAACTGCTCGACCTTAAAAATTTAAAACGTAACTGGGTTTCTTTAGCTGTACCTGGAATGCAGAGTGCCTCTCTGTCTCCTGGTGATTGACGCTCTCCGTCAGAGCACTCTAACTGCTTTGAACATTCCACAGTAGTCTGCAGAGCAAGCAGACGACCAACATTCAGAGCACGAGTGGGACACCTTTGAGTTCAACCAAACTGCTAAAATTGAAGTCCCGTGTCATTTTTTTTCCGGCAGGCAAATTCCTAGGCCACCCTCTTAGCGATTATATAACAGGAATAATCATTAGTGTTGCACAGAATCTGGGCCTGAAACATTCATAAAGCTGAGAGGGAAAGATTCCTACTGCTGCGTTTCATGCTTTAAGCATGGGCAGGCAATCCTCTGGTGAATAAAAATGTGAATTACGGACCAGAACTGAACAGATACGGCTGAATCATTAGTTGGCCACATGCACTTAACACCCTTATGGAAAAACAATATGTTCTGCAAATTTTGTATACAGTATATCATTAGACCTAACTTGTCATTACATATCATTAAAGATTATCTTAGAATATTTCCTAGAATCACATTCAGTTAGATATATTTTAGATAATGTATATATATTTTGTTCAGTAAATGTTGCACCTGAAATATAAGTATATTGACGCTTAAGCAAAATGAATTGCACATATGCAAACAGTACTTCATGTATTATGCCCTCAAAGACTAAAGAGTCAAGATATGAACACACTACTCTTAAAAACTGTTGTTATTTAGGAAATCCACATCACCAGTTTTAACAAAATTATCTGAACTAGAGTCTCTGAAAATAAACAGTCCTTAACCAACTGTTCATTACATCACAAGTCCAGCAGCCAGTTGCCAGTGAAGAACTGAAAAAAATGCACACTAACCATGCTTAAATATTTTAATTTATGGAATAAATTTTAAATATTTCTTTTTCTTATTCTCTGCATACCTCTGCACTCTTTCTGCGACAAATCATGTAGAGTGAAATAGTAAGAAATAGTGTAACCCTGACATGCCCCTAGGCTCATTAATGGATATTCTGATGGTGTCGGCAGCAACAAAGCTACCCTATTAACTCTGAACCCTGCAGCCCCGACAACGAGATAATATTTCTTTTTTTTTCCCCCCTCCCATATCCCTCTTTAAATTCTGTACTCGGCTTTCCTTCAGAAGATCCATAGCCTATGATGGTCCTCAGCCAAATAAAGTAAGTATCTGTTTCACCGAATAAAAAGACTAGAGGACAAAAACAGTATCTTGTTAAAAAGTGGGCAGCACCAAAGGGTGCTCTTGAAACCTCTTAGTTGCAGATTCACAAGGAGTTGATAAACCAATCAGCTTCTGAGCGGTTCCCTTTGATAAATGTGCAATGTCTTAGGAATTATGGGCTAGATTCACAATCTAAATCTAAATCTAAATCTAATTCCTATAATTTTTACTAAAAAAATCTACCCCTTATTACATTTGGTCTGTGTAGGTTTAGCTGTCATCATGCCAGAATGTGGTATACAGCTGTATAGCAGATACTGTACATCATATAGGAAAAATATTCAACAGTACAGGAAGGGGCAAACAAGTGTATAGTCTCGGAAGCAATACAGATCCCTTTCCAGGAGACTCAAGCACAAATCCTCCTACAACATGCCAAGGTACTCTGTCCAGTTGTGTGTCCTGTGGTAAATTTCTAAGGAGATCTTTCAGGATACAACAGGGTACAAGGGTCCTCCTGCAGTACTCTTACTCCACTGGATCAGTATCCCACTACTGGCACCAAATGACCTTTGGCAGCAATATTACCCTCACCCGAAAGACGAGGTGTGGCAGCATGCTTTGCACAGGACATGACAGAGGATGGGTTTCATTTAACACAGAGGAGAAATGAGTGCAGCTTATGAAGCACTCACTCTCAATGAAACATCCCAGGATCAGCCCACAGATAGGGACAGTGAAGGGAGCAGCATGGGTAGAAGAAGGAGAAGAAGAAAGAATGAGAGATTGAGAAGGAGAGGCTTCATCAGCTGTCTCACCTTCCCAGTGACTCTGAGTGCTTGCTTGACAGGTGTGTTTTTTGATGTGCCTCTCGGCTGACAGTATTTTCCACAGACGAATCCTGGCATGATCCTTCCAAAAAAGTGGCGCAGGTGGGTAAGGGTGAAGTGTGTGTGTGTGTGTGTGTGTGTGTGTGTGTGTGTGTGCGTGTAGGGGGGTGCTCAGGCAATCGATGGAGAGCAGTCAGCCGTACCCCAACATTTTCCCATCAGCCAACACAATGACAAGCAGATTCGGTGTCATCCCCCCACCCACCCCCCCCGCGGGAGATCGGACTCTTTCAAAGTCTCACGCTCGTCAATCAAAGCCACCCCGCTCATGCACAGCGCGCCCGTCTCTCTGAGCAGAGGATTTACACTCAGGCGCTGAGGCCTCTGCCAGCCCTGGCCGCTGCAGCCCGCGTCTTCAGGAACTGTCATCCGCGTGGGAGGCTCTTTCAAGTGGGATACAGAGGAACATAAACACAGCAAAGCCCGGCTTAAGACGGCTTAAACGAAAATGGGTCTGAGCTCGAATCCCCAAAACCCCCGAGGCGAGGGTAAACGTCCAGACAGGTCAGCGAGCGAAGCTGTCACATCACCGCACATCTCAGCATTATTTACTTATTCGTTTTGGGGTTTAGTTGTTATTGTTGTGAACGTTAGTACGGTTGTCGTGGTTACGACATGGGGGGTGGGAATCAGGTACCAGGTGTGGGTTTTTTTTTTTCCCTCTGTTCCCCTGCGGGGTCTGGACAGCTTCCATGCAGGGGTGTTTGTTGCTGGATCATCTGTCTGAGCCGCGGGATTGGCGGATCGGTTTTCGGAGTAAACTGCGAGCCCCTGGGTGACGTCGGTGCCTCACTGGAGGATGGTTCTCACACTGCCGCCCCTTTTCGGCAGGCTGAAGAGGCGCGACACGTGAGGCGGGCCCGCATCTGTGTCAAAACAACATACTTCTGTGGAATGTCATCCCTCTCCTATGTTTACACAGAGCCCTTTGAACGCAGGTGTCATTTACCCAAAGAGGCTTTGTTTCCATTACACTCCCTCATCTACGCCCAGAGTATCCCATGCCAGCAAGGTGTAGCTGCAGATGCTTTTCAGGACCTGTACCTCATCTAGCAACCGCCGCTGTCTGTAGAGGTAAACTGCCGTGCTGACAACACTGCTGATGTTGCTATGGTTTGAAGAATAACATGCCGATGGAAGCTAAAGGAATGAGAATGTTTGCATTTTCATATCATTTCCTTTTCACAATCAGATATTAAAATAGAACTAAACATATTATGATGTTTGCATGCATTTAGCCAGCTAGCAATTAGAGAGCTTATCTTGGACTACCTTATCTACTGTATGCTATTTAACCTTCACTACCTGTCACTCTGTATTATTCCTCTCAAAATATGTACAAAAGAAACAACACCAAGCATTATAACAGTCTGGTACATCTTGCTAATTAACTACAAACAGCAGTATATTATCATTCTATTACTAATATAAACAACCGATATGTTACCTTGAAAGCAAGACAAATGAACCCCCCATCAAAACTAAGCAAGACAAGAGCAACTATGGGCTTACAGTAAACAATAAACTGAGAAGGGACTGGAAATTAAATTTAATCTCTTCCTCATAAAATTTAATGTGGAATGATCTATCTCTGTATACAGAAACATGCCATTCACTTGAATCCTGAATCACATATGAAACCAGCAGATATGAATTACTCAAATGGACCAGACAAAAGCACAATCAACTGGTAAATATGAACTTAAAGAAAAAAAAACACATGAAATACTTCAGTCAGTGTTCTCAAAATCTCACAATCCCCTAATACATCAGCAGTGATTGATGGTGATACACTTTAATCGATCAGATCCTCTTAAAATGCACAAAGCCCACACTACCCCCTGAGGATATAAATCAAAATACCAAGGACTACGACCAAGACAACAAGTGATACTTGCACCCGCCCCAATGGCAGACAACATTGCTGTAATTTCCATTGAGATGCATGCAACATTCATGCATTGATTGCTTCTTGATCAGTAACAGACTAAACTCTAAGGCCTAAAATCCTTTCATCCACCCAACTGCACTCTCAGATCGCTCACAAATCAGAATGGAATTCAAGGCCCTTTTCATAAATCCCACAGATAGCAATTTAATATTTCCCTATTTTCAGATGATCTGTTTAACAGTTCTGGCTGTAGGTTATGAAACAGAGTCTGTGAATTTAGCACTCATCAATAAAAAGCTCTTCAGTAATTCCATGGGAAACTGCTAATGCAGTCTTAAAAGTACATCTCTTTTGCATCATATAAGAAAGAGTGGCAATATAAACAGAGAGCCAGCTGAAACAATTAGAAATCTCTCCCTCTAATATGATCTTTATGAATGTCATAGAAACTTATAGAAACTGTTTTTTATTTGGGGATGTAGAAGCTATCTATTGTTCTAAAACAATAAAAAGGCAAGAAAAATATGTATATACATATACATATTTGTACACATCTATGCATATACATATACAGGGGGTAGACAAACTAATGGAAACACCAAACAATATATGACTATTTATAAACGAAGAAGGTGTTTGGCTGCCCTTTGTCTTCAGAACAGCTTCAGTCCTACTTGGAATGCTGTTATACAAGTTTTGAACTATTTCTAGTAGGACCATTCTTCAAGAAGGAAGTCCTCCTGTTCTTTGAACGATGAAGTAGGCAGAAATCTAGTCAGCACTCCCAAATGTTCCAAAACTTCCCATAAGGGTTCAGTGATGTTTTGATCAGGTGATTGTAGAAGGCCGAGGAAGGGTGTTTGACTTCACCTTGATGTTCTTAAAACCACTCTTGAACCTCTCGGTGTGTTGGGGCGTGATGATCTTGGAATTTAGGAGCATCTTGAGGAAACAGTGTTTGCACCATTGGGTGCACCTGGTCATCTGAGATGGTTGTGCATTCCTTGGTCATTATTCTGCTATGCAGAGCAATAATCAAACCCATGGACTCCTATGAGATGGCTTCCCATACCATAACCAACCCCCCACCATGTTTAAAAGGTGGGAACAGGGAATGTGGGTTGAAGACTTCCTTTTCCTGTTCTTTCTTCTATCATAAACCCATCCAGATGTAGGGAAGAGAGTAAAATTAAACTGATCAGACCATATTACTTTCTTCCACTGCTGAGAAGTCCAGGTTTTTGTGCTTAATATGTGTTGTTGCACATTGGCCTTACTTACGTACTTACTCCAAATGGCAGCCGCTGCCTTACCATAAATACCATGAATATAATTTGAAACTGGGTCACAGAGGTGTAGACTCAGTTCTATGGTAATTTTTTTGAGGCTGTTGTTTTGTGGTTTTTAGCAACTATCCCGTTTAAGTGTCCAACTATTCCTGTCGGTGAGCTGCAACTTGTGACCACCGTTTCCTTTTCTGACACAGTTTTTCCTTGCTTTGAATAATTCTCGACACACTTTCCACACAAAATCCCTTAGATCCATGAGAACACATTGATAGCTGGTATTGACATAAAGATGGAACACAAATGTAGACTGCTTTTTTAATTGTGATTTAGCCGCTGCAAACAGCCACTGCAAGTCCTGATTTATTTGGTGTTTCCACTAACCACCTTGAATAGATGTTTCCGTGTTTGTCTTATTTCGCGCTCAGTCCCTCTCAGTACTTTTCCAAAGCTCCTGCTCAGCATGCTCCGGGCAGACCCTTGCCAGCTACACCCGGCCGCGCTCGCAGCACCTCGGCTGACGCTAGACACGTGAAGCAAGCCGAGCGTCCAGCTGAATCCGAATGAGGGTTCTGCACCAGCTGCTGCGGGTCCGTGCATGCAGGGTGCCTGAACAGACAGGGTCACCGGTGCACTTCGGCGGCGGGTAACCAATACTCTGACCAAACCATGTGACCTGCAGAGGCCAGGCACCCACAGTGCAGCGGTCGCCTTCGGGGTGGAGCACATTGAACGGACATAAACCTGATGTATGGTCCACATCCAGGTTAGGACAGCGCACAGTAAATGATAGGAGTGGATCTGATGCGGGGTGCACCAGGTGAAACTAAGCCCCCTTTGGGTCATAAAGGGGTTGTAACTGTAAGCCTCCTAAAAGCTAGTGGGGGGGGAATGGCAAGCCAGACATAAACTATAAATTTCATGCATATGGAATACACATCTAGTTCACATTATGTTATTATTTGTTTAGCTGACACCCTTATCCCTGGGAATTTATATACCTTATACTTTCACAAATTATGAATTGATACAGCTGGATATTACTGAGCCAATTCAAGTTAAGTACCTTGCCCAGGGGTATAACAGCTGGTTTAGCATTGCACATGGGAGCTGAACTCACAGGCTCCACGTTATAACACCAGCTCCTTATCCAATAAGCCACGGCAGGAGCACTCTGTTCCTTTGCATCATAAAAAAATAGGACTGCCCATGAAAACCATTTTTAAGCTATTTTTAAGCATCACATTTTAAGTTCTGTGATGTTTTATGCAATGTTACACGGTATGCTTTCTTACGATACAACACTTTTAGGATGATACCTTTTGTGTTTTCTAACAATTGTGTTTAACAATTAAATACATGTGTTAATTCGGAAAACAAATTGGTTTATACTTGGTCGTTATGCCATATCTAACACTCCCTGGAATTTCTTCCACATCTCTCTTAACTCGGTGTATGCAAAATACAACATGCGTTGTATTGTATTGCATTACTTTTACTTGAACGGGCTGGTTTTCTGTTACATTTGTTGTTAGATTCCAGTTACTTGATATGAAATTTCATCGTCACTTGCCTTTCTGCTAGGAAAAAAAGAAAACAGATGCAACATTTTTGATTGCAGCTGCAGTTTAAAAACACGCTGCACTTCAAGCAGAATGAAAAACAACCACATAAAAGTCCATCCTAATCTAATTCAATAAAGCGATTGCCTGACTAAAAGACTGGCGCTTGGAACCAGGGAGAGGTGTTTATACATTAATATACTAAATTATTATTATTCCTATTTGCAGACCTTCAGTTATTTTTGTTATTACAATTGTATTCTATTGTACTGTTACCATGCATATTAGTGAATTATCATTGCTGTTGTTATTTTTGCAATATTTTTAACCACTTACTTTGGCAAACGTCAGACAGATAGCAGACGATGGTGAGTGGCCACAAACACCCAAGAACTGCATGCGTCATTTTGTAGTTCATTAAGGAAAACTAAATCTTAAACCGTAAAATCCAATAAATCCAACAATCTGAGCGACACAGCCGTTGCGTACAAACTGAGACAATGAACCTGACCTTTATCTCAAGACGCTGTTTTGCCGCATCGCACAAGACCAAGCGCACACTGCTGTCATGATGTATTTCAATTACAGTGATTGATACATTCTGTCCACGACAGATGGCTCCGACGTACGTGCACCCAACAAGTAGTGTGAGAAAACTGGCTCTTCGTTGATTTGCAACATTGCAGTACTGAACATGTGTTCGGCAATGGTAATTTCGTTTTAAATCTGTGGACTGTCACACCATTCGTCTTCTGAGTGACACCGCTTCAAATGGCTTTACAGACCTTTATTTAATTATTGATTGATTTATTTATTTATTTTTTTTTTTTTTGGGGGGTCAGCATTTGTATCCAATCATATGAAGCACCTGGTAAGAAGAAAAGGGGCGTGGTTACCTATGCGCTCTTTTAATGTTATTATTTACGTATATGCTATATTTATGTAATTGAATGCAGGTGATCTTTAGTACGAACACTTCGTCCACATGAATGGTGTTGTTACTTCTACCCTTAAAGGCCTGTAACCGTCTGCTTGCCTCTCGCGTGCGCATGTTTTCGTTCACACTGCAGTGTTGACAAACAAAGCTGTTTACAAGTTTGGAGAGTCGTAAAGTAAAAAATGCGCCAGGCGGGCTGGCCCATCCAAAGAACAGTCATTCCACACATTTCTCGGATGAGTTCGATAATCGCCACTCTTCAAACACCCCTTTCTGTCTTCCTGCTTGTGGTCGGCTAGCACTTAACCGGTAGTAAAAAAAAAATAGACGTGTAAGGGAAAAATCCATCTGCAGTTTATTCTGTAATATATTCCAGCCCCAATCTGGGTGGAGCTGATCTCTCATACGCACGCGCGCGCGCTCATACACACACACACACACACACACACACACTATGAACTCTGGAGCAGCAAGGCGCTCGGCTGACCGTCACTTTCCAAAAACAACAGCGCTAAAATATCAGAAGCTGGTCAAGACCTGGCACCGCCCAGTCTGTACAGAAACAGCGGCGAACTCTGGAAAGTCTCTGGGCAATGTTCACATGTCTTAAGCGGTTTAGAAAAAAGCCCCATCCACCTTCCTTATCATATTCGATAGTCATCGCGAAGATCTTTGTGAATTTCGCCCGGAGAATCAAAACCGAGGAGGTTTTCCTCCAGGGGAAAACGCTAAGCCCGTTTGTTCAAAGCATGAGATTTATACTGAAAGAAGCACCCCTTGGTACCCTCCAGTCAGAAATTTGATCCAGGCGTGCGTGAATACGGTTCTGTCAGGGAGTTGCATAAGAGAAGTGACATATGAAGAAGTGTAGACTTAAATTTATGTCAGAGAAAAGCTGTACCAGCGCTTTATCTGAGAGATGAATCGTCGTGGTGCTGCACGCGATCCCGGGGGAATGAGGGATGTCACGCAAAACGCATCGGAGTGTTTCAATACCAGGTGCGGGCGTTCTGCTGGAAACTCGCACGCTGGCACGCTCCTTTTCATTTAAATTCTTTTTCTTTCACCAATCTGAATTAAAAAATGAATTGAGTGATTTAGGTGTTTTTTTCTTTGCAAAAGAGACTACAGTGACGCTGTGTCGGAACTCCATTTTCCCCGTGCATGCAGTAAGAATCTGATTTAAACTCAAATCATCCTTTCACTCAGGTCTTAACCATGATTGTGTCCTCATTCAAATATCACTCCACATGAAAACGTGGCTGGCATTCACCATGGACCGTGTGCGTTTGTACACTGTACCTGCAATTAGTCAACTAGGCTGTTTCAAGGTGAAAGCCCAGATGAACGTCTCACTATCACTCAAGACTTCAACACCTTGTTCCACTTGTTTGATCTTTAATCTTGTTGTGCATCCATCTGGTTACAGCCCTGGATTATCAGAGCAAAATCTGAGAAGCAGTGGAATACACTGACTCTTTTTGCATCCTTATGCAGAGTACAGTATAACCTTTCCATCAAACGAACCAGTAGGCTGAGTTTGAGAACTTTATAGCTGAAGTCAGCACACCTCACTGTCCACAACTGCAGAGAGAGAGGGTTTCGGGGGGTGGTGGGGGTAAGACAGGCACAAAGAAACAAGCAATCTCACTCACCGTGTCCGTCCTTCAGGCGGGGCTGTCCTTTTCACACAAAGTTCAGATGAGGATATTGCATAGTAGCGGCCGTCTCTCTGAGGAACGAGGCGTAAACATCGAGCGGAGAGGAGAGTCTGTGGACGTTTCGGGGGGCGCAGCGGCTGGTGTGGCAGGCGGGAGGGCGCACGCTCCCCCACGCCCCTGCAGCCCGGGCTCTCTCTGACGCCCTGGGGAAGATGGGGAGAGCGAGAGAGAGAGAGAGAGAGA
Organism: Megalops atlanticus; assembly: GCA_019176425.1. NCBI lineage: Eukaryota > Metazoa > Chordata > Actinopteri > Elopiformes > Megalopidae > Megalops > Megalops atlanticus. The sequence continues at coordinate 7,624,484 of CM032896.1, forward strand.
GGGAGGGAGGGAGGGAGGTCAGGCTCTGTGTTTACACACCCAGCTCCTCGTGGATAGACCTGATGAGTCACTCTTGCGATGCAGCGTGATTTACGGTAGTCTATAAAGTGCAGGGCGCACAGAGAGAAGAGAGGGAGGGAGAGAGAGAGAGAAGGGAGGGCACGAAGGAGGGGGGGACTCATCAAGAAAGAGGCAAGGGAGGAGGGGGGGGGACTTTTAGCGAGTATTCTCCAGAGATCCCCTAACCATATGAAGCCCTGAGAGTACTGGACTGCTGCTTTCTCTCTCTCTCTCCCCAGCTTTCTTCTTTCCCTGTCTCTCTCTCTTTCTCTCTCTCTCACTCTCTCTCTCTCGATCTCTTGCTGTTTTTTTCCATTTTTCAAGCTCCGCCGAGACTTCTTCAGTGTGGCAATTGCATTAGCCTTTAGTCAGACTCGGATGGCTGTAGCTGGCTAATGCATGCCCAGCCTGTCCCTGTCTCCTTCCCCCCCCTTGTATCAGTCACTCTCTCTATTGCACTTGCACTCTCACTATTTGTTTTTACCTGACTTTGCTCATGAGTTGCTCTTTAAAGGGCTGGAGTCTCCTTATTGTGGCATGGGATTAAGCTGTCGTGGTGGGCCCTGACACTTCTCTCGGTGTCCTGGTGTGGCTTCCCTTGTCCCTGAGTCCGTCTGGATCAGAGGCTTAGCAAGGGCTGATCCAGGGGCCTTTTATAGCCGGAGTTGCCTGAAAGCACAATGATAATAGCATCAAATACCGACCCCGGGTGCAGGGTTTTGATTATCTTTTGTTCTAAAGTACAGCATCAATAATTCATCTCAAACTTCAAACAAATCCAGATCTCTTTCTTTATAAGGCTTGGAAACCGATACGGGAGAAAAAAAAACACTGGCAATACAAAGGGTCAAAGCAAAGGAAAAAATATTACACATTTTCAACGTTTAAGCGAAACTTTAGAACTGACGTAAGAGCGATCTAAGGCAGAAGAGAAGATGAATGCCATTTTAAAATGAAACACTCTTATAGCTTTTTGGAAGAAGTAGTTAGCCTTAAGCGAATGATTTCTCTAGCATTGTCTCGGATTTCAAAATTCAATTACAGTAGTTTACCCTGATGCATCACTGGCACATAGAAACACCCTAGGTCTGATTATCTCAGTAGCTCCTCTCCCCGCCCATAATCCTCAATGAAGTCACTGCCATAGCACCCACGCATTACACACACACACACACACACACACACACACACACACAAACACTGTACTTTTCAAGCATATCTGAGTCCTCACCAACCTCACAACACATCATTGGCAGACAGATTACATGGACCACAAGCCAGCCACATGCTTTTTCACACGGGGATAAACAGGCCTGAGGCCTGACCAAGTGCTTTTAATGGTGAGTGTATTCTGCATTGTCCCGTGAGGAATGGGCATGAGAGGTTTTTGCAGGGAGAGATGCGGAGGCAGAAATAGACAGAAAGAGGGTGAAAGAGGGAGGGGGAAAGAAAGTATGAGTGATGGTGGCAGCCGGAAAGCACATTGGTATGGATTTTACCTGAATGTGCACTGCTAAGGTAAGGTGGAAGCCGTCTCCATGTTTGCTCTTGAGCTGTTTTACCAGAGCACCTTCTACAGTACATGTTTGAACAGCCATGATGCATCTGTGGTAAACAAAAAAGTTTGTTTTCTTCAAAGTCTCTTTTTTTTTGGTAACATACACATTTTGCTGTTTCGACCAGCCTAAACAGCCCCCCATTTCCTTCATTCACTATTTTCCTGAGAAACTTGAATATTCTGCGAAATTTAGAAACCATATGTGGAAACTGTTATGCATTATTCCTTATACCCATTAGCTAAGCTGGGGTTTATATGTTCTGTGTAACCTGTCCATCATTCAGTGCAGCACAGCTAATACAGAACGTGTAAGCCAAAAGGTTGCCGGTTCGATTCCCCACAAGGGCACTGCTGTTGTACCCTTGGGCATGGTACTTAACACACAATTGCATCAGTAAATATCCAGCTGTATACATGGATAACATTGTAAAAATTGTAACCATTGTAAGTCGTTCTGGATAAGAACGTCTGCTAAATGCCAATAATGTAATGTTATGTAATGTGTAAGCATGCCTTGATTGGTCAGTAAGTGGTTCCTCTTTTACCTCATGGATCTGAAATATATTACTTTTTTGTGCTGTTTATATGGATGTAAGTGTTACACTCAGCAGTTACATACATCATGCGGCATTTGCACTGTTGTGGCTTTGCACATTGATCTGAAGGAGAGCATCTGGTGAGTAAAGCCATGTAAATGTAAATGTAAATAAGGACTGGGAACCCAGTTTTCAGCTCTATATGGTGAATATTAAATTTTCCACTTACAGGTAAAAAAGTAAAAAAAAATGCTTACTGAAGAGACTTTGGTGGATTGTCTTCCAGTTTGGTGAGAGAATGACTGCAAATATATGAATTCTGATCATTTTTTTTCCCCTCCAAGCGATTTATATACAAACCAGTCCCATCCAGCTAATTTGCAGAGTGTTCTTCTGTGGTTACTGATACTGAATTAAAAAGCAGAAAGCAAACAGCATTTTAAATCAAGCACGCTTAATAAATTATATCAAAATAAAATTAAACATTAGTTTTCTGTTTCTTCAGTATTCAGCATTCTCTGCATCATTTGCAGTGTATTCCCTTTGTATAGACTCTATCTTTGAGAGATGCTTTGGGGAAAAAAATCATTCCAGCATTCATTAACGAATGTTTTTATCATTTTGTCGTTTGTTTGTTTATCCATTGCTGTCTCTTTGTCTGTGCCTGACTCTGTGTGTGTGTGTGTTTGTGTGTGTGTGTGTGTGTGTATCTCTGTGTCTATCTGGGTGGGTGTGTGTGTGCATACACACAAGTGTTCTAATGACATTTGGCAGACCAATTTTAACATTCTCAGCAAATGACTGAGAATAAAACCCCCAAATAGAATCCAAACACCTGCTTTCTGGAAATACCCCTAATGATACAGCCACAATGCCTGGTAGCAGAAATGCCGGCTTCAGGCTTTAAATTTAAATTTAAAATAGCATTCTTCAGTGGCAGGAAAACATAAAGACAGCTCTACTGCAGAGAAAGAATCATTGCTGAGATCTGCAAGCACACGTGCACGCACACACACACACACACACATACACACATATACACACACACACACCAAACACTACTGCGGTGCAGTGTCCAACACAAACACACTTGCACGCTGCCTAAATCTGCAGGAATTGAACCGTAAGCCACCAGACCGGAGGAGAGTGGTGCACAGAGCAGGTCAAACCCAAGACTGTGCCAAACCCATCCCTGTTTCCACTTATTTTCTGCAGGAGTCCAGTGTGCTTCTCACAAGGTCATGACCGCCTGAGTCTTCTGGGGACTCGGAGGGACAGTTATACTTGTGTTTTTTACCTCTGTGTCCACAGCACACACCTGAAACTATGGACATGCTCCTCCCTCTGCTTCCCTGGCTCAAACAAAACGAATAGGTTTCAGCGGATATAAATTTCCATACAATCAAAGCACGAAGGTTGAGACTGATGTGGGTATAGCAGTGCATATATTTGGCTTAGAGTCTGATGACAGGACTTCACCTGATCACTGGCCGAGGTGGTTGATTCATCCTTTAGACATTATAAAGAGGGAAATAGGGGGAGATGGGGTGGAGGAGAGATGCTGAGAAACAGCTGACATGGAGAGGAAGTGGTAAGTGGGATTTTTATAGATGTGGATGTCTCGGTTTGGTCAATTGCAGAGGGATTATCTGAAAATTCTCCTCCAAAAATATTTGCTTGGAGCTTCAGTTCTCCTCCCAGAGCAGAATGGTTCTACAAGAAACTGACACCCAGTGGGAGTGTTTGTCTGCACACCCCAAACATTTGCACATTCAGCCTTACAAGTGCCACTGACATGCTGTATGCTTGGTACATCCAAGCACATCCCCTGGGGCTAATTTTCAAGCACCAGTTGGCATTTCACAGTGAACATTAAGTTTGTTTCCCGTTCAGGTTTTGCTTGCATATTTTGGTCATAATTCTAAATTGCTGATTAGTTTTCAAAGAATGACCCAAGGTGTACTTTACTCAAAAGTGAAGACCCATCAGTCCTTCACTATCCCAGAGGTCTTTGTCAGTCTGGGAGTTGAGTCAATATGGGACAACCATTTCTTGATTTCTTTAGCTGCTTGGGCACACATCCATGAAACATGCCACACCCTTCAGACGACCATTCTTTTGTGGCTTTCCATGGGAACATTTGAATTGAAATAGCAACCTCTTTCATCTCATTTGCGAGAGCAAGTTGTTCAGAGACTCAGCAAATTTGTTAATCTGAGTGTTTAAGACTTCAGTAAAAGCTTTGTAAAGACAGGAATTTGCTCTGCCAAGTTGAAAACATTGACCCATCCTGCAAAAAGAAGTCAACTTCTCTTTTGGTTTAAAATGTACTAAGTGCTACTCTTGCATTTAGGGGTGCACCATACACTTAGGTGTAAGTTCAGCCCGTTGTATTCAGCCAAATCAATTAGTTCTGCAAGAAAGTCCACACAGCACAGTACCTTGCTGTGAACGGAACTGTCTGAGGTTTCATGGGTGAATCGAGACTCCTTTCAGCAGCCTGAACAAACAGCTGTTTCACAGACGCGCGGCCAGTGGCAGAAATGCGTTACCACATGGGCCGGCCGACGTTGACGGAGCTGGACTGAAATGGGATACGGGCGGGATGAGGGATCCGACGGGTCCCTCAAACGCATTAACACAGCTTAATGGGAGAGCTGGCTCCGCAAGACCTCCCTGTCCATTATCTCCGGCTCGGCGTTACCGCCAGGGATGGACTGTCTCATTCCACTGACCTTTCGCAAATATGTTCTTCTCCACACCGGCCAAAACAGCACCGTGGCCTCGGATCAATTACATCATACCTGCTGTTTCTCATTGTTTTCCTCTCTCCGTCCTTTGTTGACTGGCTCGCACACTGTTTATTCCCTTCGTTCTAATTGTACTTTTGCTCTTCCTTCCTTTAGAAAAAAAGGATTAAATTAACATGCAGTTACACCTGCAGTGTTGGAAATATTGAATGTAAATAAATAATGAATGGATGGGAATATTCAGACTTGACTGAAGTTGTGTGAAGGGCTTTCAGGGCATGTTGAAATTCTGAGGGGGATTGGTCAAACAAGGTGCTCATCTCGAATTGTTTCTATAAATGTCCACCTGTCATGAATGCATACCATATATAGATATAAGCTGCATACTGTAAATCACCCTGATTTTCTCTGTTGGCGAACCAAATGAGTAATGCAGCATATGAGTCCATGACCCTAAATTCCACGTGGATTCAGGAAGTTAGTGGTTAAACCTGTGTCCATGCGCTTTGATTCCTAGAGGTTTTGCAAGAACCCTGGAATTTAACTTCCTCCACGTTTTTCACAGCACCAATTCCAGAAATAGCTACCGGAGGCTGCCCATGTGGTGGACACCTGACAAAACTGCAGATGAGTGTTACTGATCAGCAACAATAAGAAGATGCACTGGTTCAGCGTCAACCGTCGCATATCCACTTGCTTATTTGATGTCAATCCGCCACAGTCAGAAGATCAAAGTGTCACTGAAGTGGAATCGTCTTTGTGTAGAGTCTGTACCACAGGGGAGGGCCACAGGGAGGGAGGAGAGGAGGAATTAAGGCCTTAATGGAGTCAAAACAGACTAAAATTGCCAACTCACCCCTGAGAGGCTAATCACCTTATAATCCCTGGCAAATACAATACTCACACACTGGCTGAATGTTATGTTTGGCAGTAGCATAAAAAAGTACTCTACTGCTGTTATTCACATTAATCTCTCCTTATTTCCATGTTTTTGCAATAGACCATATTGGGAGAATGTATATCCAAATCTGGCATTTAATGGATAATTACCTCGGTGCTGACAAAATAATGACTGGGAAGCACTGTCAGCTCTTTACCTAATCGGGGCTTTGTTTGCTTACTGCTTTGTCACGGCCCAGACGAAATTACACTCGCCGGAGGTAAAAAAAACATAAGAATCCTCAGATCCATTAATGGAGATTATGGAGCATTTTCTGGTCATTAATCTCCCACTTTCATGAGCACCATGCCAAAAAAAAAAGAAATAACATGACATCATTGCATCCTCTCTCTCCATTTGCGGAGTGCAAATGTTAGTCCCATTCCTCCTCTTCACCCTGAGCCAGCAGAAGGCTGGAAGCTCCTAAAATGTGCTCTGGTAGTAGCTGTGTGTCTGTACTGGGATCATCTATCATATATATATATTTATTTCAAATCAAAAACTATGTTTCAAGTCAAAGTCAAGAGTTACTAAAAACTGAAAAGACAATAAATTCACACAAGCACCTCAGCTCTTGGCTTGACTTAAGGCTTTCCAGCACACACTGGCCTACTTCATTTCAAACTACATGCACTTACCCCAGGTCAGATTGCTGAGGATTCAAATGTTCTCCTAAAGAGCCACAAAGCATACAGCACAGATATGCTCTGAGACAAGGTTTCCTGGCATCAGTAACTGTTTTAGTGAAAACAGATATTCTTTCACACCAAAAAAGGGAATAAGATTTTTGAATAGAAGTTTGTCTGACTCTGATCATTATCCATTTTACTGGGCACACCAGGTACCTGATAATGATCATAAATTCATACAATATTCAAGGGGGATATACTATATGAATAGGAAGGGAAATGAGCTGGAATATTGGTAAAATATGGAACTGGAATTCAGAACATCTTTTCCATCAATAGCCACAGTTCAGGGAAAACCCCTGCATCTGACTGCATGCAATCTCCAACAAAGCAAACATTGAATGCATCACTCCTTCATAAATCAATGCCTTAAAATATGAACACTTTTGAATTAGTTGAGGAAATACTACACCTCTCTGTGGTTCATTCATATATAATATCCTTTTAATTCCACTGTACCCACCATTTTACTGCTGAAAATAAGCCCCAAAATAATCTATAGATGTAAACTGAGATGACAGAACTGTACCACTTAAAAGAAAATTATGTTTACAGTGGCTTATGCAGCAGACTGAGGGTAGCTTTCAATCCAGCTACTACAGCACTGTGCCTTTAAGTTTACATTATAAATTCAAGCAGGTTTTTCATATTTTTTCAGCTCTTACACAACTTTACAAGTTTGGTGGTCTAGACAAATAATGAGACTTCAACAAATATAACAATTGCTTTAGATGTTTATTCATAGTTAAGGAAAAATGTGGATATAGTGAGCTCCTCTCTGACACATGCATTTTAAAGTACACATGTTCAGCTCTAAACCCATAATATATTAGCATCCATACCAGGCACTGTGTCATTATAAAGTACATATTGAAACCAAGCTGAACACTGGTCTTCTAGTTGACAGCAGCTGAGTAATTGTTGACTGTTGACTGATAGTTTACACGCTTCAGTTCTCACATTGCAGGACATCATGCTGCCCTCTGAGTTCATCCAGTGTGGCACAGCGCATCCAGATGATGCAGAGATGGATCTGTGCAGAATCTGCAGGGCGTGACAATCCGGATGATATAAAGATCTGCGTGTCGGTGCAGAATCTACAAAGACTGACAATCCTTTTGATTTAAAGATCTGTGTGTCTGCGCAGAATCTGCAAGGAATGATGCCCTAGATTACTCCCAGTGTTTTAGGGTACAGCACAAAGATGCAGACACCGCAGCTGCACAGTTTTGAAATACTCAGTGTGTCATGGGTGTGGCAGTCAGATCAATTATGTGAACACAAGGGTAATTTTAGAAATTTTGGATAATCTCCAGCACTCATTTTCCATTCCACAGTTCTTTTTTAAGCCCCACGTGGATTCGGTTGCCTCTTGAAAACAGGATTTTTGCCACATATTTTGCAACCCAACAGAGGGAATCATTTCTTAGCAAAAGGCATTTACTGAACTGGGATTACTGATTACTGGATTACTGATTCACATCTCCAGTGTGTTAATTTCCAGTACAGAAACGCTGATCCTTATGCCACTAAACAACATGAGCTTGGCACCTAGCTGGTACACTGCTGCCACCTACTGTGCTGGATGGTGAATTAAGACTGCTATACAAATTCTGTGGAAATGCCTCTGTGAAGACTTGTGGCTATTTATAAAAATTAGACAATTCTGATAAGGCCTCCCAACAGTACTCCTCTGGTCCCAGTAGCCCTCTGAGTAAAAATAATTTAACTGCAATGTTTGTTACTTAGGTTGCACAACGTATAGTAGTAGTACTGGGCATACAGGTATATGAAGATCCTGCGTTTGCTAGGAGTCACTCCATCATTCCTGGCTTTCTAACCACCCTCCATCATGCTGAACTGATCTCAAATGGTGCTGCTTTTCTGCTAGTGCCCAGGGTACACACCTGTAGTTTTGGTGTTAAGCTTCCATTTTTGTTTCTTTTGTGGGAGCTGAGCTCACTGCCATTTCAGTTTTAACCTTTTTTAACCTTTTCAACCTTTAGTTGTCTTCCTTGGTGCCATTCACTGCATTGTCCAAGTTAGCTAGCTTTTGTACAGTGATCTTGATGACCAGAGAACAGATGACAAAATAGGAACTATGTGTGACGGGGGCTGTGAAGGTATGACCTGTTTCCACCCCTGTCTTTCCATTGCACTTTGGTCAGCCCCATTGTGATGTCACCAGGCTCAGACCCAAACAGAACCAATGGGAAAAGTGTGAAAGTGAAGCAAACAGGAGAAGCTCAGGTCAGCCCAGGCCAGCCTGATCAGCCGGCCCCTATGATACTCTCCTGTTTCACCTTAAAAGAGAAACCAAATGAAAAACATTCATTCTTTTCTGTCACATCATTTGGTCTTTCCCAGTTAAAAACAACTGAGGGTCTGACGGGGCTTGCTCAACCTGGCCAGGCTATAATACGCACCAGCTTGGCCACTCAGAACATTGTGTTCACCTTGTGTGAGTGCAGCTATGCTTGCAGCTTGATTTCTCTCATATCTTAAGTGTGTTGTGCCTGATCCACAACAACCTGTTTTCTTGCATTTTTGTTCTACTTATAGATATATAAGGGAAGAAGAAAGAGCTGCTAAAACATTTCTGTGATGTGCTAAATACACATATTTCTCAAGTCAATTTCTCAGTTCCAATCTTGCATGAACCAAAAAAGCAAAAACAAAAGACAATAAGAAAATTAAACAAATTGAGTCGTTGACATTCTTGTTCATGTTCTTTATGATCTGGATCTAAAAAAAAACACAATCATTCACACACTGCATCAGTGGAAATGTTAAATCTGTTTTATTACAAAAAAGTTGGGTCAGTCATTCTCAAGTGGTCAGAAATGTGACATTAACGGGAAACAACCAGTAGATGGAGGTGCGTCAGGGAAGTTCATGGTCCGACTTGCCCTCATGGTTTTAACATTTCTCAGTTTGAAGATTCACATACAAGTTTCCAAAAAAGTCATTAAAAAATTCTTCAACTCATAACCCCGCTTTTTCCATAAGCAAAAAAAACAATTACAATAAATTATAGTGCAATTTACATAAAATATCCATGTGATATGGGTGCTGCCCTACAAAAACACCAGAATGGCTGTTTCTCAGTGCTAATACTTACTGGTGGCTGGATGCTGAGGTTTTAGGCACAAACGCAGTCTTGAAACATGAATATACTGTCAATGAATGTGCATAGCAGTACACTGCTTTGGAATTGGGCTTTACACTGTACCTCGAATATGTATGTCTCTGCATTCAGTAAGGACTTCCCCGCAGTGTACAGCAGTACTTACATGTGGCACATTTCTTTGCTTACCTTAGACACACACGGTGTCGTCGGCAAGTTTAATTGTTCTATTTTTGACTGTAAGCAATAGTTTATTTACTTCACTGGTAATAGACCCACTTTGGGTTTAGCCTGACGAGCGCAGAAATGTCCAGAAATGTGCTGAGACAGGAGATGCAAGCAGGAAATTACTGACACACACACGGAAAACTCTCCCACAAGGCATACACAGACACCTCACTTCATACTTAACACATTCATGAGCACAGCCTTACTGCTTCACCAGGAATTCAGAAACAACCAGAGGTGGACAACCCTGGCTTCAGAAAGTAAAAGTCCTGCCACGTATTTGTTCCACCCATGCGCTACACCAGCTGAATTTAATTAGGACAACGCTTCAGCCAGGTAGGGGAGGTAATTAGTGAAATCACCTTGTTTAGTGAATGGCTAGAACAAATACATGGCAGGACTTTTACTTTCTGAAGCCGGGGTGTCCACTTCTGCAAACAACTGCAAAGCTTCCTGGCCTCTGACAAAGAGTGATATAGGGCACGTCTTGAAGAATGTCCTGAAAAACACTAAATCACTCCATGACAGCTGGCATAAAGGAGAACTTGTGCTTATTAAATGCACTTGAAACAGCTATTGCAATACTAATGAAAGTGTTATGTATGCACCACAAAAGCCTTATGGAGTTACTCTTGACCGAATACAATGGGATCATGGTTCTAGTATGGTGAGCTACAAGCAGAGGTGGCAGACAGCTTACCTTTAAACAGATAACGGTCCTGAGCCTTTGTGATGTAATTTACAAGTTTATCAATAATGTTGTGTTTAATGTGGAAGAATGATCCTTGTGCACTTGAAAATAATGAACCGTTTTAATAAGAGATGAAGTTACATTTTTTATTGACAACTATCTTTTATGCAATAACTAAGACAACTTCATATACTATAAAGTGCACTAAGTCAAGCTGCCACATTAGATGCAATCTAATTAAAATGAACCAGCTTCTACTGAATGATCCTTATTTAAATTACCATGCTTGTTAATCATGCGAAATGATCAAAAACAGGCTCTGGGCAGTTACCAAATAAGGGCGTGCCCTCTGCCTCCACTAGTGGAGTTTCACCACACACCACCAGATCCCCGGGTGGTTTTCACGCAAATAGCAGCAGCTCAAATCATCACTAAATTAAAAGCAGAGCTTCACAAAACATGTGAGCATTCAGACTGGAAGACACAGGCAGTGTAGTGGCGGGGACACTTTGCTGACATCTGCAATGATCTGTGTCATGGCACAAACATGCAGTCTAAAACAAAACGATGGCACGGCTCCAATAATGATTTGAGTTCTGGATGCCTGGTCTATCAGGCCGCCCCCACACATGCTGAAGCACGCTAGAAAAATGCCTCAGACATCGCTGAGAACATGACCCTGTCCTGTTTGAATGAGTTTGTTTTGAGAATGACTTCTATACGCACAACTTCTGTTTCTTCTTCCAGTTTCATGGTCTCCAGGCTCATACCAAATAATTTCATTTTCTCCCCTTTCAGAATATGTGGAATTGAATTGTCTGATTTGGTCACACCTTGTACAAACACAGACTTCTCACATTTTTAAAAATTGGCCTTATAAGGGCAGAAAGTTAATCAATAAAATGACTTAAAACTGTCTCTTACACCTCTGTGACGTGGTTCAATTAAAACTAGTCATTTCCATGACTCCTATGTAAAAAAGTATGATACAGTTATAAAAAAATGCTAGAAGTCTACAGTCAGTTTCAGGTGCATCCACTGGCTGCTGTCATTAGCTCTTGTACGCCTTCATTTTCAATGCTACAACAAACGCTATGAAAGCATATAGTGAGGAAATGTAATTTTTCTTCTTTTTTCGCTGTACAAGAGCACGCATAATATCATCAGTGCTTTACCTACCCAAGAGGGATCAAATGAAAAGGTACAATTTTTTTCCCTTATTTTCAAACATAATTAATCCACACACTGAAAACGTCACAGCATCATATTGTCTCTAATGACACAGGTCTGGCTTGGGAAGAATGTCAGTTTCTTTGTACCATTATCATATATCAGCTTATGCCAATCGCAGCATGAAACGAACTAGCCAGTTTAAGGTACGAAACCACCAATGCTTCCCTTTTATTGCCTTCACTCCTGGAATCATGTGAAATCAAACTATTTTGAAAAGCTCAAAAGATAAACCACATGTCAATGTCACTGTGACATCGTGTTGTTGCGAATGTTACAGCCTTCTAACAACTGTGTGCCTACCGAGGTTTAGACTTAGAAATGGAAAAAAGTCTGCTTCAGTTTGTCAGTAAGTGTAGTTAGAGATGACTCAACCTCTAACTATGCTCTGTTACTAGAGAACAGTCACCCATCAACAACACATGCTCGTTTGTATACACGCAAAGTTACTGTAAGACAGAAGTAATCTGAAATTAACATTCACAGTGCTATAATTAAAAAATAAACCATATAACAACTAAAAAGGATTATAGCCTAACCTTTTTTCTGTTTTCTTTTGTTGCAAGACCAGCTAGTAACCCCACCCACTATGATGGGTCTGAATTCTGATAGGTTGCTTGCAGTTCCAGCTAAGTGCCACTAGCCAGTGCTAATGAGACCATTATAAATGTTTGTCCTTCACAATTCCGTTCTGCACATGCTTCCTGAAAGGCAAAAAAAATAACATGTCAGCTCGGAGGCAGGTGATAGTCAGATCAGCAGAGCAATAATACTGAGATGCTATCATCTGCGTACAAGGTTACATGATAAGACACCTTTTTTGGTCAAGCTTCAGTAAGTTAGTTTTGTGGTGATATGTTCCTATTAAAAGGCACCTTGACTACTTCTACGAAAATAAATTAATATGATTGGTTAGATGTACAAAGCATTTATTCCTCAGCATTTTCTGGCCCTTCGACTTTAAGCATGCTTATTACATTCAACAGAACACTTTTCCCCGGGGTTCAAAAGTTACAATTTTCAGTATCCACTTAGATAATTGATGATTTTGTTAAACATTAATGCGACCCCTTTGCAGGGATGAGAATAGCTCCTGCATAAAACTGGGGAGTCAAACTCAATTAATGAAAGACAGTGTGAATATGAGTTTTCACCCCAACCAATGGCCCTTGCGTACTACATCAAGTTAGAAAATCTGCTGTATACAGGGAATTATGTTTGGAAATCCTATAACAATGGGTTAATTAAATAATTAAGAGTGAAGTTTTTAATAGAAACCGGGACACATTTGTCCCTCTGGAACCTGAACTGGACAACCCTGTCCATTTCTGAAGCTCACCCTTCTTTCACTGAGTTCTGATGGTCCCAGTCACCACCTTGTTCGGCAAGAGGCCCCGCCTTCTTCTGCTCCTCCTCCTCCTCGTACTCTCGCACGTCGTTCACCTCCCTCATCTGCCCCGTCAGCACCTTCACCACGAAGAGCACGATATACTGCGGGGGGGTACAGACAGGGGAGGCAGCTGAGAGGGGGCGGAGACTCATCCAAACCACCCCCGCCAATCAAATCACTCTCTACACTGCACCCAGAGACACCCCCTCCATCATTCTCCGGAATGGATTCCACTGATGGGCGCTGCTCCGCAGGGGTGGGAAGGCACAGAACGTTACGCTGTCAGATGCACAGCTGCGGTTACAAATGGTCAATAAATCGCCCCGCCGGGATTCAGAGGTCATGCTCTGGGTTTTCGGCGCAATATGCGTGTCCTCTGTAGGCAAGGAGAAAGGGTCAATCAATCAGAGCAAGGGTTTGTGGGCGGACACGCACTCACCAGGAACCAGTAAATGTTCATCAGGAGCAGAGCGAAGAGGAGGCAGTTGAAGAAAAAGTAGAAGGGGATGTTGGGTACGGACTTGAGGCTGGTCACGCAGGTGGCGTACAGCACTTTGAGAGGAAACCAGTACAGGCGGAACCAAAACCTGTAAAAAAAGAACAGATGTAAACCACACGCGCCCATTCACTCTCTCACACGTGTCACGAGACAGGGGAGAATCACCAGTCATTCTTCATTAAGTTTTGCCAGCACACTGAGGCCAACTTTTGAAGTTTTATTAACGCTCTGCTTACTGGCTTTCCAATAACAGAGCAACAGGACTTTCCATTTACAGACACGAGATAAAACAAATCAATAAAAAGAAAAAAAAAAAAACAGTAAAGAGGACAGAGGAAAGGAGAGGAAAGGCAGGAATGTACCGTTAAACTGCTGACATCAAAGGCGTAAAGGAATGTGAGCTGAAAGGTCAGGGTGTTAGCCGTTACTTCAGAGGGCTGTTGTTTCACACTCCTGATGAATCACGAAAAAGAGCTGCCCAGTGCCTCTCAGCTTGGTGTTCAGCATTAGAGACTGATTATGGGTTGTGACCATATCATAGATTGGTATTGTCTGGGGGTCAGGGACAGGGTGTATATCAGAGGTTCCAGCCCACAAAAACCGAATTTGATGCCTTTTCAATCATTGTAAAAGTAACTTCCTGGACCCTTGCCAGTGCAGTGTCTAGTTTGTTTACTGTGAATTGTTATGAAGGGAATGTGTCATTATTTTCACAGTAACGTCCTCTTGCAGTTGAAGTTGGTACATGGAAGTTACTTCCATGTCACTTCCACCCTTCTTGGCCCGTCCATGTGTCCCGACCACCACACCACTCCGCTGATGCAAGGGCAGTCTCTGACCCTACAACCCACCCAGGTTTAGACCCTGATTGGCCAGACAGTGATTGGTCAGCAGGGCTCACCATGTGACACTGAAGCTGACGCAGCCGATGTTGGAGATGATGTTGTTCATGGGGTGGTAGCCCCCGCCCCTGGTCTTGAAGTAGACGTTGAGCTTGGTGAACTCCAGTTGGATGTCATTGACATCGTGGAGGAACAGGACCAGAACTCCTATGTTGTGGTACCTGGGGAATATGCAGGTAAAAGGTCAGTAAGGTGCAAGATGCTGCCTAATACCCTTAGCACCACCCTTTCATTACACGGCATTACATGCATTTAGCAGATGCTCTTATCCAGAGCAACTTCCAGCACAATAGAACACAAGTGTATCCATTCAAGCTCAATGAGCAACAGTGTCAGACCAGGCTACACACTCCCAGACCAGTGAGTGTGAGCATAACACTATTCAAGCCGTACCACAAGCTAAGTTGTGCAATCTGACTAGACAAGGGAAGCCAAGTATAATACCATACATCAGTCACTAGAAAATGAATGAATCTCAATACTACACGTAAAACAAACAGCACCTTTCAACAACAATAGCTGCTTTTAAAAGACCATGAGATCCCCTATTCTGCTGCCACTGTCTTCTCCATGGTGAGTTCCAGACCACATGTGTGTACCATGGGATTACACAGTGCATCTGAGTGTTGCCTGTCTCCCCCATCCCTCTGACATACAAATGCTCTTTGCACATGTCTCGCCAAGACACTCTCACGTAAAGCCCCATCCTGGGTGTTCTCGCCTCTGCCCCCTCACCTGAAAGCATAGGAGAAGGTGATCAGGGCCAGGGTAATTATGTGGTGCATCACCATGACGACGGAGTCCCGCCTCCACACGTCCATGTAGATGGAGGCGTATATGGAGTGCCCGTAGAAGCTGCCCTGGATCAGGTAGGCGATGGCGATGTCAGTGGGTACTACCATGCCACTCTTCCAGTCTGTGGTGGAAACAATGGAGAAATGAGGCTGTGCACTTCCATGACCCCTGACCTTTGACCTTTGACAAGGTCACTCTCTTACTGTGTAGGCTATGTTGCTTATGTTATGTTAGGTTACATTAAAGCGAAGGTGCACATTTTGGTATTTATCAGTTGCCAATCAGACGTAATAAACACATTACCCATGTGACTGAATCAGTTCTGTAACACTAATGAAAATCAACAAAAAAGCATTCTGAAGGCACTGTCAATGTTTTTATTATCATTTTTTGGCCAGAGGCCCTTGGGGTGACTTGTGTGGCATACCTCCAAATATTATCCATTCATACAGCTGGCTGACTCACGCAATTCAGTATTCATGCACGCTCCCTGTCCATTTCCCTGAACGCCACTGCAGACTGTTCATCTCAGCTTTCCTCTTAACATTGATCCAGTGGTATCAGTGGCTTGTGTACCGTAAAACACTGAAGGGGGGTCCTGAAAGAAGGAGTACTGTGTGAAGAAGAGCAGGTAGACGCTGTAGGACCAGGACATGCTGTAGAAGGTCAGCTTCCACGCGCTCTCCGGCATCTTGGCTGCATCTTTGGGCTGGAGACGAAACCACCGAGCGGCTGGCTGAAACGGACGAAACGCAGGCGACCCAAGGGTTAACGAAGTCACAGCACATACCCCATCTGCTCTTTCATATCAATATCCATCCCAAGGTCGTTCCAGGGCTGGTCTCTGAAATATGATCGGCAGCGTGTCTCACAATTACCATTCGGCATGTGCATCTAATCACAGCGTCAAACGAATGTTAGATTTCCTAGGAGAAAAATCAGGAGTGAACGATCCCAGGAAGAGGCATTCATTTATTTATTCCTTCAGCTCGAAGCACACAGCCATTACAAGGTCGTGAAGAGGGGCTTGGTACATCCAATAGAACACTTTCCCAGACTTTGCTTTTTTCATAGACTGACCCTAGGTGCACTAGGCTTGCGAGCAAGGTTTGCCAAGGTCTGCACTGTGGAAAAAAAAGCAAAAATCAGGCAATATCCCTTCCCTGACAAACCATTCAGATAAAAACCCTGATAACGGACCCCTGGCTGTGCTGTTAAGCAATCTCTCCCCTTAGGAGGAATCTAGCCTTGAGAGGGTCAAACCAATTCAGAAACACCGCAAGCATGATACCGCTCCCCCCACACGATAGAGTATCAGCGCTTCTGCAAACATTAACTTAGGGTCGGATACTCCGACGGGAGATAGGAGCGACCAACACCAAGTCTGACCACAAGTCTAACTTTAAAACTGACAGCATGCCCATACCAGGATGTGAATATTAGATGAGCCAGCCAGTGGTGTCACTAAAGACAAAATTGTGCTGTCACATTTCAGCTTGGGCACACGACTGCACCCTGTAAACATTATTATTATTGTCATTTAGCAGATGCTCTTATCCGGAGTGACTTAAATAGGTTATAATTCTTACAAGTTATCCACTTACACGGCTGGATATTTACTGAGGCAGTTGTGGGTTATGTACCTTGCCCAAAGGTACAGCAGCAGTGCCCCAGTGGGGAATTGAACCAGCAACCTTTCAGTTTCCAAGCCCTGCTCCTCACCCCTGCGCTACACTGCCGCCCCCTTCGAGGCCTAAAACATGGGGTACACACTATTCCTCTGGCACTGGGAGACATGTAACTAATCCCACTGCTGTTATAGATTCTATGCAACACGTACAATGCCTGTATATGGAGCTGGCTGTATATATTAAGTCTTTATATAGCAGATGTTGCGTGTATGAGGGCCACAGCATGGATACTCTCTCCCACAAGAACAGAGGCTTTTATCCCATTCTGCAGGAATAAAGTCTGTGTATAGGGCATACTGCATACTGCAAACCTCTACGGAGACCTTGCAGCATGTGTCAGTTCTTGATATACTATATACATCCTCCTGTACGTACCCTGCCTGTTTTTGCTCTATTCTGCACGCATAAAAATCCATGAAACCGCATGCATGTAGTCCCCATTGTATGCATGACACACTTTCCACAGTCAGGGCTCCACGTGCAGATCGTTTAAGTAGTCCCCTCTGAGGGCACACAGCCTCCATCCTCCACGCGCACAGCCCGTCTCGAACGCCTCGGTCCGTGCGGTGCCCACCTCCGTGCCCGCCCGAGTTATTTTTAGCAGCCCGTTCGTACAGCGCGTTCCCCTGCTCCTGCTGAAGGAGTTATCGCCAGCACCACCGCCGCCACGGCGAGAGACACAGAGCGAGCCTTCCCACAGGCAAAGGAAAAATGACAAAAGCTGAAGCAGATCGCGGCTTATGGCTAGAGGAAGAGCGCACAGCTGTGCCTTCAGACAGAGACCCTCCAGGTATTCCAACCTGTTTCTGAGTGAACTGTTTCAGGCATCACAGGGCAAGGTGATACTGTGTAACATGGAGCTGAAATCGACACAGATCAACTACCCAGATCAGTGTTAGGAATATGATATACATATGAAGGAGTTTTTAAATATCTGATGATCTTTTTTTATGTTTCAAGGGAAAATTGTTTCTCTTTTCCTGGAGCTGATCGCTCCGGAGCCTCCAGCCTCCAAGGCCGGGAGACAAAGATGCCTTTTCAGTTAGATGCTCTGGTTCAGACAGTCAGTCAGTCAGGCCCGTGTTTGGCCAGCAGCAGCGACCTGGCAAACAGGCGCTATCGCCTTCACACTCCCTCTGTCTCGGAGGAAGGAAATTGGCCGTTTCCAAAGCAACCCGCCGGGTGATGGCGGCCTCCGTTGCCACGGCGACGGCTGGTGATGTGGGCAGTAGCATTCTCCTCACGGCAAACTGCTGTGAGTGGGCTCCTGCCAGTTCCCTGCCTCTCTTTCTCCCTCTCCTCCTCTCTCTCTCTCCCACTTTCAGGATTTTCTTAAATAAAGAGGAAGAACAGTCACAAAGCAGAGCCGGGCTGTAGAGGACACGGCATTCATATGGAGATGTGTTCATTAAAACTCTCACTGCAGCCACTGGAGACAGCTGTCCACGGAGCCGCACAGCTAAGCGTCTCCCCCACAGGATTAAAGCAGGACGAGGCTGTTCCAGCCGCAGAAGAGGAGGCAGTCCTTAACGAGCACCAAATCTTCCACCCTAAGCAATGCTCCTTAACCCAGCACTTCCTCTAACTCAGCCTCCTGGCTCCTGTACATCATCTGATAGAAACGCAAACAGTGTGCTCTATACTCAATTAAAAAACCTGTCTGTCACCCTATCTATCCATCGACCTATCTAACAATATAACTCATTCATACAAACACACACACACACACACACATGCACGCACACACACACTCACAGTGCATTTTTGCTAATCTAATCTGACTGAAGTAACGTGCTGTATAGTGCAGAAGGAAACTGGTAAATGTATTCTACCTCTCTAAATGAGCTTTTATGTCAGTAGCAGCCCATCAGTCTGACCAGAGCAAGCATACAACAGAGGATCATAGGACAGGAACTGGCAGAAGGACACACACACACACACACACACACACACACACACACACACACACACACACACACACACACTCCTCTCCTCTCTGCACACCTGCAGGATGCTGCTAAGCATCTCTTGAGCAACTCACGACTGTTCATCGCTATGAAGTCTGCACACTCTGTGTTACTTCCCGTTCCAGCTGAGGAAAAATGATCACCAACTGAATGGTCCGATCTGTGGAGCAGCAACTTAATTGTTTGAACTGAATGACAAATTAGCTTGATAATGAAGCACTCTGGAATCAAGAACTTTCTTCACTTTTTCATCTTGGTTCAGTCATTGATTGGTTTGCCATACTTTTTGCTACAATATTTCATTTTTTCAGCCTTAATATTAGGAAAACTGGAAATAAACCCTGGAAATTAAATACAAATTAACTGATGTAATTAGGTTCTTGTTTATGTTTATCTGTACGGCAAAGTTGGGACTGAAAATTGGGCATCTGAAAAAGAATAAATGAAGACTAAAGCAGATCAAAAAACACTTCAAAAGATAAAAGGTAAAAGGCATTAAAAGAACAGAAATCTAGACAAGAATTCTAGGCAACTGATGGTAAATTAAAGAAGAAATTGGCAAATTTGGACAGACTTGAAGAACTGCTGACAAAGCAAAACCCTCTGAAATTAGATCAAGACATTGAAACTAATAATGAGTGAGTGAGGCATCATGAGCCCCATGATGGAGTTATCAGGCATCATGAATTACTCACTGGTGTAATCCAATCACAGTGTAGAGAATTAAGTCTATTGATTCATTTAAACCCATCAGTGATTGACAACACAACTTGGGGTTCATGACTCTTCTTCCTTCCATAGAAAACTCTAACAAAGATTAAATGAGCAGGAGGACTTGGAAGGAGAAGAGGACTTGTGGAAAAGTCCAAGCTAAGGAGTCTGTGCAGAGTGACAGAGAAGAGACCGCAAAAACCACAAGAGATTTCAAAAACTGCACAGTTGCATCTGTTCAAGAATATGGATCACAGATCCTTCTTGTCCCAATACTAAAGACTGAAAATTCTCTGGAGAGATAAAGGCAAAGAAGACAGAACGTGTGGTTCGGAAATGCAGGAATTTTCGATGTCACAAAAGTATGCAGAGCTAGATTCTTGCGTTTGTACAGCATCTTTGGAAGTTCCTTGGTCTCTGAAGCATAAGCTGCAGCTTCCTCCCTTGTTGTTTGTGGTTATGGTGTGAAATTAAATTTACAAGGACAACATGAAATCTCACCACACACAGCACAAGTAAACGACTTGTGCAGTTTTTAAGACACATCCAAACAACAAAAACACAAAACAAAAGGACAGGCATCTTCCCACTTTCCACACCACACTGGCTCAGTCATTCATTCAAAAAAGGGAACACTTTTACTCTTGCAACCTTGCTATCTCTTTTATTCAACCATATTCAACCACGGCCCACCGTGTCATGGATTCAGCAGTTAGACTGAGCCGATATCTGCAACGTCTCTGCTACACGCTGACAGACATACTGGCCCATTCATTATTCAGGCCAGCCATTCTGCCTCATGCACAGCCATATGGATTACACAACCAGCCTTACAGCTTTACACGTCACAGTTGCTTTTTATGGCAATCCATTTCTGCACCATCCAAAAATGCGTCACTTTCAGTTTCTGACTTCTGATTATAGCTGGTTCCAGTTTGGCTCAGGATCAAACAGGAAAGAAGTGAATAAGAATTTCCGAAGAAAGGTCATTCTGTGCTGTTCCATGTGGTTTTTTTTTTTCTTAACTCGATTTAGGAGGAGCTGGCCTTCCACTGGACAAGACCTCGAGGGACCTGTATGCAGTGCCAAACACGAAAGACAGGGGGCGATGCACAACGATGGGTTAAATCTAACAGCTATAAAGCACTTCCCTTGATTTGGTTAAACACAGTCTGTCCCAGTTCCCACACACTGTAACTTCTCACCATTTTTGGCATACAATATAAAAAACTGGGGAACAGGTATCTGATTGTTTCCCCACCCCCTCCCCACCAATGCTATTGTTGCCAAATAACCTCACTTAGTTCACAGCTGCCAAACTTGGTCCAGCACAACGTGTTACTTGTCTGTTGATTGGATCTCTTCATCCGAGCAAAATGCCTGTTTGCGCCTGGCGCCGCATTTTTTTCACTTGCCAGCGGGGAAGACATGTAGCGGACAAAAGTGGTTTCTATGGGGTTTGGATTCGAAAGTGCAGCCACTGCCGTGGTGAAAAAACCTTGCATGCAATGCTGAGGACAACCACCGGGGGCAGCACATCAGACACCTCCACAGATGCCTGCCAACTGGCATGAGCAGCTTCACATGCAGTATCCTTCAAGGCAAATACCACACCATCCAAACTGCCACTCACAGATAAGCACCACACCAAACATATGCATGATACACTCCCTTCTACAAACAACATTTTATACCAGTGTGGGGATAAATATGAAGTCCAAAACTAAATGTAAACAGAATGTATTTTCAGACCAAGCTGGACTCAGTCTCTGGATTATAAGCCCAGCTCTTTAACCAGTACATCACAGGCAATGTCACACGGTAATCTGTGACAGGTGGCGGGCAGGGTTTTAGCAGATAATAATAAACTGCAGATGAGGGTGCTTTGTTTGTGAATGGGCTGTGTTCTCACACCAGGGTGGATCTGGAGGGCCAGTCAGAGCAGAGCAGAGCCGTTCCCGGAAATGTGACTCAGTGAAATGGTTCAGTACTCCTGACCCTGAGCCTGGCTCAGTCCACAGCAAGCGATCTAGGGCGAGTGAAAGACCACGCCCGTTTATCAGACACATTGGATATCCCCCTCACACACACACACACATGCGCTGCACGTCACACGGCACAAGTTGGGAAATCATCAAATAACTTCTTTAAGTTTTAAGCCACATGTGTGTGGTCTTTAAGCGGTTTTAAGCAGTTTTTAAGATCACACACATGTGCTGTCCACACGCACTGTATATCACCCTCACACACATGCACTGCATATAGTCCTCACACACACATACACACACACACACACACACACACACACGCACTGTATATCACCCTCACACACATGCACTGCATATAGTCCTCACACACACATACACACACACGCACTGTATATCACCCTCACACACATGCACTGCATATAGTCCTCACACATACACAGACACACGCACACACACTGCATATCACCCTCTCACAAAAATGCACACACACACACACACACACAAAGAAAAACAAACAAAAAAAAACTCCGGCCAGATAAAAGCCTAGATACTGAGTTAACGCCCTATTCCCAAACCCAGGGGAAATGACTCTGACACTGATGCTGCAGAGTGTGGTGGCCATGTCAGGCCAGTCAGTCTGGAGTGTGCCGGCCTGCCGGTGAGCGCCCCGGGCTCACAGGGTGTCAGACAGGCCCCGCCACGCAGCCTGCTTACCGGGCGTTTCAAGGCCCGCGGAGCGGCGGGCCAACGGGCGAGGAAAGTGGGTCAGCCGCTACCGTCGACCCCCCCACCCCACCCCCAACCCCCCCAGCCCCGTCCGGCTCTCCTCATCTGCCCCCGGACATTCATGGCTGAGGGGCTGCAAGGGAGACACTCCGCTTACATAAGCGACCGGCCTAAAAACAGCACTCCCCACCCCGGCTGCCTCCCCACCGCCCTCACAGACCGCCACCGCTGCTGCGTGGATCACGGCACAGAGACCTGCCCCGTGGCTTATCAAAAAGAGCCATTAGAGTCTGAAAAACATCACCCGCACTCCACAGAGCAGCTATTTTTACGGTGCTTGAATACATCAATGTGAGCTAGAAATCATTTTTAAAATTCATGGAACAAGACGAGTTTCACTGTTGCAAAGCTGTTTTGTAAAACCTAAGAGCAGATGCTCTCCCTGGGTTTTCATGTTTCACAGGGAAAAACCCATGGACAGCCTTTCTCAATTAGATGTAGCAGTATATGAATATATGCATATAGTTATATGTATATTAATATGTATATGTTTGTGTGAATGTATATGTGCATGCCAGAGATAAAAATACAACACACAAACACATTCATCAATACATAATCCAAAACACCCCTAAGGTAAATGTATCAAAATAACCTACAACATACTACTATCAAGACTATATCAAAATAAAATAAATCTGAGATAATATCTTTACAATAGTGAATTTGAATGAACAAATAGAATGGCAGCTACATTCCTTCTCCCCCAGTCTGCTTTCAGTGACTGCTCCCTCGTTGCCTTTAAGGACCACTAACTTTTCAAGCAACTCAGCTCTGAGGCCTCAATATAATACCACCAAATGAAAACAGACGTTCAGCTGGTGCTGAAGATAAGATTTTACTGAACCAAGCAGAGCAGTTTGATTAGAAGCTACTCAATCAAGGATGCCAACTCCCTCCCTCAGTCCTTGGGGAAATGTAAGGCTTCCAGCTCTGCCTTGCTGTGTGTGGGCATTTCCAGCTGTTCCACTGCATCCTTATTTCCTGGTGACATCTCTGAGAACACAAAGAAGTCGCCCTCTTCCGCTTCTGCATGCTCTGAGGTTGCCTCGCTCCCTGATGAGCCCGTGCTCTTTTGCTGGGAGTGGGTGGATTGTCCTCTTTTCTCCTGCCAATCTCAGAGCCAACCAACGCGTTGTGAAGGCTGGATAGGTAACATTTGCCACGTTAACTACAGTCCGTTTTGCATTGAATAAACCGGCTTTGCTTTCTTAATGGCATGCTAGCCTAGCCACCTTGCAGGGCTGTTCAGGCAACTTCAGCGCATTTTAGCCAACAGCTAAATAGCAACAGCTATTTTAGCTAGCCAGAAGCCATGGCAACATAGCTTGTTTCAGATGTTTATGTTAGCTAGCTATCAGATACCACATGCATAGGACTAAAAGTAGAGCTCATGAAATGTTCAATGTCAAAAGTAGGCTACATACTACAACTCTTGTAACAGCTTTATCTTCACAATTGAAATCATGGCAAATCATTATTAACTTGGTAGCTAGCAACACCTCCCACCTTGAAAGACTCACAGTCTGACTTGCAACCATTGTACCAACTCTCAACACAGAGCCCCACCCTTCTAAGAAGTCAATGTAATCGGCATAGAATTACTTCTGAGAGGAGAATTTCTTGTTCAAAAAAGCGGATAAACAAAACATGTTACTGGAGTACACAACACAAACGGATCAACCTGTGGGGTGAACAGATACGAAACAGATGGAGGAGGATATTAATATATCAGTGCATCCAACCTCACATGACCCTAACCTGTGTTAAATTTCACCTCAAAAAGAGTTCATAGAAAAGTGACAAGAGTATCATAGGGAGACCAGGGAGTATTTTGAAAATAAAAAACCTTTCTCTGAAGTATCACGATACAATTTACATAAAGATTTTTCCAAGCCTATCAAATACAAATTATACAAAAATTATACAAAACATACAAAAGTATTTCAAACTACACAGCTAGCTAAGCAAATAAACACAAGCAGCTAGCTAGGTGTAAAAATGACTCATCTTGACACATTTTAATATCCTCCTGCACAGTAGGAGGGTATTGTACCATTGCTGTATTTTACCATTTTCAATGACATAGCAATTTGGCACCCTAGTGTGAGTAAGATGGAAAAAAATAAAGCTCTCCGTCCTCCTCTGCAGTGAACTATGTGCCCACCTGGAAGGACGTGTTCAATGCTAACTGTAAATGATCAGTTCCATTGGCAGGAGACCACATAATTTACCTGGAATTGGGCCAACCTACCTTTTCCTTCACTGTTTACACAAACACTCTTACTCCTGCCAAATGTAGTGTAACTAGGTCCCGGCCACATCGAGGACCAGGTAGCCAGCTGTGTCTGGAGTGACCCAGATCAGACCACACCTGCAGCTGGCTCCAGTTGGAGATGGCATATTGGTGCAGCCACATTTAAGTGCACCTGGACAGGTGTGGGCATGTATGTAAATGCATATACGTATATTTATGCAAATGCACATGTGTATAATACAAACACACACACACACACACACACACAGATATACATGTTTATGAATCTGTGTCAGAGTATGTCGGCCTATTTAATATGATCCTGGAAGCAGGCAGGATAAGGCATATAAAAAACCTAATATTATTGGAACGGCAGCAAAAAAAAAAAAAAAAAAAAAAAAAAGCATATTCACCTCATCCTGTACAGGCAGAGAGACCCGCTGCTGCGCGGTTCAATCTGCAGATAGGCGACTGCAGGGGGAACCTTTCTGCTGGGAACCTTTTTGGGGACAGCCACACTTCCGCGCACAGAGGGGACAGTGATCCCTGCAGCGCCACCTGAAAGCTCTCCCACATGCATCAGCAGCAGTGGGGGCAGGGGGTGGCGTGGGGAGATGAAAGTGTGAGATCCTCACGCAGCTGGGCTCTTAAGCCTGGATCTCTGACCGAATGTGCACCTCCGACCGACACGCCATCCTGGCTGCGCTGCTGACATAAATTGCTTCCAGGAGCACACACGGTGTGGACACTTGGTTCTTTCTGGATGTACCACCAGGCCAGCTGTTCTGCGCTGGAGCATTTAAGGGCACCCTTAGCTACCCTCTGAGATTTCATCGATTGAAATTCTTAATGTGTTGCATCATCAAAAAGCACCGGAGAACAGAGTGTGTTGAAAAACAAGATAACCCAGAGCATGGGAGAAAGACCGAAAACCTGCTCCATGAACCATGAAAGGTGGTCAAGAGCCAGAAAACAGCAGAATATAAACTAATAAGCTTGTAAATACTGAAAAATTCAGTTGTTTCTGTTACAGCTATCATTCAACACGCTTATCTCATTGGCACCTGAAATAATTTGGTTAAACCACTGCGATCAATAAGGATTTGATAATAATCCCAGGGAAAGTGTTTAGTTGGCCCACCACACATTGCACACACCAGTAAAAGTCAACAGCCCTTTCTAATCTCATGTACAGATGCTTGGTGCATGTCATCAAACACTTCCCTGAGGTTTTATTTTTGCATAGCACCTCCCTAATTGCCTGTTTAGGAGCGTTTCACAATGGAAAAAAAAGTGCATGGTGTCTTCAGCGAGCCGTGGTGTAGATTGCACCTGCTTCTCTCCTGTTTTGGAGGTGACAATGAGCCGTGCGCTCCTCTCTGTTTGCATGGGAACCCTGCAGGTGAGGGCCCACCTGTGCGGCATGAAACAGGCCGCTAATGAGGGCAGAGAAATTCCCACACACATCCCGACAGACACATCCATGCAGGGCCCTCCGTCTCACTGCCCTCCCCATATTAATATAACACATCATTTTTTTAATTTGCTCCTAAGGTCCAAGTCTCTAGGAATCAATGACTACCTGAGATTAATGCATTCCATTCCCAAAAAGTAATCCAGAGTATGTTAATATACCTTCACTACTAAATGGATTCTTAAATGAAATATGTTTCAACATGTCATTGCTCACAAAAGAATCAGTCATGACCACTGTCATTATCTGCTACACCCGAACCCCTCCCAACAGTAACACTGGGCTGTTATGAGACAATTTCTCATGGGAACCCCTCATTGGAACCCATCGCCTAACACAAGATCAAAAACAATTCACAAAACACACTAGTTGCGGTTTAAAAGATAAATCCCTGCCCTGTTTCCTTAGCAGAATGAGAACTAGCGTTTGTTTTACAATATCAACAGCTCCTTGGTATAGAGCATCACGTATGTCCAGCCAAAGACGATTAATATGGATGCTATTTATGAATTGTCGTTGACTGCTTGCAGCTGTTGCAGCTGTTGATTTGCACATCGTACAGCTGAGGGTGGCTGTAACAGGGCAGCGCAGTATAACAGAATGCTGGCAGAGCAACACTTGTGCATATAGGCGGATGTCTGTGCCTTCAAATGCATATGACATACACTCCAGAGAAACGGAGACTGTCCAGCCTTTTCGTTTCAACGCTGTTTCTTAACCTAGCAGATGGCCTTGTCCGGGGTGACTTACTGAGCTTAGGTCTTTACAAAGGATGTTTACGAACATCCAGCGTATCTGGTTAACCATTAATCAGTATCTAACTGTAAACACGTAATGGTGTACCCGTGTAATGAAATAGGCCGGTCGTCTGTGGTTTGGGGATTCACGGTTTAAAGTATTCACACTTGGCAGCGATCCATAGACTTGGGCTCAGTACGACTGCTGAACGACACTAAAAGCAGCACGTAGCTCTCAGAGCATTGCTGGGCTCTCAGAGGAACACCCCTGCTGCTAGCTATAACGTAGCTTTCCAGGAGCTTTGCTGTATGTGATTATACACCTTTGCCAGCAATTTCCGCCTCCCGCAAGTGAGTGTGCCTAGTTAATTTGCATCAGAGTGCCTTTTCCGATCTGATTCGTGAAACTCGTCTCACCACTGGTTATTTAGTGGAATCGGTCTCGGGGTTGGGGGGGGTGGTGCTGGGGGAGTGAATTTAGCACATACAGAGGAGGAGAGCCAAGCAGGACGCCCACACGCTTAACAAAAGTGAAAGTTACTTCCAACCAAACAGCACTATTCTCTCTTTTTAAGCAAAAGTTACTTCTAACCAAACAGCACTATTTTCCCTCTTTCTGACCCAGCCTTTTAGTTACTGGAAACTGTACATTAGGCTCGTCTCACTGCAACAAACTCTGTGCTCACGGGGGGGGGGGTACACAGCCTAGCAAATGCAATACTCTGATACACACGCACACCAGTGACTACCTTCCAAACTACAAGTCCCACAATGCACCAATATGGAGGACGCCATCTGAGCAACTCACAGGCACCCACGCAAGCCGCAGGGTGCCGACAGTATTGCGATGAGGGAACCCGGGCCGACATCCCCAACCTTACCCTGGCGGAATGAAACCATTTTCTTTTGCTGCTGTGGGCTTTCAAATACAGTTGGCCTCACCCCTGGGCCAGAGTGTTCCGCCTGTGCCTTGAACAAGTGCCTTAGCTGACTGAGTCGGTTGGGAGCCCCCTAACGGCACTATGCTTTCATTACTTTTGTAGTTAGAGATGGTTCAGGTCCACTGAGATCTTAGACTGTCAACAGAGGGAAATGAAATATGTTATTAAACAAAAATGCCACCTGTTTGCTCCCTTATTTCCTCTGTTGAGCTGACAGAGCTCTACGTTCCTCGCCATGCCACTGATAACCACTCCTTTATGGTTAAAGTACTGAAGCCAACATTTACTTTTAAGGATTAATTAGAGAACCCTTAACAATCCTTACCTGTTACTTACATCTGCAGTGTTTACTTACTGTCCTTACCCTGTGTAATGTACTGCTGGAAAATTTACTGAGGCTGCTCAGATGAAGAGCCTTGCTCATGGATGCAACTGCTGTGCCACAGTCGGGATGTGAACATGCAACCTTACGGTTTTCAATTCCACTTCCCTAATCGCTTCATCTACATTCATTTGCACCTGTATGACTTCTTGTCATTCAGGATGAGAACAAAGTGTTTATTGTCCGTCCGTCTGCGACAATTAAAGCACATGCCCCTCTGTGGTCAGGCCACATTCTTCATATAAGATGTCAGAGCCAATCACAACGGGAGACTCTGGCCTTGACCAAGATGAGGCCATTACACGCACAGTGCAATTAACAACCACCAGGCAAAGGGCTGTGAGGAACATTATAAATATGATCTGGTGCACAGAGACAGCATTGATGACAGGTAAGAGGTAATTCAACAGTAGTAAAACAATCCAGTTTTTCGCCTGGACCGTAACCATGGCGTTCTGGGGCACTGTGCTTGATTTACTGTCGTACTGGCTTCTTGCTGTGACAGCAACTTGGATCCTGGGAATTCTGGATAACCAATGAGCTAACGAGATATTCATCAGACCACAGCGTTTATTGCTCCTGCTGTAGATAGCTAACACGTCAAGGGTCTACTGCTGCTGAACTCTTTTTCATACTACGCTTAAACTACCCTGGACATACAGGTACTGCAGTGACTTGTATGAATAGAAATGGTAGCCTCACAAATTCATTTGTTACTTTAAAAGTAACTAGGCCTTCATTAAATCTAACTGCAATGTACTATACCTGCAACTTTTAACATATTTCAGAACATACTTCTTAAACCATGAAACTCGCAGACAGAAAATGTTGAGCCAACAAAAACATCTACTGAAGTTCAATGCTAAGGAGAAATCCCTCTGGCATCTGGCTGAATATATGCCATAATCCTGTATACAACCCCTGTCAGGAAAAAAAAAACCATTAAAATTAAATAGTGGCAAAATGGCCTGGTAACTAAACTGGGCAGTTTGTTTGACACATTTTCATACAGTAGATACCATATTTGTTGACATTTCATTTAACCAGAAAATACATTGACATTATCCAGACATGTCACTACAATGGACAGGGATGTATATAGCGGAGCAATGCATAACCTTGGTTGTAATTACTGATGGGCGCACACGTTATATGTTCCCTGAGCTATCATATGCTGTATGTAACCACACATCTTAGGTTCAACACAGTTTCTTTGCTCTTTACATTATATTGTTCAGGACCAAAACGTGGGACACATTATGCTTGGAATGTACTTGAACAATTGTTAGAAAACAAGAACAGAGTCAAAACAAGACGAAAAATAATCAGATTTGACAACCAGTGTACCGAAACAAGCACTGTCAAGCTTTGTTCGAAGTTAATCCATCGTCGAACCGGAGGTCTGAATTTTTTAAGATCGCGCCCGTGTGCGCGGCGGAAAACGGTACCTACCTGAAAGAGGCATTCCGTCAGACTCCGGCGCATCAGAGTCCACATCACCGCGCACACGAAGAACAGGCCGACCTCGGCCCAGGTGATGTAGGCATTATCCAGCAGAGTCCTTTTGGAGAGCTCCACGCCGCAGGTCCTACAGTCCCTCAAGGCACTAACCATGACGGTATACCCCCTGGAGAAAAGTTCCGCATAGCCGGGCATGGGGTCCACCACCCTCACGTTAATACTGTCATCTCCGCGCTCCCTCTCCATTGTTGCAAAACGATAAATGCCGTTTTTTATAATTCACTTAATGGACGGGTTATACAGAATAAACGTTGTCTTAATTTTTGTCGCTAACTGTCGAGGTAACGCAACTGAAAAAGTCGGATGGAATCTAAATTGCTGTAAGCCTCATGTAATGCTTTTTGTTTTCCAAATTAAGACATCGGTCCATTTCATATGGGGCGCGACAGTTTCGCAGGTTATAAATGATCTCTACACAGCCCGGAAAACACAGAATCGCGACAGTCAGCGGAATTTATAAGATGGGAATATGATATTTTACAAACAATAATCCTTAAAATTGAAACGTACGCCACCAAAATGAATTAACATTTTTAATGTCTTTGCTAGTAGACGACGGTAGGTCAGACTTGGAAGCTACCGTCAGTAGATCTATCAAAAGCACAATGCTCTTGATTGACACCTTATTTCAGCTGGTTACGCTTCCGTTATGTATGCAACCGCTATATGCAATCCGGTCTTATAATAGGCCAGTTTAAAAATTACTCCTTGTCGTTGTGCCTCTCCGAACGGCGACACTGATGCATCGCATGTTTTGCTAATTTCAATGTCCGCTCCTCTGTAATTCGCCCTTTCGCATTATATAACATCTCTTCACAGTATCATCTGTTAAAACAATAGAGTGTTAATAGAGGCACAATGTGTGACCCTAACACGTCTGGAATATTGAACATGAATGCGCAGAAAAAATGAGTATAAAACCGAGATATCCTTAACTAGCAATCCGTTTCTTCTGTGGCGCTGGCCAACGTGTCTTCAGAGAAGCCGCGTCTTCATAAGTGACAGAATTTGTGCGCGGTAGGGACCACCGAAGCGCAGGACTCCGTAGAATTTGTGAGGATTCTTTGAAAAAAGGAACACTTTTATTCAGTCTTCGCCCATCCGTCCCGATTTTCAGTCCCGTCACATCTTTGTGAGGGTTTTAGGAGACGCACACTGCCTTTTGCAATGCGAAACAAACAGGGATAGGGGTCACGTGACGTAATTATGGCCCGCTATCCTCTACAACTGCTAGGATAAAAAAAGAGTCAGTTTAAAGGGACAGTGCTACAGCACTCGCGGGGTATTCCAAAGCACCTATTCTCCGTGTTCTTTCAATATCAATCACCCGCAGCCCATCTGTGTGTAACCGTGTCTGTCAGTTCGCTAATATCTCTGACATTTTCTTCAGCAAAGCCACCGCGGCAGCAGATTAATTTAGACTGTCATGTGTAGTGCTGTGTGGATTAGTCATGCACCTGGTTAAAACACGTATGATAACTGATTTTATCAGCCTCTGTTATTTTATAGCCACTATTTTTCCATCCACATTGAGCACATCTGTCCACCCAACTGTTCCTCCCTTCAGTGAATAACACATGTAGGGTCACTGCACCAACATTCATGATGCCATTGTGGCACAATGAAGGTATAAACAGAAAGCTGTTATCCCAGGTAGGAGACTGCTTTTATTGCATTGAGTGAAGTGCTTAAACTGAACTGCCCCAGTAAATATCCAATTCTATTAATGGATAATATGAAATGCCAGCTGTATAAGAATCCCTACCATGTACCATTTGCGAAGCAAGTATGCAATATCAACCATTTTTGCATTGCTCTGTCTTACAAACCTACTGTTCTTGCCGTGTAACAAACCTACACACCTGCCCAACTCCAGCACCATACAGAATAAAGCACTACTCTGAACTAGCCTATAAAGGGCCATGCCAACTTGGAGCACAAGCTTTAAAAACGCGCTTGTCTTAAATCCATAATTACTGCCACTGCTGAAAGGTAACTCTTGGTCTTCTTGGCCTCATGGCCTTATACCTGTAATTACATATGTGACAGCTAGTCAGATCTAAATACTGTAGTGTACATTAAACCTGTATGTAAAACCTTTATCACTTAAAATAATTTTACACATACACTTACACAACACTTACATAGTACGAAAATACAGTGTAACCACTGTTTAAATATTATGTAGGTAGGAAGTATATGTATAATCATATGATGTAGTGTTTAACAAAGTGTACACAGATAGCATTTACATAGTACTTACATGCTTCATTGCACAGGTGTTTGGAGCAATGTCTGAAGTACTGCACTCTAATATGTAATAAAGCAATTAAGTATGTAAATGAGTTGCAGATTTGAATCCTGGAATTGAATTGAATTCACTGTTGTGCCTTGGATCATCTTCACTTCAGCTCCTCCTAAGCAAATACTTACAAAAATAATACCATTACACGTAAACATTTTAGACCTGACAGACAGCACATGCTGGACATGTATATTTTTTTTAGAAAAACAGGGTGTCAATTTTTGTCTCTGTTCCATAACTTTTATCTGAACAAGACTATTTGTGATATGTAAAGGCAGATTTTGAAAAATATGAAATAGGATTCAAATTATTAGGATCAATTCTTTGTAAACCTCTCTCTCTGTCTCTGTCTCTGTCTCTGTCTCTGTCTCTCTCTCTCTCTCTCTCTCTCTCTCTCTCTCACACACACACACACACACACACACACACATGACCACGACTTCAACAGGACTGTAAAACAGTTTATTGTCCAACAGAGCAGAACGGAATGTTAAAAAACCCAAGAAGGTTAACATCTGTAGTGTGAAGAATCGCAGAGACAGACTGCAACACCACATACCTTTTCACAGCTAAAATATGGGGGATATACATGCAGCTGCAGTACAACATTGGCTGGATGATGTTATTTTCATAAGAATACCGAGTTTTGTGTTTGAACACAGAGGGACACAAGCACACAAGGGCTTGCTTTCTCACCTGTCTCCTCAGCCAAGAGAGTTTGTGTGTATGTGCGTGCATGTGTTGGTGCATGTAATTAACAACTTTTTATATGTTGTTGCTTAAAACCTTGTGGTGTTGAGCCTCATGCACTAACAGAATACTGCATGGCTGTTCTGTCAAATTCAATATGACGAGGAGGAAAAAGCTGCAACATGGGGCTGAACACTATAACCGGGAGTGAAGTGAGGGGACAATTTTGTCTACATTCAGCTTTACTTCCTACCAATAACATGTAGCATGTAGCATCATCAACCCCTAAAAATTCTGATCATCAGACCAAGTGTGCACTTTAGAGAGGCCCTTGCTTTCATCCCAAACCCATTAATTTTACCTCACATATGGCTAACATTACAGAAGGTAATGGAATGTTCCCAAGGTGTTCCTAAGAGAAGATAAAACCCAGGGAGAATGTTTGCTGGGCCATAACATCATTTTGCAAACATCAGTCCTTTAATTTATTGGTATGCATGCTTATTGACATTTTCCTGACAACATAAAATTTTGTGTGTATATAAAATGTAAACATATGAAATGTAAATGTGTATATGCTTATATAATATATAATATATAGAATATAGTATGTATACACACATACAATTATATATATATATACACACACACACACACACACACACACACACATGCACACACACACACAGATGAAAAATGCCAATTGTACTGTAAACAACAAATAACCTTTTAAAATATCAGTCCAAGGTAACCACTGACAACGAAAACAAATTACTGAAAACAAATGTATAAGACATGGAAAAACATGATGTATGAAACCGTCTTATCTTGGCAAGGTAACCTTTGCTGAAAGGGTGTACTCTGTGTTGCATCTTTCAGTTGTGACAAATAGCGGTTTGTTAGCTGTGAGGTGAGATAGCTTGCCATTTTTTATGGGGTTTAAGGTGAAAGTATGGCTCAAATAGATAAAAACAGTAAAAAAAAAAAACTAAAGAAGAAACCATGCATTTCATATAGCAACTTCAAACTGCCGACTTTGATCAAATAAAAATCAATCTTTAATGTAATATGTGTGTAACGTAAGTATTGTTTTATCTGATTCTGACTTGAAGAAAATAATAAAGCATACCTTTGAGCACTTCAAATTTAATTGATTATCTATCTTTCCTCTTTTCCTGGCCTGACCCTCTGATTGTGGCATGCGTTATCTTCTGGACTTTGTGGCCTTATATTTATCTTCTGCCATTGTGCTGTGTTTCAAAAATGAGAGGATCAGCAGTTTTTAAAGGCCACGTTGTGCCATTCTCTGAACAATTAACACCGCTTCACCTTGCAGACGTGTAATAAGGGACAGGGTTTAAGCAATTACTCACTTTTTGAGGTGAAAAAGGGTAAAAAAAAATGTTGGAAGAGAACCACAGAAAAAGTGTTTCATTTTACATACTGAGCACAAAACAGGTGCACAGCTGTGACAAGCTGATTTACACATGCTGGAAATGTCCAAGAAAACACTTTCAGTCAAGTTTTCGTCAAACAAACCACAACTCTCTATTGGATCAGCAAAGAATTTTAAATAATGCCTCCCACACAAACAGAGAGCAAGATAGGAAGAGAGAACGAATGGGGCTAGGGAGAGAGAGAGAGAGAGTGAGACTTTGACTTTTAAGCCTCTTTTATTTAGGCCATAAAACAAGGCGTTCCTCCAAAAAAGGAAACAAAACTAAAGAAACCAGAAGTAAAGACTGAAGAGAAAATTAAAACAAAAACTAAAAAGAAAAGACACAACACAAAATGGCATCAACAATAGAGAGAGCAGACATTAATTTCACAGGGCCCTTCCATGGGGACTTCATGAGAGAGAGACAGAGACAGAGAGACAGGAGGAGAGACAAACACAGAGAGAGAGACAGACAGAGAGAGACAGAGCGAGAGATGTAGAGAAAGAGGAAGACAGAGAAGTGGGGGGATGATATAGTCATAAAATATATATGATAAATAGGTGGCTACACTCTCAGTGGAGAGATGTCTCACCTCTGGATTCTTTCCTAGGTGCAGTGCCAACAGAGTCAGGTGATCAGTCTCAAGGCCCCAGACACAAGCACACAGGTGTAAACACAGAACTCCAAAATGTCTTTGGTGTGATGGTTTGATAAACTGAGAATGCATGGTCATATCAAACGGTTGTTGTGCACTCTGTTTTCAAAGTAAAAATATTTCACACCCTTGATATTACACCCAGTTGTTTCTGGTATGCTCAAGGGAACTTTTATATCATGCAATTAAGGCTTTTAAAGCAGCACACTTTGATCCTACATCAGGGTTCTGTGGAGGCTCATACAGGTCATCGTGGTCTGTTTAACAGTAATAATTAAATTGCATAATCCAGAATGACTGATAAATGACTGTGGACTGGGTCAAGCAAAGGACGTTACAACTTTCGACAACGGTAGTGCTTCTTAAATAAAAAGTGCTTGGCGCCATCTAGTGTTCAGTGAAAAAGTTTCACCCTGGTATGACCACGTCAAAAGTTCCTGCCATGGCCTAGAAACTGTAAATATAAACGTTAAATGACTGAGAAATGCCTTCAATGCAGCTTAAAGAAACAACTAAAGTTGCAAAATTGGTTTGGAAGTAAAGGATGCTGGGACTTGTGGTAGTGGCTAATATCCACGATAGCGAGTTTCACCAAATCCATGACAAGCTGAGCCAGAGCAGTAATTTCATCTTTATCCTGTATTTTCTTTAGTTCTTCCCTGTGAAGACAGCCAGAAGAGGGGCAAGCAAAATGATGTCCATATAGTCAATAAACAAAAGCAATGGAAGACGTGGGGCAGGAACAAGCCAAAATAAAGATGAACCTAACCCACTTGCCATATTCTGCTTTTAGCATGCATTTCTTACATGTGTTCCAACAAGAGATTAGGATGACAATTCATTCACTGAAGTGATTATTTATACTGACCTATCCAGCTGCAGTGTGGTCCTTATCTGAGCTAAACCTTGACATTTGGCCGAAAACAAAACAAAGCTGAAAGATTACCACTTTTGGCAGGAAGTTGGAATTGAAGCAAAAATGTCACTCTGGGTCCAGCATGGAGGAGACAAGCTTACCCTTCCAGGCCTCTCTTTGAGCAAGGTGTTGAGGGTGCCATCTGCATTTATCTCATTGAGACAGATGGAGGAGGGCAGGAGCAGAGAGGTAGGGCTGGCCGTGTCAGCTCTCTTTCCCAGCTCCTCGTCCTGGTTTACCACAATGACATTCTCGAACAAAGCTCCTTCCATACAGACTGCAAGTGGATTGATCACTGTAACTAGTCAACACGCTTTAGATATAGGCTTCCCCTTTTTCGTTTGGAAGTAGCGGTACTCATGTGCTCTATTCTGATGCAAATTACAACTAAAAAGGTCTGTAGACTCATGACATTACATTATTGGCATTTAGCAGATGCTCTTATCCAGAATGACTTACATAGGTTACAGTTTGTAGCTGTACCCATTTGTACAGCTGGATATTTACTGAGGTGATTCTGGGTAAAGTACCTTGCCCAAGGGTACAACAGCAGTGCCCTAACAAGGAATCAAGCGGGCAACCTTTGGGTTTTGAGTCTTGCTCCTTACCACTAAGCTACACTGCTGCCCCGACTCATGTATGGATACCAAATTTTGCAAACACAACATCTGATTTTGCAGCGTTATGCTGTGTATAGATTTACTAATCTAACAATCATCTGATTGGCCCATTGCTTTCATTGTCTCTGCTTTAGCTTCACTCTGAGATTCTCGCTATGTAAAGTGAATTTAGAGCTTGAGTTATGGTCAGCTAATGTAATCAATAGGATGAGCTGTTGATGATGGGTTAAAAATATGTGTCTCCATCACAAACAGCAAGAGACCACACAGGTCAAATGTGTCTGGTTTACAGTGTGTATTTCACAGTTGGCTGTCACAAAGTGTCTGACTTGTACTTGTACATTTGCCAGAGGGCAGTAAAGCAACAAAAACAAAAATCCCCAGGCTAGTGGGTGATAGTGGCTGAGAAACAGTCCTGAAGAAAGAGAGAGAGAGAGAGAGAGAGAGAGAGAGAGAGAGAGAGAGAGAGAGAGAGAGAGAGAGAGGGAGATGTGGAAGAAGGGGAAGCTAGAAAAGGAGGGCCAATACACTCATAAAATATATATGATAAACAGGTGGACACACTCTTAATGGGGAGTTGGGTTATTCAGCTAGTTTTCCTTAGACTACCTCTGACATAAAAAACGATTCCTACTGTGAGGGCTTTCATAATAGGTATGTTTGGGCTGTATCTCTGTTGAAGTAATCTGTCTGGTAATTTCTTCACAGAAATGACGTCAGGTCTGTTTGCCCTGATTCAGACGGCATAGCATGGCGTGTGCAGACGGTTGTCCTGGGAATGCAAGGTGTGTTAGAGTTGGTAGATTTTTGCACAAGCAGCTACTGTGTGAGATTCTCTCGGGTATTTCACTTTCCTGAAGTCCAGAGGGTGGTGCTGTTTTTTTCAATAGCCCTATAATGCCACCAAAGACGTCATTATATGGACCCCCACATAACCAATTAACCACACTAATAATATAGTTTGTCAGGTGCTAAACTAGCTCTATATGCAAATATCTTATTCATCTTCACGGATCTAAGACAGTCATGTTGCCGACCACAATAACAGTAAGGTTACAAATGTGGTTGTGACAACCCTTAAAGAGTAATACACACGGCTGGTGATTAGGTTTTTCAAAAGTACTGGAAAACAAAATTAAAGAGTAAGAAACTTGCATCAAAGAATTTCTGTTTACATCGCAGGATTTGTAAAGTGGCAAAGAGGCTTCATCTAACTAACGCTTCAACCAAACAGCGACTTTTTCAGTCCTTTAAATTGTGTAAATTGTGTTCATAGAGCATTTTGTTAAGTAGTGTTGCTCAATAAAAAAGGTTCATGCGCCTGTGTTAAGAGATATATACATTTCTGGAGACAGAATGGAGCATTTTCCCTTAACATGTTTAACACAGGAAGGTAAAGGACTGTCTGAATGGTGAGTCTGTTCAATGATGTCTTGCTCAAGCCTACACAATACTAAGAAAGCATTATTAACATGGAAGCCTCTCTGGTTTGCATTCATGTAAAGTGACATTTCACACTGGCTTTCTGTGTGTTTTGTTTTTGTAGAGTTTTTGCAAATTACAGATGAAAAGGAAGACTCAGCACACTTTCACAATAACAAGCATATTCTACATTTAAAATTAAGTTACCATTGGCAATAATTTCACCATGTTTATTTACAATCAACATACACCTGCAAATGGTACTGTAGAACACAGCCCCAGATTACTAGAAAGGGTCATTGTGAGCAGTGAGCTGTAATACCTTGAGGCAAATTACAGGACAAAAAGGGAGGGGGAGAAGAGTTGAGATCTCATATTGGTTCATCTGTGAGACACCTATTGTAGCTTACCTGGTATTATCTCCCTGCACTATCCAGTACATCCTTTATAAAGACTGATGCGTGTTGTGTTGTGTACATAACCTCCAGTTTTGACCTGAAACGCTGACCTGCTCCACCCATGTCCCTCACATCACCCACTCAAATTACAGCCTGAATAATTCACCTGCTCTTTTATGACAGACTTTCCCTTCCTTACTTTAAATAAAGCATTCTTTGCAAAGTTTCATAGAAACATTATGAATTATATATATGTGTGAACTATTTTGTGCTGTGTCATCGATGAATAATGGCAGGGCAAGCAGGCACTTTCTGCCAAGGGGCTGAACAGGCACTTTTTAATTGCTGCGGCCCCTAGTGGGAAACTGTATGTACTGCAGGAGCATAATGACAGAGTGTGATTTCCCACGAACCCCGTGATTACTTTTCTGTCTTCTAATACTATTGTGTATGTGAGCATTTAACCACAATTTGAAATAGAGGGAAACGTAGACAGCTGATTTGGTTAAAAAAGTGGTTTTCCACTCAGATTCTGAGCTCATCATAGGAAACAGAAAGTGTACCAGGAATAGACTCCTTGAGTGGAAATGTGTTTGCTTGTTCACAGTTTAGAGTGGCTGTTGTGCAGATCCATTGGTCTTCATGTTATACGGATAGGTGGATTTAATCATATGTGTCCAATATCTGAATAGAGATTCACAAGGATTCAATGTCACAGAAGGGCATGCTTGTTTTTACTCCTGCATGACGATGATGTGGAAACTGCCTCACACATCACTCAGACCTAATTTAAATTCTATGGTGATTTTCATTCAATCTCCTGAAGAGACTGAGATGAAAATTCACATGTTGGCATTAACTTCCAAATCTGAGGACAGCTGGAAATACTTGGGATACGAACACAACCTCAATCAGCCGGTGGGTGAAGAACGCTGCTGTTTCTTGAACAGGCATCTTCCAGTGTCGGCCAAGTAGAGTTTGCGGGCTTGTTTTGAGGGCAATGATGTCTTCAAAAAATCCCTTAAAGTGGGAAAGGAGTTGATGGAGGGCTGACAGCAGCATGTAAATGGCAGAGGACAAAGCCGGGCTCCCTTATTCTCATTCCGTTCCTGTCGCCGGAAAGCAGTGTTTAGATTTCTGTCGGAGATTCAGGTTGGAAAAAAAGGCAGAACACTCTCTTATCAAAGGGACACAGCTGGCACTTGTAGAAAGGCAATGCATTTCAATCATCTTATGTGTTGCATCTCATTTTACAGTCAGAGGTAATGTCTAAATAGTGAGCTGCTTTTTTTTAGGAGGCGGGGGGGGATCGCAAAATTTTCAGTCCTGGGATTGTCTGAAATTGTTTTGCGTGAACAATTAATGAAAGATGGCTGCTCTCCATTCAGGCTGAAGTGGCTGCTGATTGTATTCCTGGGATGCACCAGTGCAGTGCTGTTTGGCCCCGATCCATTGTTTGCGTGCTGTCATGGCATGCGAGCCCAACAGAAGGCCGTCGTGTGGCAGCAAGCAGCGCTTTACTCCGATAACAGCTGCTCACACTTTATGCTGCGGTTTCCTTTTGCAAACAGCGAAGTCTGGCCAAAGAGACAAAGCTTGTCTCGTGGCTGAACGGCACAATGGTTTCATCATTTCCTTTGTTTCTCAACACTGTTCTCACCAGATACTTTGTGTATCTGTGCTATTCTTTTCCAAATCTCATTTCCTCCAGTCCCTGGTGATTTCATATGTACCCGTTCATTTCCTTTAAGTTAAATGATGAGGTGGTCTGCTTCCCACTATTACTCCCCACTATTATTATCAACAGGAAGAGGAAGCTGAGTCACAGGATAGGTAATGTGACTTGGGCCTAAAATGCTAAGTAATGCTAAAGAAATTTAATCAAGCTCTGTGACCATGTAGCAGGGAGCAAGTGTCAGTGGCAGTGGTTTAGGTGTGGAAAAGGGCTATTGGCTATCATGGAAATGTGGTTCTGTACCTAAAGCCTGTACAATTACCCCATAGATGTGGAAGCCCTGTGTCTGCAAAATGCTATCACTCTCTGAAGGTGGGTCAGCACAAACATTTAAGCTTTAAAATGAGTGTGACCTTTGTCCATTTCTTCCCTACCTCAAGGCACCATGGATCCCCTCAGCTTTCAGAGCCTGGTACTTTATGCCCAGATGCTTGTGAGCTCGAAGTGCCTCAAAGGCAGTGGTCCACATGTTCATACAGTCATGGCCATAAGGAGCCACAGGCAATTCTCAGAGAACCAGTGAAAGTGGCGGTAGAACTGGACATGCTTCTCTGCAGTGAGGAGGAGCCTCAGAGCTTAGGAGCTGGTGCTGGTGGAACAGCACCTTTCATTTGTGTGGAAGGTGCTGCCCACGATGATCGTAAGCTCAACATAAGCGGCGTCCTCCTGGAATGCTGCAAGCTGCTTTGCTGGACTGTCGGGCGCTCACCTCACTGTCACCTTGATTGTGTCTTGAACCACTTTTCCAACTGCGGCTTCCTGGTTGCGCTCTAAGGACCCTCGCATATCCTTTGGACACGCCTGCTGAGGATTTGCAGCGGCCTTAACATGAAATTGGACAAGGGCACCCTTGACCTTTAACACGCTGACCTTCAACTTTAAGCCTCACCTTTAACACTTGAAGCTTTGGCCTTTAACCTCTGAATCTTGTCTACTCTGTGCCTGGACCCCTTTAAAGATATACTTACATAGCTCTCTTTATACATCCTCTGCCTTTCATATGTGTGTGTGAACTTTTTACTTCCTTTACCGACCAGCACTGATTACCATAGAGAAAACAGGGCCTGTTTCTGCCCTGGAGTGAGAGCTATAAGCATGTGGACATGTTGGACATCTGTGCAGAATAAATATTGGGGTCAGACTGTGCGCCATTCCATCTCCACACTTATGGACGACATACTTGTGTCATTCAATTGCTTTATACTTCTGCCTTGTAATGTTTTTTTTTTCTTTAAAGCTCAAAACAGCAACTCAATGGAGCACTGAAAATCCT
Organism: Megalops atlanticus; assembly: GCA_019176425.1. Taxonomy (NCBI): domain Eukaryota; kingdom Metazoa; phylum Chordata; class Actinopteri; order Elopiformes; family Megalopidae; genus Megalops; species Megalops atlanticus. The sequence goes on from CM032896.1 coordinate 7,665,787, forward strand.
CACTAGTTAATGGGAGCCGGAGAGAATCAATCGAGCACACACTTAGCAGAGCACTTTAAAAGGAAGGCTGATACACAATAATGTGTGTCAATGTCTGATACAGTCAAGGGTTACGAAGGTGAAGTTTTAACTCGGCTGATGGATGAGTGTTGATGTGCTGCTCTTTAGAGCTGGCATTGCTTTTTTTTCCTCTATCATTGCACTGACAGCGCCTTCACCTCACCATCTGTCCTGCCAATCCCCTTTTCTTCATCAAACGTGATCACTTTCAAAATCATGTTTAAAAGTCGCCGGATAATGAATGTGAAGTTGTTTACCAATTAGGCCATGTGTAGCACTTTCATCTGTCCTAACCAACAGCAGGTGTTACAAAAAGAAATGGCTTGAAGTACAGACAATAAAAATTGATTAGCATGCAAACAAAGACAACAAGAAGCAATACACAGGGAACACACAAAAGAGGTGTGGCAAAAAATAACTGAAATGAAATGAATTACAACTAGATATGTTTAATTAAATGATACTCTGAAGAATCTAAAGAAATTTAGAAATCCAAACTTTTCAATATCAGTTAAAAATCTTCATGTAGCATACCCTCCATGTGAAAATGTTACAACTGCCAAAAATGTGTGACCTTGAGTTGAGTAAATACAGTATTCCTTTTAAGACAGTAAAATGGAGAGTAAGCACTGTCACATATGAAAAGGGAAGTTCAACAGAGGTCTCCTCTGCAGCCAGTTGAGTTGCCTTAAAGCAACACAGTTTGTCACAGAATGACTCACGCATGACGGAAGATGTCAGTTCTGCCCTCACATGTAAACTCAACCTCGATCCCTGAAACTCCTTTTCTCCCCGGACCCATATCCCAGCACGCCTAGCTGTTTAATGTGAGGGAGAAAGTAATGATAGCCTCACCACTCTAGGCAATCCCTGGCCAGGAAATAAAGCCCAAATTTGATTGTTATTTCAAGCTGCTAAGCACACAAGGGATATCTGCTTTTTTCTGGCTAATGTGATGCACGGTATTAGCATTAGTGAGTCTGTACGGGCACTCTCCTGCCTTCTCTCCTCTGTGTCCTCATATACTCTCATTGTTCCCTCATTACACTGCTCTTTTCCCAGGCCTCTCCACCCCGCCTTTGCTTCCCCATGTTGTCTCTGTGTGCACTCACAAGTGACAAAAGGCTCAACATGTATGCTATGTCAAAGAGAGGAGAGGTGGTTTGGGTGTGTTTTTTTCCCCTGCCTAGCCATGGCAACAACCTTTCCTAATGCACTTTGAGACCAACTTGACACTTCTGTACACTCAGTCTATTATTACCATTATTGCTGTGGCTGCAATCATTCCTATTATTGCTTTTAGCACTGTGTCTGCACTGGTGGGAAATCTCTGTAATCCAAGATCCATTTTTTAGTATTTTTTTGCATTCTCCCTCTTTTTCCTCCTTTTTGCCATTTATGAATGACAAACTGTACATAAAGCTTGCTTCTTCTTAACACCATCTTCACTCATGAAGGACCGTCTGGAACACAACAAATGTATCCCTCCACAACACTTGGACACAGGCAACAGCTAGTTTTCACACTACAAGTCCCATACTGCACCACAGTGGAGCAAACGCTAACTGGAGGATAGGTGCATCTCCACTGACATCATGTGAGTGACTTGCAATGCCTCAACAGCTAGAGGGTGCTAACAAGCAATGGGAGAAGGGGACCCTGGGTTATGTAACCCACCCCACCCCTGGTGGAAAAAAGCCAGTTGTGTTCCTCTGCTGCAGACTCCAGGTCAGTGCTAGCTAAGGACACAGCCCAGCCTCCTTCTTCCTAGGTCTTTGGCTGTACAGTGTGTTATACTATGTTAATTCAGCTGATAACCTTCATTCACTCGATTTGCTTACCTGCCTTCCCTGTATTGTCATAAGCTTTGTGCATGTTTTGGAGAGAAAGCCATCCGTCATTCTGTACATTTCAATTAACTGATGCTGTTTGTATCCTTAAATCTGGAGTATCAAGCTAATTACATTATATTATTGGCATTTAGCAGACGCTCTTATTCAGAGCAATCTTCATAGGCTATAATTTTTACATGTTATCCATTTATACAGCTGGATATTGACTGAGGGTAACAAAAGTACAGCAGCAGTGCCCAGCAGGGAATTGAACCAGCAATCTTTTGGTTACAAGCCCTGCTCTACACCACTATGCTACACCGCTGCCCAAAATTCAACACCTGTATACAGCTTTTTCACACACAAACAATTCTGATTAAAAAAGTATAACCAGGAAATGGCTGTTTTTTCAATGGAAAGGTCACAGCTGAAAGTGGCATAGCACATCTCACATCTGGGGATCATGAACTGTGCCTCTGAATGCATATACTACATACTCACACAAATGGGAGTCATGCAGCTTCTGCATCTCCTCCGCTCTAAAGAGTGCATTCTCACAGTCAGACTTGGTAGGGTTTTTGTTGTTTTCGAATGTTGGAATTGTTCCGTTTTATGCGGCCTCAGTGTTGCTTAATCTTATTTATCAGAGTTCAGCCAGAGGGCATGCCCAATCAGAGATGAGTGTTGAAGGTGAGAGGAAAGGGAGCAGAAGTGTGTATTCTCATTGGTTGAAACTGTCCTCAGTCATATATAAGAAAGAAGTCCATTTCTTCTGGGGCCTGCACCACAAAACTTAAAAGCTTTTCTTCTTTTTCTGGAGAGACCCTGGTAAGATCAATTAACTAATGGCGTAATCATTTTTTTATGAAACATCCCTTCCAATTCACCTCCTGACATTCCTCTTCACAGTAAAACTGAGGCATTTAAGTGGCTTCTCTTAAACAAAAAAATGAAATGGCCAATTAAGATGGTGTATTAATAACGCTTACGCTATGGTTCTCTGATTTTATGGAGTGGTTAGGAAGTCGGTTACCACAGTAACGTAATTATGATGAAAATTACCACTTTTTCTAATGTTCAAAATAATGGAGTCTGTAAATAACCTGAGAGAGAGGGGGAGAGAGAGGAAAAAAAACCGGAAAGAGAGAGATGCAAGTTTAAAAAAAATGTAAAGGTGAATGCAAGAGGTCACCAACAAAGGAAAAGAAAATTGAAGACACCAGGTGGTCCAAAAACTATGTCTGTTGATTGTATTATGCAACAGTACAAAAAAAATATCCTCAAAACTCATTAGACACCTCATTTGCAGCTTCAGATGATACATATCCTTATACTGCTTACTGCTTACTCCATTACTAAGTAAAACATTGATCTCTGGCAAATGACTAGGTGAGCATTGGTCAGCTGCACTTGAACTGCATAGGTCTCGCCTACTTAAACTATCATTGCATTACTATCTCTCCACATCTACTCTGCATCTCTCTACCCAGTCTGCCCAGCTCTGTGCACTGTAAGTGATGGCTTTGAGAGAGAGGCAGTCTGTAATCGTGTTAGCACTCCACTCAGGATGAGGTTGCCGGTTTGAATCCCCAATGGAGCACTGCCACTGTGCCCTCAGGCAAGGCACTTTACCTTTACTGCTCAGTTAAAGATCCAACACTGTCTCCTGACAGCTGGCATACATTGTACTTTTTACTGCAGTTTACTTTATACTTTTCTGGCCCTGTGCAAAAATAGTTTTTGGAGTATTACTGCGCACATACAGAAACCAGCTGGCATACTTTCACATACAAGCACAGCGGTTTCAGCTTATGGAATGTCACCTTTTTAGGAGTTCTAGACACAAAAGAAGGAAGAAGGTTTGCTATTTGCAATGTATAGGGGAAGCACAATGACTATAGCAACAGTAACTATTTACTTTTGGTCAACATAGTGAAGCTGAACTATTTCTTCCCTCGAGTACTTTGCAGACTCTCAGACAGATCAGTGCAGGTACCGTGCTCTCTGTAGGAGGACAATGAATAGTTAGCAAAATGTGGCCTTGTACATCAGCTTGAATAAGGGGTACTTTCTGAGCAAAAATCTAATGACAGCAGAGGTAAACTGTAGCTGTTTTAGCCTGGAACAGTACTTAGTGTTCTCAGTAATTGTGGTGCTTTCTGACCCCATCACCAAAAAAAAAGGCTGCCCTATTCAAAGTTAAGGATGAATGTTGTTTGAATGAGAGCAGGGGACAGGCAAATGTGCTGGTGGTGGGGGATGGGGGGGGGGGGTAGAGAGAGTATGTGAGTCTGAGGAGGATCACAGACACAGGAACCCTGAGCAGTGGTGGTACAATGAACTCCCCATGGGGTTCAGGACAGCAGAATCACTGGCTCTCTTCTGATGCAGACTGCAGACCCACCTCTTCAGACTGCATCTTGGATTCACCTCAATCCCTGCCCCCTAACACCTGCTACTTGTATTACTTGCTGCTTGTTTTACGTGTAGTATTGCGATCAGGTTGCATAAGTTAACCTGCGGTAGGCGGAAAGAATAGTGTTACACTCACACTCACTGGCTTGGGAGCGTTGTTAGCCTGGTCTGACACTGTCGCTTGTTAAACTTGAATGGATACACTTATGTTCTATTGTGCTGGAAGTCGCTCTGGATAAGAGTGTCTTCCAAAAGAATGTAATGTAATGTAATGAACGGGTCGGTTTCTCTGAAGCTGGTGTGTGATTCACGAGCGTGGGTCTGGGCAAACCCACCAACAGGGAGGACTGGAATCAGGTCACATGCAAGCGCCCCGTGGGTATTTTTTGTGGGTGCATGCCTGTACGAGGGTGCATTTGCTGAAATAAAGGATTGTTCTTTTTTTTTGGTTTTTCATAATCTGTAAAACAGCTGCGACAGAGTTTCAGGTCTTTTGTTAATGCAGCTTATGGTGATTAATCTCCTTCATTCCTGCCAGCCACCGGCAGAGGGTCACTTTTATGCAAAAGCGCTGGTCATCTCGGGTATGAATGCCCCGGCCAAGTCTGTGGTTCCTAACGCAAAAAAAAAAACCCTGTGATGGCACATGAATAAATGATAAAAACAAAAATCAATAAATGATATATGTAACCATATGGCAGATGTAGTTATTTTTATCATTAGAGAGAGCAGTAGCCGGGGTTTCTGCAGAAAGAACCTACAGATACGCCCCCCAATCATAAACACCCCAAAACACACGGACCCAGGAACTCTCTCTGTGGCAATACCCCATGGGGAGCCCTGATTAGGGGACCTCACCCTCATTTTTCATGATTGCGGTCTGTTTTGATTTTATGATTGCATTATGTATGATGGTACATGATTGTGGGTGAATTGTTTATTTATGTCTGCAATAGACTGCTCATAACTGTATATGTTCTTGGCTCTTGTGAGGTTATGCATTTAACTGGAGTATGCATATAACAGGGGTAAGTGAAGTCTGTTGGATTAAAATTGGACCAGCTGCATACCATGCAGTAATAAGGGATACGCAGTTACATTTGCACAGTTACAGAGAGATAACTCTGTTACCGTTATATACTGTTGCTTGTCTGATATATGTATTAGATGCTGTACAGTAAATCACTGTGGACAAGGACATCTGCTAAATGATAACACACATGCGTGCGCATGCATGCACACACACACACACACACACAGACACCAGTGCTCAGCATTCCACATACATACGCAGACACACACACACACACAAACACAAACACATAAACAGACAGTCACATGCAACACACGTATACAGTACACAGTCGCACGAACATACAAACTGCATGCATCTGCATATATGTACACACACACAAGGCATAAACACACATTCACACATAACACGTGCATACAATACACCGTCACACAAGCACACAAACATACATACACACAGACACACAGACACACAGACACACACACACACACACACACACACACACACACACACAGGCTGCTGAGGGGCGAGATGGTTTGTCTCTGGTGTCCTGCCTGCTCCGTCACTGTGTGTAACCCCCCCCCTCCCCCAGGCTTTGGGTTCTCAGGCTGTGTTTAATTGGTGTGTGCTGAGCTGACTGTGCCAGACTGAGTCAGAACAGCTGTAATCAGGTCAGAGCCCGACCCGGAGCTTGCGTGGAGACTCCGTCCACTGCCCGTTAAAAACAACAGGGACCTCGATCGAAGACAGGCTGGAGTCCCTGTGAGAGAGAGAGAGAGGGAGAGAGGGAGAGGGAGAGCGAGAGAGAGAGAGAGGAAAGAAGGGGCACCGGTGGGGAAGCATGCGCAGAGACGAAGGAGGGGAGAGAGAGAGAGAGAAGAGAGAGAGACAGGAAGCCTGCAACAGCAAATGAGACTGAGGCATACGAGGGGAGAGGGGGAGAGACAGGAGGACGGGGGCCCCGCAGCGGGAGAGCAGGCAACAGGGTGAAGAAGAAGAAGAAGAAGAGCGAGAGAGAAAGAAGGAGAGAGGGTCCAGGCAGAGGGAAACTGCAAGGGGGGGAGAGAGAACAAGAGCGGACAGTGAAGGGCAAGAGGAGGAACACAGACGAAGCGGGATCGCTCTGACGGGGAGGGAGAAGTGAAAGAAAGTTTGAGAGAGAGAGAGAGAGTGCGAGAGAGGGAGTGAGAGGGGGAGAGAGAGAGAGAGAGAATGTATGGCCAGAGCTGGGAACGGGAGCCGGAGCTGGAGCGGGAGCGGGAGAGGGAGAGGCAGAGGGGCAGGAAACGGCTTGTTTTTTAAGGAGTCGCTGCCAGCCGCCACTGGCTCGTTTCCGCCATGCACCCGGGCTCCCGCCAGCCCGGCCGCCGCTGCACCGCTCAGCGCGGTAACCTGTGCCACCGCTGGCTCCGCGGCGGGCTGCACCTCCAGAGGGAGCCGGCTCTCCGGGGGCCCCGCTGGCAGACGGAGCGGCCCCCACCTCTGCCGGACAGGCAGAAAGGGACACGCCTCGGAGCAGGGGGGGAGCCGGGGGAGCTTCAGAGGGAGGTCGGCGCCGACCCGCGGGGGAGGCCGCCGTCCGAGGGGCCCGATCTCTGCGGCGGGCAGGGGCAGTGGAACCCGGCCAGGTGGGTCCGGACCCCGGAACCGGGCCCGCAGTTCAGAGCCGCGGAAGAACGCTGCAGAGGATGCTCCTGCCCTGGACACTACTGCTGGGCTGGACCACACCCCTTGCGAATGAAGTGCGCGCCACTCCCACCTAACGGGTTCGGAGGTGGGCAGAACCACAGGTCCGAGCCCGGGGGCGCGTCAGACTGGCAGCTCCGGGACCACGCTCCAGAGAGGTACTGCAGCGACCCGCAGGTGCCTGAGCAGGTCCACTCCAGAACACAGGGTTACAACCGACAAGCTGCTCTGAATTCTGCTCCTTTTCCCAGCCAGGAATTTAGCAGTGACTGTCACACAGTGAATGATTCAGTCGGGCCAAAGAAGCAGCCAGAACGGCTTTGTAATGGACTCGGCTCGGTCCATGGGGGCTTCTTCCCCACAGAGGTCCCTCAGACACGGCCTCCCCGCCCCAGAGAGCAAGGTCCGCTACAACCCAGCAGCTCACCTTCTCACCTCCAAACCGAAACCCCCAGCAAGGGAAGGGGGCAGAAGACCCAACTGGCTTTGAACGGGCCACAGAGGAACCAGGCGACGGTCCGAGACCAGATCCGACGGGTTGTGGAGGATTTGGAGGGCGTTCTTTGTGGTCTGAAGCAGGTTCACCTGGAGATGAAGGAGGTAACAGACTTTATTTAGCTCCTTAACATGCCTGCCTGGAGCACAGGCACTTCTCCCTCAGTTATTTATATACAGGTCCTCTAAAGTGGAGCAGAAAGATAAATACTTGCTGTGTGAGACAGTCTGTCTCTTTCATGTAGTTCAAGTATTTTGCTCACCTCACAATTTTAAGTATAATAACAACATAATGTGTGTTTTCATAAAAAGTAAAACATGAAGACTGTATACTTTTCTTTTCACTGTAACAGTGTTTTGTATCTTTTGAATTTCATTAAAAAAAAAAAAACCCACGGAACTACGTAGAAATAAAGACTTGGGGCTTGATTATTTTGGATCAATTGCTGCACAGTTTCACTGATCATTACAGCATGTGGATAAGCATTATCATGAGCTCAGTGAATAGGATTAGCCACCCAGATGATTGAAAATCAGTGAACTGCACAGAATGTGCACTGCACTGATAAAAAACAGACTTTGTGAAATGTTAATAGCAAGAGGTACTGATGGATGCTTTCCACTTACCAAATATGAATCCGTGAGAGCTAAAAGTTATGCTCACTCAGTAATACCTTTTACCCTGTCTGTTTGCCAACAGAGGCTGACAGCCAAGCACCCCTGATGCATGCTTTGAATCATTAATGTTGCTTTATCAATGAAAACAAAAGTGTTTTATGTGGGAACGTTTTACTGAGAGGAAACCTTTTTATATGGTTCCTTTCCAGCACAGTGACTCTGGTGAAATAGAATCTCCTCATTTTACAATAAATATTCTTATTAGAAGAAAAAACAAGGCAATAATACGAATGAAAGTAATAAATCATACCCTTTTACATGTATAAAGAGAGGCAGTAAAGCTTAGCATCATTTTAACTGTGTACTGCATCGGACACCAGAGCACAGTGTAAACTGGTGTAATTCTTGAAACAAGGTATAATTAACACAGTTTCATTTCGTTCAGGTGGTCCAACAGATCGACCTGCTGACGTCTCACATCGACCTGAACGCAGTGGACGCGGGCAGCTCCAGCAGGATGATATCGTACAGTCACCCCAGGGTCGGGGGTCAGGGTTCAGCCCATGAACAGCCCATCTCGCCTGCTCACAGCCCATCTGTCCTCATGACTGACCGGGGTGTGCCTGCCTGCAGCAGTCCCCCTGGGCCCAGGCCAAGCTTTCTGTCCAACGGGATTCGTCCTACCACCCACCCACCCAGGGACCAGGGGGGAGGGGCGTATTACAGGCCAGGAGAGACAGAGCCGCGCCTCTCTGTTCCCGTCACGCAGACTCAAACCCAGGGAGGGTGGCACGGGAGCGGCATGGCTGCCCCAAGGGATCGGAGACCGCCCCCTTACCCGCACGACAGACAGGTGGAAAAGCTCGGAACGAGGGCGAAGGGCCCGCCCAGCTCTCTGAAGACTCCGCCCCACCCGGGGAAGCGCAGACAGGCCTCCTCCGCCGTGTGAGGGGCCACTGGGCAGAGCCCCGGCCCCAGGGCTTCGGACATGCGGCCCGCAGAAGCCTCAGAGAGCAGGCCCCAGACTCCCAGGACACAGGCCATCAGAGCACCCTGCTGCTGGAACGTGTGAGTCAGCACCATGTGACACCGGGTGAAAAATAAACCACAAAGCAGGGAGAGTGTTTGGCTGGAAGCACTGAGAAGCTGTTAAAAGCCGTCATCCCTGAATCCTGGTGCGTCCAGACCAACTCTTCCCCTGGGTTTGATTTTCAGATGCTGATTGTTTTTACAGAGGACACGCGTAGACACAAACATACACACACGCACACACACACACACACACACACACACACACACACACAAACCACAATAAACTGTGACATAAATACATTACATTCATTTAACAGATGCCCTTATCCAGAATGACTTCCAGCACAATAGAACACAAGTCTGTCCATTCAAGCTGAATGAGCAACAGTGTCAGACCAGGCTAACAACACTCCCAGACCAGTGAGTGTGAGCATAATATCCACTTGTACATAAATGAAAGTTTTGTTCATTGTTCAGGGAGCGATCCTGGTTGTCTTTAGAGCGATCAGAAACAGGTGGCTTTCATCTGAAGACGCTGAGACCCTGTGATGTGCATGAAGAGTGTTTATGCCACATGCCAGTGAATGGACATCACATGACTTTCTGCTCACTTACTTACTCACCACTGCTGGGAAGCCCCGTCCCAGCATGACAGATGCTGTTTGGAGCTCATGCCAAATTCTTAAACAAGGGGCCCCGAGTGATGATGTAATCTTGTTTTCACTGACTTTGTCGAGGCCAGGCACTGAACACATACGCCTGAAGGTGCGATGGAGTATCATAAGGAAAAACACAGTCGACACAATCAAAGCCTTGTAATGCAGATATGAACAATCACAAAAGAAGGGCGACTCTCCAGTTATATAGAGGGTGAACAGAAGCATATGATTTTTGTATTGGACAGTCAGTGACAATCTGATGGTCAGAACTTGAAACGAAGCAACCAGGCACAAGCACCAACAATGTACTTCAGGAAGTACAGAACATTCTTAAGATTCTTTTTACCACATGAAACGTGTAATAGTTCTCCCTCTAGTGTAGAGTATGCGTAGCTACTACTTCAGTCAGATATTTTAGCCCTGCAATCTGGTTTCAATCACGAACGTTCTGGATGCGCGCCCAAACCTGAATGAGACTAACATTGCTCCTGTTACAGTGGTGATGGTTACATGAATTCGGGGAGTTTGGGAGTAAGCTCTGGGCTCTGCTGCAGATGGCGATTCACAACGGCTGGTTCAGAATTCGGCCAGAAAAACAACTCACAGTGTGAATACTTCTTGAGGACGTTGCTTTAGAGACACTCTGCTCACTCCAATTCCTTTGTTTTCTCAAAAAGAAAGAAAAATCCTTCAAAACACAGGGTTACTTGCAGCATGTGTTTGCCAATAGAATGTCTGGTTCTGGTGTATTGGTACTTACAGCTAATGTATTTATCTTAGTATACAGCTGGAACAGTGATATATTGCGGTGCAGTATAGGTTTGTGGTGCAGCAAAGACTCCTTTTTCAGGTAAACTGAGATTGTAACCCTGATTCAGTGAGTTATTTTTAGGCTCGCCTATAATACTGAAGCAACCCTCAGAACTCAAGATTGCATTATTTCATAACAGACTGCTAGATCATCAGTTGCATTGGCGTATGGAAGATATGATTTCTGTATGAAGTTTATAAAACAGGCAGTAATGTCTTGATGAATAAGAGCTATAATGTTTTAGTAAAGCTTTTTTGGTTATTCTAAGTCTCCCGTTAAAATTAAGAATGGAATTTCAAACCCATTTAGTATTTTTTGGGGTGTGTGTTGAAAATATTCTCTGTCAACAGCTCTTTGGAGAGTGCAAAGGGAAAAATCATTATTCCTATGAAGGGGTATGAGGAAAAAACTTGGAGAGCGAAGAAAGAGGTGAGCTGCATATTGGTCTCCAGATCTGAAAACACATGCATCTGAATGTGATTATTTATTTTGTACAGGGAACGGTGCCATGAAGAGGGGACGGCATGAGGCTGAGAGGATTTCGGCAAAGGAGAGACGCTCCACAGGGGCAAACGCAGACACAGATGTGTGACCCCCTCTCCTGGAGTCGCCCGAATTTTGAGCCAGTATCCCGGTGCGGCTGTGCAGAACTGAGAAATGTCCCTGCTGCACCCTGAGCACAATGTGTGACCCTCTAACTCCCCAATATTGTGAAACAATTCAGGTACACTATCCAAAGATAATGCAGTATTCCTTTTTTTGTACAGATAGTCCAAATATTTTATGAAATAATAGGATTTTCATGACTACATTATGCATTGTAAGTAGTGTACAGGTAGGCCTGTTTCATTTTAAGATGAACACACTAATTAAGCAATTACAGATTTTATTTTTATTTTCAGCATTATTTATTGTTTTCAGGAAACTGAAAGTTAAAAGTTATTTCCATACAACATTAATGGATTCATAAATCAGTGTTAGGACTATTTACATAATGCATTCTTGGTATGTCCAACAACATGCAGCAGAACAGGCGTCCAGAGTGAGGAAGCCATATAAGGCCAAGTAATCCAGGGGCTCTTCTCCCGACAGCGATTGATTTTAGAGGTTGAGAAGTGTTTTAAAGTGCGATTTGAACAACGTTCGTACGTTTCTACATGAATGTCTCAGAACAGCCAATACAGTAGGGATGCGCGCGCGTCAGTGAAGAACGTCTTAATAGTTGCCCTCCGTTATAAAGGTGCTGAACATGTTGTTCAATCGATTTGATAATAACCGGTTGCACTGTCTGTGAGGCATTCAGTGCAGTGAAAATACGTCAAATACTAACTGGAAATTGATCAGACAACACAACTGAAGCATTCTATTCACTAAGAACATAGAATGGTAATTCATGTTATGTAACATCTTAAAAGACCTGGACAGCGCAGTACTCCGGATGGATCGGCGTCGAACCTTTTTTTTTTTTTTTTTTTAGAGCAGCATCTCATGTCGCCCAATATTCAGTAAACTTCAGCATTAATTCAAACTGTCCTCAGATCCAACACTAGAGGGTAATTTCCTCCTACATCTTACCATTATATATATCTACCACTTTAATTATCTGCACCCATCACTCCAAGCCACCAAAGGTATGATGTGACCCCTTCTGACACATGAACTTACGTGACCTGTGACTGTATGTCTTTCATTCATATATAACCATTTTTATATCTAGAATGTATCAATAGAAGAGGTTAAATCCATCTAGATAGTTTTGAAATGCCTATTATTATACCAAACTCGCTGTTATATTTTAAATATCATTGCAAAATCAGGGATCATTCACTCAGCGTGAATGATGAGGAGTCGAGGACACATTTGACGCTACCTTGCTCTGAAGTGTTTCTTTCACGTAATTGCCGTTGCTTATGTTGACCACTAGAGGACGCTTCATTACCACAAGCGTAGTATATTTGATTTAAACAGCTGATTTCTGCTCTTTGAATTGAAGGTAGATTTTCATTGTACCAATTGTACATGATTAATTCATTCTTATGAAGAATTCATCCATATGTTTTACTAAACTGCTATCCGGATATGCGACGACTACAGAATATGATACTTTAATTGTTGGAGTATCCAGGTAACCATTAAAATGCTGACAAAGCTAGCTAATGACTTGCGTCTTACAAGTATGAGTACTGTTCATCATATTTATCTTATAAGCTTCTCTTTATCAATGCAAATGAGATTATTGCAGCCTCAGGTGTTGTGTAGTGATAGAAGCAGGTTTAAACTCTGATTATCAACAACTGGTAAAAACAAAGGAAAGAAAAAAGGATTACTCTATATTGTCCTTGTAACGTTTCCTGACTTGTAAACCAGTGGACTTGGATAAAGAAAAACTGTTTTCTGAGAAGAACTCTCCGAATAGCTGCCTTTATTTATTAAAGTGGTTTCCGTGAACTTGGCGCTACAGTGTTTGTGTCTCTGTTTATTTAAGTTTTGTCTGAGATTTTTCACTCCAACAGACCTCCCTCCTCCCACAATGCACCACTTACTCTGGGATATTCCATCACTCTTTGCAGTTTTAATAACCCTGCTCTCTGTGCCCAGCTCCCACATTGCGATAACCTGTCATTAACGTAAAGTTTATATCTACAATTACGACCAACAATGCAGAAATTCAGCCAGCAGAGAGAGGGACACGCATTAAACAGCAGCGAAACCCAGCATTTTTTGCATCTTAAGTTGACAAAACCTCTCCAAGGCGCAGTGACAAACAACAGCTTTTCAGATTGCTTTTCAGACTTTCATCTGTTTTTTTGTAATGAAAGTTAGGACCCGGATGCAATTTTTATTTGAATGAAGGAGACGTGAAGCTATTTACTTTCATCCCCCAGTGCCCGCTGCATCAGCTCCGGCTCCTTGCCCTGTTTGAGTTGCGCAGGAGGTGAGAGTCAACGGGCAGCCTACAGACGTGGATCCTGTCAGTCAAGCAACTAACCCTCATCAGTGATCAGAGGGCAGGTGTTAAAGTCGCTCAGGTGAGCGAAGGTTAACGTTAACATCGTGGCCTAACTTCCACCCAAGGCCACGGTTAGAGAAATGTGTCCTACTCACCTGCAATGTATGAGAGAACAAACGTTTACGGATGTACCGCAGCTGTTGGAACAAACGCACGAGTGCATACGTATGTGAAGTATATTCATTTTGTTTGTTGCAATGACACATATATGTTGTTAATATGAATGCATTTGAATATCAGTTAGTTGGAATGATGTCATGTGTAAGCGCATCCGTAATTATGTTTTTGAGGCAATGATTTTCAAGAATCGTCAAAGCCGACGTTTTCGGCTCCCTGACATGTTCGAGATATGGATAACTGCCACAATGGGGGAATGAAAGAATGTATGAAATGATGAATATGTGTGCCACTTAATGGAAGAGAAACACAGAATGTGTTGTGCTCGGTAATTCCTGCAATGACTCAGCGCGAGACCGGGGTCTCGCCTTTGGAAAACAGAAAATGTAGTGAGGGTGCGCACCCGAATCAAAAATACCGTTTTCCGTCCCTTCTGGTTCCCAACCTGCCTCGCCTCCTAACCGCAAAAATCATTTAAAAGCAACAACAGGATCTCGCTTCGCCTAGAAGAGGCGCTCCCTGGGAATATTTTATGCTGACTGAATTCTCGATGTTTGCTCAGGACCTATTAAGAAAAAGTACCCACCTGTTTGAAGAACGCACTTTTGTTCAGAATAATCGCTCCTTCAGTTAGAGACGCGTATAAGTCTGTTAGCGGCGCCCGCGAAGGAAATTTCTGTTCCATACAAGTAAACACTGCTCCTTCACAAACAGACAGCCATTTGGTTGTAAAAATATGAAGGAAACGGAGTTAGCCAAATAAACATGTTAGGCCTATCGTCGTATCAGTAAATACTCCACTTGGACAATGGCACATTTCGTAACTTGGTTTCCACCACAAACTAGCCAACAAACATAGTATGAAGAAAAGGTCAGGGACAGAATGCTATCGGCTGATAAATATCGCACGTTATTAGACTTGTATGATTAGTAATTGTACGCTGAGATGGCTTTTACCGCTGATCTCCTTTTGCTTGGACAGATCGTGCGTTCGACGTCAGGTTGACGCCATCTTTTGAAGCTCAAAACCACACTAATGCACATCTTGGTATGTAAGTGTGACGACTGCTTCCTCGTCATTATTTGGCCTTCTATTTAGAGATCTTTTTACGTTTGACATGTTTGCTGTACAGTCTGATATGGTGGCCTGTGGACTGTACTGTACTTCTGTCTGCTGAGGCCAGCAACTGACCTCAGGTCAGTTTGTTCCCCTGGATGACATGGCAGTTGTGGAATTTCTCTGCTCCCTGCCATTTGAACAGGACAACCCAAGAACCACCTGCCAGCTCAGCCCACGTACTCTTGCACACTCAGACTCCTGAGCAAATTTTAACAGGCCCTTTTTAACAGTCCCATTCACCAGTGTTCCAGCCACCCCCTCCCCAACCTTTAACATAACTAGACTAGCTCCAATTTGCAGGGAAACTGCGTGCTTTAACCAAATATGCTGTGTAACTTGGCATAACTCCCTGTGCAACCTTTTCACGATGACTTCCCCATGACTGTTCTGCCCTGTTAGTCATCTTCCTGGTGCGTGTTTACCATTAGAGCCCAAATGGCATGAGACAAAGTCAGGATCAAAAGACAAGGCTTTCCTTAAACGGTGGAATGATCTGTGATGTAGCCATGTCCTATGAGCTCCTACAATACATGCATACATACATGCATTACATTATTATCATTTAGCAGACGCTCTTATCCAGAGCGACTTCCATAGGTTGCAGTTTTTACATGTTACCTGTTTATACAGCTGGACATTTACGGTGACAATTCTGGATTAAGTACCTTGCCCAAGGCCCAAGGGTACAACAGCAGTGCTCCAGTGGGGAATTGAACCGGCAACCTTTCAGTTACGAGCCCTGCTCCTTACCACTATGCTTCACTGCCACTGTCACCATAATTGCATCATTGTTCTCCCACAGTGCTGCTACTGTGTGCTATGGAACACACAAACATCAGCATATGTGTCCTGCTCCAAATGATGCAACCTTAAGTCAGGGACAGTAGCAAAAAAAAAAAAAAAGGTCCGTCAGTTAGCTTGTGAAATAATCTGTCTGCTCAGTACAACAAGTGAGGTGCCCTTCGTGTGGTTGTCCTGTAGGTCTCAGGATTTCCTGCTCTTCCTACAGTTCTTCCGTGTGAACACCCCTAGCGGGTCATAGGCCTTGTCCTGTCTGCTTCAGATCCCTGTTCATATTCCTGTCCTACCAGCTCTGTCGTTTCGGCATTGTGCTGTGCTACATTAGCCAGGTCTTTGAACATGGTTATATTTCAGGGTAAGGTGCAGTGTAATGCTTGTTCTGGTGTTGAAGTTTAAAATCTTGCTGTGCTATGAACCATTGGTTTCCAAACCGTCCACAGACAATCCTCAATTAAACAAAACACCGCACAGGCAAGAGCATGCCATTATTTTGACATATGTAACAGTAGACTACCTTTAATAAGGGGTGGGTCACAGAAAATGTTTTCACTCATCCATTTTGTTCGTTTGCTTGGAGAGTGTGGAAACCCCTGTTTTAGACAGATGACGGCAGTCTTGTTATAGGGACCTGGGGATACACGTCCTTCCTACAGCCAGCTGAGCAAACAGTCATTCACCTTCCCTTTCCTTTGTGGCACATTTAAAATGACAGAAATAGCCATAGATGACCAGTCCCTTGCAAATATGCTCATTGTGGTACATCCACAAACCTAGCCACCAGAAATAGCCATAGAGGACTAGTCTGAAAAAGCAAATGCATTCATTGTAGTACACTCACCAACAGAGCTATACTGAAACATGAATAAAATATCAAGAACAGTTCAAGGGTTATATTTTTTTGGATATGTCAACATACTATATTAAAATCAAAACGTGTATTAAAATGCATAATACACCAGTCATAAACTGTTGTCCAATATTTTGTCAAATGATATATATTGTGCAACAGCTTGCATACAAAATTGCATACGTGAAAATGACAATATTTGGTATACTTGAATATACATGCTGTTTATGGAACATGTATGCTGAATTGGAGGTGGAAATAGCACTACAGTGATTGCTGTTCTTTAGACTCCTCCACATTAGTCACAGTGTATACTGGGTGGGTTGTAAAATTCTAGACTAAATTTCAAACCGGCCCATTTGGAAGCATGATTGGTGTTGAGATCCGCACTGCGGGTAAACATGGGTCTAGCATTCCCAGACAGGCTGGAACAGAGGTGAACTTGGGGGGGTTGGTGGGGGTGGTCTTTCCAGACAGCTTCAAAACACACAGGCTGATCTGGGTAAACACTCGCTGGGTTAAACCATCTGTATTTATGTTCATTTTTTAAAAATGATTTTGTCTTGTCATGTATTTAGTTACTCAGCTGTTGTCAGGTTTACTGTTCCATTGACTGAGTCCATGTGTGTGTCCATTTGCAGATGCAGTCTTGATTTCTGACAGTCTATCTGTCCCTCTTTCTGGTGCAGTGGTAAGGAACAAGGCCTGTAACCCAAAGATTGCTGTAACCCAATGGTGCTGAACTCAGAATGCTTTAGTAAACATCCAGCTGTCACTCTGCATAAGGATGTTTACTGAGCACAGGAATAATATCTGTGTACACACACACACACACACACTACAGATTGTCCGCTTGGTTTTACCCATTATGTGCGTATGTGTATATCACTGTGCTGTACAGTCCCATGGCCTGAAACAGGAAGTCCCACAAAGAATTTTCAGCAATAGCAGGCTCTGGCATTACTGTGAGGGGACAGTCTGACAGACCTGAGGGGGAGTTGTGGTTTGGGAATGAAAAGGGGTGTGCTCAAACCCTTGCATTGACGGTGGTTTGGTAAACATTGCAGGATAGCTTAATATCCTCAAAGCCCTGCATTTACATAGGCCTGTGAGTAAACTCACACTGCAGCTCTATTCAATCTGAATGCAGTAGACTTTGTCCTTAACTCTGAGCAGTAGATTTAAGTAAGTGCTATGGTTTTAAAAAAAAAAAAAAAAACTTTCACAAAACTTTACAGCCATTTATGTGTTCACTACGCTAATGACGTTTTATTTTATGTTGTCTTGATGATATGAAATGGATAGCTTTCTATGGTGTTTTTCCCCTGTGTAAATGTGGAAAACAAGTAGCACTTGCCTAATGTCTTCACTCAGTGTTAAGCACAGAGTGAACTGCGGTGAGATTGAATCTGGGCCTGCATCTGAGGATTCGGGGCCTTCAACTGGCCGGGCAGAACCAGCCTGCTTGCACAACCAGGAGCCAAACCTACATTTCCCGTGTGACCAGGGAAGCCACAGGCATCCGGTCTCCGACATTCAGGCCTGGGTTCAGTCCCGTTGCTTGGTGAAAATTCTGTGGTTTAAGCAGATCTTGCTTTGTGGAGGTAGTGTGTCTGGCAGCCGCTGGATTTAACAAAAAGTGATGTGTAATAAACAAGAAACAGTACAGCCTTTGCAAAATGCACTCTTCAAGTCAAAGGATAAACCGTAGTGTGACAGGACTGAATATAAGCCTGGAGGTTCATTTTTTTTCTCACTCTCCTTGTGTTTATTGTAAAATAATGAAAAGTGGAAAAAGCATCCACACTTCATTTACACAAAAAACACAGACAGAGGCTGAAATCCATTTACACACCAAGATTTTTAGAAAAACTGTTTTACAGTACAGATAAGACAATAAATTGAAATTTGCTTCAGAAGTGCTTAAACTGTAAAGGAAATGAAATCTAATGCAAACGGACATCTGTCCATTGATCCATTCACACATACACACATACATAAAACTTATTTTATATTGTTATTTAGACATATAAATAAGACAAATACGAAGCATACAGAGTACACACTACAGGGATTTGTTTCAAGCTTTCTTTCTTATGGTCCCTGAGTGATCTACTTCAAAAGAGTGAAACTCAGCATTATATCTTCAAATTAGCAAGGATAAATTCGAATACAAGTATCTCAATGCGTGAATAAATATATGTAAACAGCTACATGTATTTAAATAATGACTTCATGTTTCTGGTAAATTTGCAATAAGTAACAAAGGTAAAAAAAAAAAAAGTTAAAAACTATGAACGCATTAAATTCAAGAACACCCCCTCATATTTTCTGTGCTGAGACTTGCAAGCAGATGCCATTATTAATGTTAACTATCAGCTGTTGAGGAAAAAAAACAGGTTTATGGTGTTTTCCCTACAATGCGTTGATGCAGAGCACAATATTAACCTTTCCCCTCAGATTACCAGATTATCTCTACACGACAGCTGTTGTACATGTTGGTGTTTAGGACTAAGGGCTTATCATGGCATACAGTGGAAAGGAAGCAAGCGTCCTTAGGACAAAACAGTACACAATATGGAACATATAAATGACAAAAGGTCTCCAGCTCATCCTTTTGGTGCTCATCCATGTCAGAAATGTGACAGTTTACGATTTATTCTTTTTCTTGTGAACAAAATCTCATCTGTTTCTAAAGAAGAAAAGAAGCATCTACAGAGGTCCGTATTTACACATGCCATGGCTTAACTCCTGGGGGCACAATAAAAAATGAGGAAACATGGTTTTAAAAGCCAGGAAACGTCATTATTTATTTACTTACCAGAGGCCCACACTCACGATGACTTACAGTACATTTTTACACTGTGTCTGTTGTTACAGCTGGAAATTTAAGTGAAGCAGTTTAAAAACCATGCTCAACTGTACAACAGCAATGGCCCACCCAAGATTCAAATACACAGATTTATGGTGGCAAGTCAACCTCTCTATGTGCTATGCTATGCTAAAACAATCGTGCTGTGTCTCTGCCCATGTTACATTGCTGCTTGAACCATTTTCAAAGGAGGATCTTTGCAGTTTCCCACCAAAGTCAGTTTCCCATCCCTTGTGTCACAGGGCCACACTAATGTGATGCTGCACCTCATTAAACTGTCAGCAGTGCCCCCCCCCCCCAAAGACCAAAAGACCGCTTCCTCACCCGGTTATCCTGCAGTTGCGCGTTTGCACGTGAGAGCCCGTGTAGGTGATGTCGCACCTCACCACGTTGTTGGAAAAATCGGTCTCCTGCACGAGGAAGTTGGGGTTGACCGTGACCTGGGAGAGGAGAACACAATGGGACAGACGCGGAAACCGTCACACGGGGGTGGTGTCGGAACAACAGCCTTCCTCATTCCTCACAGAGCCTGGAAAAAGCTTTCCCTGTGGGGTTATGAAGGTTACACACAGATCCCTGAAACAGTATCACGACAAAATGTTCAGGACCCCTGCCCTTAACCATACAATGAGACATAACATGTAGATTTGACAACAGCAGCAGACGTTATAACCTGCAGAGTCAGTGTTTACTGATAGATTGCTCTGCACATTCCAGTGAAGGCCCCTTATTTGTCTAGAGTGACAGTGATTGACAGGGCAACTTTCTAACCTAGGTGGGCAACTTACACCTGCAGTGGGTGAAATTTGATGACTAAACTCTGTGAAAAATAAACTGGAGCAGTGGCATCTTAGGCAACGGTCTTTATGCTATGAGAAAATAAAATCCAGGGAAACCATTTGGTTGGAAATACTGAAAAATGAACACCATAAGGAGCATTAACGTGGCCTGTTCTTGCAACAGTACATCCAACACTTTCTCTCAGGTCTTTTTACAAATACTGAGTGGCTTCTTTCCAGAAAGTCATTTTCAAGTTACAATTTCAATTTAAAAATTGTACAAAATACAATTTGATGAGCACACTAATGATAATTGTAAGGTGAACTAATTATTGTGGGAGGGAGGCGGCAAGTGCTCTTTAAGGCCAGTGATTTTTAACTTTTGCTGTGTTACCACAGTAACCATGGAGAGGTTACCTTGAGTATGTAATTCCCTGGAGGCACATCTGTGATGTCAATCCACTGACAGTCAATGTTGGCGTGGTAGGTGTCATAGCAACCAGGACTCAATCCCTATACACAAACACACACACACATGCAAAACATAAAACATAGTCAGGAAAAAAGATGTTTTTTACCCTTTGTTTGGTTGAACAAACACTCCCTCGATTTTTAGTCACATTACAAACGTATCTCATCACCTGAAAATGCTAAAAGCAGACATGTCATTTGCACCACAGAATTGACACAATTAATTTACACATAAGCTTACATTTACATTTATTCATTTGGCAGACGTTTTTATCCAAAGCAACTTGCAAGTGAGGTTGACGTAGGTGACTTGCTGCATCAGTCTACATATTCTTTTACCCATTTGTGTGGGTAGATTTAAACTGGAGCAGTGACTTTAAGTACCACACTCATCATTGCATTAGCAGTGCTTATACCACACAACCCCAGAGATGACCATGCTCTGATCACTATGTCTACCATGCAGAACCCCTTAACTGACACCATCAAATGGCATTTTATATTTTTACAAATCATTCCTTTATGCAGCTGTGTATCTGCTGGGTACAAAGGCCAGTGCTCTCACTGCTCCACCTCACCGTGTCGTATATTTTTGAAGCGTGTTTTTGGGGCATGTTTAGAGAGCCACTGCTACCCTCGAACCTGCGTGTGAGCCGTGCAGGCGTAGCGCCGCTGGACGCCTGGGTCGCAGCCTGTGTCCTCCAGGCAGAAGCTGGCTTTGTGTCCCTCTGCCACCTTCTGGCCGGTGGAGACGTCCAGCAGGTCGTAGTTACTGAAGGCATCCATACTGTGGTAGTGCCTGGGAAAAGGGAGCATCAGATAAAGGAGGAGGGGCATTAGAGACAGGAAGGGGAGAAATGTTGGCAAGAGAGAAAGAGGAGGGGTGTTAAATATAGGAAAGAAGGCACAATAGAAAGGGAAGTAGAGGTTCAAAGAGTTGAGAAAATATAGTATTGGCAAAGAGATACATGAGTGGGGGTGGGGCGGGGGTGGTTGAACATCTGTTCATTAGAAAATGTCGCCTGTTGTACAATATAAGTATTCAGAAGTATTCAGCCACCCTGCTATCTCTTCTAAATGGCACCATTTTTACAGTAATGATAGCAGTTTAATTGTATTAATTTTATTTGTTTGACAAGTGCCTTCATCCAGGGAAACCCACAGTATGCGTTTTTTTCTAATGTCACACACTTACACAGCAAGATACTTGCTGACCTTAGTGCCTTGCTCAAAGACACAATAGCAGTGCTCAAACTGAAATTTAAACCCACACCATTATGGTTACAAGATCAGTTCCTTAACCTCTGTGTGCTTTCCTTTATTGCTGGCATATTGCGAATGTTTGAGGACTCACTGATGGCAACTGTGCCACTCCCACAGGT
Source organism: Megalops atlanticus (assembly GCA_019176425.1). Lineage (NCBI taxonomy): Eukaryota > Metazoa > Chordata > Actinopteri > Elopiformes > Megalopidae > Megalops > Megalops atlanticus. The sequence goes on from CM032896.1 coordinate 7,687,827, forward strand.
GTCTGGGTTTCACAGGAAGGAAGTCTGCAGTCCCCTGATTCTTCACTCTCTGTGGAAACCGCAGGAGCACCCTGTAGTCCAGGTCTCTGGTGCTGGGCCTGTACGCTGACCTTGAAGGAATGATCGTTACAGAGAGCTCAGCAGATTTAGTCCTTAACTTTGACTTAGAATCAAATGCCAGTTTTACTTTTTTCTTCTTTAGCCAGGTCAGAATCACACATTCATGGATTATGCATGCATTATATTATACAGTCTATCTCAGCAAACTGTGCTGTGTGTTACCATTAAATTCTGAGCTGACCAAACCAAAAAGGAAGTAAGAGGACTTCATTCAAGGATATCAACAGTGCATCATGGATCTGTTTGTATCTCTGTTTGATCTTTGTCGGTGAGAAATGAACTTAAGTTGTTGTATGCTGAGTAACTTGTCATCAGACTGAACTTTTGAGTTCAGGAACGGAAAGCTCAAAAATACAGTTTCCCGCCTGCCTTATTTACGTTGGCTCTGGTTGTCCTGGCAACCATCCAGGCGCTATGAAATACTGTACCGCGCCATATGCTGGCTAGCGTACCGTTTCAGAGTCATCTATCATCCAACCGTGTACATCCATATGCGGTCGCACAGCCAGCCTTCATGGCAACATTTTGTTAACCCTAAATTGTTGTAATTGTAAGTCGATTTTGAGACGCGCGTGTCTGTGTTCTTTTTCATATGACCAATTATTTTTATACAAAATTGGGGTTTTCATTTTTTTTTCCATTCAGCGTTCCTTAATATTAGACAATTTCCCATTTCGTGTAATCCCTTTCCATTTTCTTGTCATGACTTTGCAGGATGAAAATATTTTCAAGGGTTCTGAAGGACCATGGGAACTCTTAAAGCATAATATTTAATATAATATCTATTCTGGTATTTTGTCACATACAAATGGCAAAAGGCAAACGTACAGGAGAAGTTGCACATTCTGGTCATGATATGGATTAGATATCGGTTGAATTCTTAATATATAAATTTAATCATCGTTCATAATCTATCCTTTAACACTCGTAACAGTGTGCAAAGTGTTTTCTGCGCGTTACCTGGCCAGGCAGTTCTCTTCCGCCGCGCACCGCAGCGCGTACATCTGCATACGCTGGATGTAAGTTGATGCTTGGATGTAATAAGGGTCTGGAACCAGATCGGGCAGTCCTGCAAGAGAAACGCAAAGATAAACGAATCTTGCCATGTAAACAAACTCCAATAGTAATCACTGTGGTAGCACTTATAATTGCTTTATTATTAGAACTAATACTAATTGACGTTGATGTTTGCATCTTTCCTCACCATTGTGAAAGTTTCTGGTACCGTATCCGGAACTTGGCGGACGGTGCGGTCTCGTCATCGTCCTCCCGTTAGGCGGGTAGATGTTGTAGAAAACTGTATTCCGCTGATTGTTTGAAGCGTTCTGCGGATCTTCCTCAATCGTATTTCCTGGGCTTCTTGTTACGTCAGGGTCTGACTGTATGTCATTCCCATTGTCGTTATTTGTGGGTATGTCATTGCTTTGCATCCTAACAGGAGTTGCGAGCTGGGGGCCTCTGTCAGTAGCTCGCAAATTCAACTGCTGCACACTTGCTCGTGTGTTGCCATCTTCTGAATTGTCACTGAATTCCGTTCTAGACCCCTCGGCAACCGACGCGCTGTTGTCTGGTCGAATCTGCTGCCTAATGCCGCCAGCTGTAGGCCAACCAGTCCGTGGAGGGCTCCTGATCGGAACCAGAACGCTGCTGTCATCTCTTGTGGCCGTCTCTCCACCTCGCGGTACTCCGCTTCCCGAGAATTCTGAAATAGTCTCCGGGGTTGTGGCATTTGTTCTGGAGCCAGTGTCTGACGAGAAACGACGGACGCCCGGTGCACCTGTGTCACCTTGTCGTGTCGATAACACGAGCTGATGTTGCCTGGCGTCCGATGCGCGTCGAGTAGCAATGATATACTGTCCAGCATCGGCGCCCAAAACAATAGTTTCTGACTCAGATGAACTTGGTAGAGCCCGATTTGGGCGAGCAAAGTTCGAATCAGATGCCCTAGGTCCAGCTACTGAATTTGTAGATCTAACTCGAGGCGGACTACCTAGTGTTCCAGATAGACGGTGACTGGTGTTTTCTGTTGCCGTGCTCAGGTACACCTGAGAAGTCCTTCTTGCATGTACCGGCGGGTGATATTGTGAACCAGTGCTCAGCAAGCTGTACACCCGGCCGTTATTTTCCCATTGAATCCTGTGCTTCCATGGTCCGATTCGCTGTCGCGTCTGTCCCTGCCCGGTGCTGAAACAAACCAAACCCTGCAGCAGATACAGAGCTAAAACCTCAAACTTCGCCATGTCAGATAAAATAATCACCAGTTCACAGAATTGTTCATATTATTATCCCTCTCAATTTGTACTCTGCCCGCAAAAAATGACTTCTTGTTGGGAGCTGGAGACGAAGCGCGCGCTGGATTCCCTCGTTCCACTGCAGACCCTCAAATTCTGCTTGAAGTGTGAAAAGGACGGAGGGAATGTGATGACCTGGCCTATAAAAGAAAATATTAGACTTAACTCCTTCAACACCATGTAGATATACACATTTGTTGGCTTAGCCGGCCAAAATAAACTTTGCTCAGAGGTGGCCTTCGTGGAGACGTGGAGTTTCCACACAATTAACTCTCCACACATATTTTAGCGTTTTTGTCACATGTAAAGGTAATGCGAATGCTTGACTTCGAGGTCGAATCTTAGTCAACTGCGACCCTGTTCGATTTATTTTTTCTTTCTTTCTTAATAAATGAAATTAAATGAACCTCGTTTGAAACAGCCAGATGGAAGTTAGTTAGATCTTTGTTATAAATGATTGCAGATGTTGCTTCGTGTGCAAGGCATCCACATTTTAATACTCCGCTTGTAAATCGGAAATCCATGTTAAGGCATGGAAATAAATATTAATTATGTAACACTGGGTGGTAAAGAAAGAGTATTTGGATAACGCGGAACGTATTGGTTGTATTTAATCACTATTGAACCGACCTTTCAGATTCCACCCAATTGCCTTTACTGTTCTGTACAGACTGATTATACTTTTGTAACACGACATGACATTTTGTTAATTTGACTTGTAAGCATGGAGGCACTATTGTTATTCTAACATCCCGCTTGCGTTTACCGGTAATGACAGTTCAATACGTGGTTGCTTCCGCCGTCTGAAAATTAAGCACTCTGCTTAACTACTTTATTTTGGTGTGTTTGGTGTGAAATTCTACAGTTTGCTAACCAAGAATAGTAACTGCATTGAAAAATATCCTGGCTCTTACACTGCTAGAATATTTAGATTAGATTTAGATGATTGTCATTTTGCAGACGCTCCTATCCAGTGCGACTTAAATGGGTTACAATTTTTATATGTTATCCCTTTATACAGCTGGGTATTTACTGAGGCAATTCTGGGTTAAATACGGGGCCAAAGCGTGGTGAGAAGAAGGGTAACACGAAGGTTAGCAGTTTCATTCTACTACTATTGCACCCAACATTGTCTCAATAAATATCCAGCTATATGTATGGACACCAAGTAAAAAATGTAAGCTATGCAAGTTGCTCTAGATTGGTGGATGAAATATACTGTAATTCTCACCTCTTGAATCAGTTGCATCCAGATATGTCATGCAATCTGGCAGAATTTCTGGCAGTGTAGCATAGTGGTTAAGTAGCAGGACTTGTACCTGAAAGGTTGCTGGTTTGATTCCACACTGGGGCACTGCTGCTCTACCCTTAGGCAAGGTACTTAACCCACAACTGCCTAAGTAAAAAGTGTAACCAATGTAAGTTGCTTTGGATAAGAGCATCTTCTAAATGTCAATAATGTAATGTTTTATCTTTTTACCCATTACCCCTCTGTACCCATCCAGATCTTCCCACTACTGCTCCTGCTTTTATTCAGTCTCTCACCCATGTCATCCCCTCCTCTTTTAGTCCTCTCACCCCCTCTTTATTCTCTCTCTCATTTCATTGGACAGTTTTACTCGCCTCAGAATAAACAGGACATTTCTGCACCCAGCCAAACCCAGTCTGTCTGAATAACTGCCTTTCTTTTAACATAGCTGTGATATTGTGTGAAAGCAAGCAATTTCAGGGTGGGACCATGGGTTCCTGATGTACTTGGTGGGGTGACAAACGATACACCACAATTACAACAAAGCTGTATGATCATTTAACAAAGAGATAGTTTTGTGGATCAAAGCGGGGTATAGGAGTAAGGTTGCCTTTCTCAGTCCTTGATACTTAACCAGTATTGTCTCAGTACATATCCAGCTGTAGGCTATTAATGGATAACATGTAGAAATTGTAAGGGTGATTTACAGTGCACTATTTCCAGAGGGAATTAAGTAACCCAAGTGAGACTACATCAGAAAAGCTGAAAAATTGTCCCCTGACTCCTGGGAAAAGGCGTTCAAAATTATATGCTGCAGATGTGTGAGAAAATAGAGGAACCACATATGTGAGTTATTAAGTCTGGTGTCAGTGATACTCCGCCAGAGTGATGAAAGAGGGTGTATGAGAGTACTCGAGATTGATTTGTCAAGCAACGGCTTTGGCCACTGGATGGCACTGTGCACTTATAAATCAGCTTGAGTGCATCTGTCGTTCCTCAGTGCAATAATTAATAACAAGCCGTACCACTATCATTGATTGCAAACGTCTAATAATTATTTGAAAATAAAACATGGAAGATTATTTTGAATGTTTTAAACCATGCGCATCCATCTAAGCACTCTGATCTACTGTCCTGACGTTTTTTTTTTTGTTTTTTTTTAAAAAAAACAACTCACGCGAAATATACCTGCCAAAGCAGTCTCGACAGCGTTACGAAAGTATCAACAAATAACAATCAAGAAGTAGCCACAGAAAACTGAACAAAGTTGTGCCTCAACTATGATGCTTTGATTGACGATTGAAGATATGACTTACAACAAACTGAATGTAATCAACAAAGAAGGGGCTTCATAAATTTCAAAGCAGTTTTGACCTTAACTTGAAATTACGAATGCAAGGCAGGGTCACTCTTCAATACTTTCAAATTAAAACTAAAATAACATCTGATTTTGTACTGCCGGTTCGATGTGTGTAACCAACTATCTGTGACAATTTTCTAAAATGGATCGCTTTGACAGTTAAAATCGGCGCGATCAGCGCTGCGTGTATCCGTTGCCTGTTTGAAAAGATAGCACTTTCGTTTGGTTGCGTTCTGTGAATTGCGGAGTATGATTTCAAACCAAATAGGGACAGGTTGTTGCTTGGCTATTATTAACTGGGAAACTCGTGACTGTCCCGGCGGAGTGGTACCGCCCCGCAGTGAAGTCGCTTAAGTACAGCCGGTTTCTACTTTAGAGAGCGGCTCAAGACCTTCGAACGGAAAATTAATTCAAAGTATAGAATACAGTAAGTAAATGTCCTACATTGAAAGTACTGTTGTGACTGACTGGAAAAGTTAAAAAAGTAAACAGAACACTGCTGTATTAACACAAATAGTGAAAATATCTGTTTTCTCGACATAGTCTGGTATAAAATAAAATTATTCAATTGTCTTGATGCTCTTGGTTGTTTCATGAAACACTGGTGCTGTATAAAATTGAAACACAAGTTCAAATTCCTGTTTGTTGGTTGGTATGGTATAAAAGTGATTTGTATGTTGCTTAAAACATTTCATTCCTCAGCTCTTGGTGTCCTGCGTTTCGCTGCCCTTTTGTGTGATTAAAAGAAGATTCCGATTCATTATGTTGTTCCGCCACATGTCCTAATACGGAGTAATGCCTATGCCCCCCTTACCTTTACGCCCGAAGACTGCGTAAAGGACAACCGATCACTTCACTTCAGACCCAAGAGTGAAACGATAAGAAATCCCTTTCGAACCGTCATGGCTTAACCTCTTTACTGTCGTCCACTGGGGAAATATTACAAGACCATATAAATGTGAATGACATGTGATGTCGAAAATGGATTACAATATCACACAAGCTAGCGTCAGCTTGTTGGATTTAGTCTTCAAGTTTTCTGGGGAATAGATTTAGGTGCAGGTGTCTGCTTGACGAGTAGCCATGGATTTACACCGAGGAAGGCACAGTCCCCCAGGAGTGTATCTTTCCCGTCTCTACATTATTAACTCTTCGCTCATATCATTATTCACAGCCAGTTAGTAATACTGCATTAAACTGTGTCTTTGCAACCCAGCTTGGCCCGCAGTTCAAGGGCAGCCCTTCAGTGTAAAGCGAAGTTACGCGTACATGGACAAACTGCGTTGCGAAACTTCCACGTGTATGAAAAGACATCGCATTGAAACAGATACATGACCTGTGCCTCTATTCGCTTTAACTGTTATGGGGTTGTCCTTAAGTTTGCGTAATACTTCTAAATGGCCTCGTGGGTTTCAACGTCTCTGGAAATGTGTTTCCAAAGAAATTAAAAGGGACACACTCGCTAACTCAAAATTAAAGACAAAGCGCGCGGTGATTAGGTTGAAAAGAGGCGCTTGAAAAATAAATAGTGTTGTCATTATCATTCATTTTGTACGTGAATGCTTTCCATATTTGGTCTTGACATGGATGTGAAATTAAGTCTGTCAGACTGAAAAGGAACAAATGGTACATCTGAGCAAGGACGTTTAATGACGTTACAATCGAAAACCTCACTAGTTAGAGTGAAAGCAGGAAACTGATTGTGTGTGAAGTACAATTGCATTCAAACATTTACAGTCTCCGCGGTAATTTATCTAAATTACTATTCTGGGTTAAGTTTAAATAGTCGCTCCGTTAATGTTGAAGTGGCCTCCATTTTTTTGTTTTCAGAGAGGGCAGTGCTCTCATTTAAGTCGTGTAAACGTCAGGGTTATCAGGGTTCAACTGTAAAACGCGTGACAAAACTTTCGAGCTGTCCGCATGCAGTAGTAGTCACGAGTAGTCTCATAATCCCATAGTGTTTAGTGAAAAAATCCCTCCAGGTCTCCCCCCATGTCACGAATTTTCCACCCGAAAAATAACTACCTTGGTTAAAGTAGCATGACTTATTAGCTCCATAAAGTGTACATTTAATCTTTCATTAAACACATATTTTTACTTAATTAGTTTGTTGTATAACAGTCTGATCAACCACAAAATAGTTAATTGGTTAGTGCAATTATCAGTCCATGGGAGAATACATGCTTTTTTCAATATCATTTGATGGTGGCACTGTTTAAAATAAATGACTGTGTTTTGGTCAGGTGGAAGGATGGGGTGAGCCAGCTTGTGATTTTGGGCTGTTTTTGGATTTCATTAGCGGGCATCCATACACAGCCTAAGGAATCCTCGGTGTCCTTATATGTACCAGAGGCTATTTAATCCCTCATTAGAAATATGTTCTCCCATCAATTTCCCCATAGCATCCTACCCCCCATCAACTTGGATTTCCCCCAGCCTGGCAGAGCTGGGCCCAGCTAACAGTGTGGTTCAGATGTTTTACGCTTCACAATTACATACCAAATGACACGTTTTAAAGTTGTCTGGCCTTTGTCGCTGTGGAGTCTTTGGCGCCTTAAACAGCCGGAACGTCCATTCTTCACATACAGTTACTTTACCAGTACATAAATCTTGGCACAGTGTGAACCTTGATGTACATAACACGGTATAGTCATGTATTCTGTTGGTGGGGTGGGTGATGGATTGGTGATATACGAGCAGTGGTTCCCAATGAACACTCACTGCCAGTGCTGATCTTGAAGCTTCATGTGAAACTTCCCATTCAAATGGAGTCAAGTTTAATGGTTTGAGCAGTCCAGAGATGAACCCTGGAAAAACATATCACCATTGGTCGACACTTTAAAAGACAAGATAGGGATCAGGTGTGAAAAGACAAGATAGGGATCAGGTGTGTAAGCATTATCATTTAACTTGTTCACCTGATTGGAGCCCCAGGGACAATTTAATGGGACATAAAACGCTCACACTAAGTAAATCATTTATTAAAGTTTTTCATTCCTGTGTGAGCTGGTAAAAAAATTAGGCTGTTGAAATTAATACTTTGCATGTAACGTAACAACAGCATAACATGCTTTGATTGTCAGTAATTTCACACTTCTGAAAGCCTTGATTTGTTTTTTTCTCCTCTTAAGGTTCAAGGATGAATACTGTGTTGATGACACCTTTATTTGGGGCAACAGTGTCTGTAGTTTGTGACATTTAATTTAGCTGGATAGTTTAGGATGTACCCCTTTCAATGTAGGTCATGAATATCCTGCTCAGATGTGTGAGACCTCTGAGGTGGCCTACTGAACTTCTCTCTGAAGGTTTATCCAGGACATCATTAATTAAGCTGTTGGTAAGCTGGTGGGGTTTCAGTGAAAGTCAGCCAAATTCCCGAAGCGCCGGGACACACAGACGTGGACATAGACATATCGGATTCAGCTTTGAGAGCCAGAATCTTTTCACTGTCGCTGACGAATGGCATCTGAACTCTCTTGCCTTTTTGAGATTAGCCAGGGGGATAACCCGTCTGATAAGAGAGCAAAATTCACCTCCAGCTTTAAAATCAAAAGAAATGGCTGTAATTTTGGTTAGGTGGATATACAAGTAGATATGTATGATTTAAAAAGCACTTTTAGTTCATTAATATATATCACAGACACAAGGTTCTGTAGAGGCATAGACATGTTTCAAGTTTGAACAGTTAAGAACTACAAAGAGAATTGTATGATTTGAGAATCTTTTTGTGAGACCAAAGGAATGGGTGTACATTCTATTCTAAAAACATAATTTAAAAGAACATGAAAAAGAGACAATGTGATCCAACTCAGTGAGATTCAGTGGGAGAGTTCAGCTCAGAAAACAGAGACACAGGATATCCGACTTGCTCCTCCCTGCCATCACTTCAGACCCAATTATGGAGGGAAGCAGATGTATGTTTGTTTTTTTCTTGTGGTTGCATTTTGGTTGCCACCGAACTGTGATATCATGGAGGATATGTGACATAGCTTCCCACAATTTCCAAGTTCCCACCAGATACAGGGCAGGTTTAGCGGTCATGTTAAAGGCTTTGAGGAGTGTCTATCTTCATAACAGCTTGCGTATACTTATTCCCCTGACACTACAAGCATTTAGGCTAAATATAAGCACTACCACCCCCAGCCGCACCCCCCAACCCAATTTACGTGTACAAGCATGCAGACTCTTTCAGGAATGTGTCAGGAAAGAGAGCCACAGATATCAGCCAGTGTGTGTGTGTGTGTTTGTGTGTGTGTGTGTGTGTGTGTGTGTGTGTGTGTGTGTGTGTGTGTGTGCACGTGCACATGTGCATGTGCATGTGAGTATGTACAAGATGGGTCTGCTGCTAAACTGTATCCCCTACCCTCTGAAAACAGGGATAAATTAACATTTACAGCCATCAGTGACCTGGGCTTAACTTTGTTCATTTGCTGAGTAATTATACTAATAAAAAACAAGACTGTTCAGTCACATTTTTGAGATTGTTGTCAATGCCCACTACTTTTTACAGAACATACATTGTCACAAGAGTTCACCTCTCAATATACCTTTCAGTATTAGTCCTTACCGACTTATAGATTAGGTGAGTGAGCAAAGTTTCGTTTCTGCTTTGTTTAGTGGTATACCTTTGGCTCATGGAGTGATGGCAGTATTCACATCTGAATGAAAATCTTAAAACTGTGTTTGCACTGATACACACTTTCATGTCCTCATGGCAGTGGTAGTCACCAGTGACTTGGTAGTGACCATGCTGAACAAGCAAGCAGCATCAGCACATGAACATTCTCAGACTTGATAATAAGTGACAAGTCAGTCAGAAGAAAGGGTGCATTTTGTCACCCATAAAATAAGACGAGTATTCACATTTGGATGAAACGCTGGGGGAAGAATTGTACCTTTATTCTGTTGCTTTACTGCTGTATAAGTTAGAGCACATTTTGCTCTCAATTACTGGCCATAAATTAATAATTGTTCAGAGAGTAAAGAGTTCACACGCTGAGTATTTCTGCTAATGGAGCAACTGGTGTCAGGCACCTAATTTTCAGTGAAAAGTACATAGGGTTCAATATCTTGACTGTAAAGACTTTTTAATCTTTGGTAGAATCTACATATCTAGCTGTCCAGGCTCCTCCTACCCCTATTTTGTATTTTTAAGTGGTGTCTGACCGGTTATTCACAACCTGTCCATCACCCAGTCACCACTGATAGATTGGTGTTGGTCAGACTCAGAGTATAGGTCTGTACCGCCACTCTGTTGTAGTTATCTGTGGGACAGTCTTGACCTGTTATCTGTGCAAAAAAAGTGTCTGTATGCTGTGTACATGAATGAAATGAATACAGACAAGTGTACACTTCATGACCCTTCTGAATGCCGCACTGGGAGACAGTGTGAAGTGGTGGTTAAGAAACCTGTCTTGATATCTGAGGGCAGCTGGGTTACAATCTCAGATGAGGCCCCTCTCTGGTGTCTTAGCCTGAACAGCTTCAGTATATATAGTGTTGTCTGAGTGAGAAGTACGTGTAAAATTTGAACCTTGTCGGTCAAAGCTTTAACAACATAAAAACTTGACCTACAAGTTTGACATTCATGACCTGTTCACTTACATTACAGTTATTCGTTATCTAAGAACTTTTGGTGGTGTGTAGAGCACATGGCAACTTAACATAGTGGTAAGGAACAGGGCTTGTAACCAAAAGGTTGCTGGTTCAATTCCCCACTGGGGCACTGCTGCTGTATTTCTGGGCAAGGTAGTTAACCCAGAATTGCCTCAGTAAATATTGAGCTGTACAAATGGATAACATGGGAAATTGTAAGCTATGTAAGTCTTTCTGGGTGAGTGTCTACTAAATGCCATGTAATGCAAACACATACAGGGAGAGAATTGTTACATTTATAGAAAAGGGAAGCTTTGTACAGCACATTGGTCTTGGGCACTAAGGTTATGAAGATAAATCGTGGCTGAAGCACTACTGTTGCCCCCTTTACCTCAATTACTCCATCATGTATGAATAGTGCGGTTTGATGTTGTGATGTCATTGAGAATGTAGTACCTCACGACTGTTTCCTCCTTGGAGGAACAAATCCATGTGACATGCAGAGATGCTGGTGTCTAAGATCTATTCATTTAGGACAGCCACATTTTTTTATGTAGGTTAAAGCAGAAGTGAGATCTGTCACATAAGGTTCCACTGTCACCAACATACAGCACATTCCCGCAGGTCATGTGACATGCTGTGACATCACGGTGACGGCAGTGAGGTTGAGCTGTCCGGACACGCGACCGTTCCTCTGCACTGATGTCAAAGCGATGACTGGACAAGACAGGACTGAGCTTGTTGTTAATTCCGTTCCCGAAATACCCCCACAGGTGCACACACATACATACTCACATCCGCACACGTACGCGCCCGCACACACACAGGCCTACACACAGTTATTGTTCATACACACTTCTCCTTCTGTTGGTTTCTTTATGAATGGGTTTGGCTTGTGAAATAGTGAGATTAAATCTTGCATTACAACCTGTGCACCGTAGGGCACTAAAAGGGAAGGTCAGATCAGTGATCAAAGGAAAAAGGATTGATATGATAAGGGAGGAAGAAAAAGGTCAGTGTTGCAGTCTTGCCACGTGTCTTAACCAGAAGAAGAATGAAAGATAGCTGCCAATTCAGAACTAACAGGTGAAAAACAGCTCTAGAATGACTCTTTCGGATAATAGGGAAATGCACCATTTTGTAGAATGATGAACACAATTAGAATCAACACGTTTACAGAAACAGACAGTTTACCACAGGGAAAAAAGTATATTCCATAGAGAAATTCCACAAAAAATTATTTCCTTTAGTTTCAATTTAATTTAAACCCGTTTAAAGTCATTCTTTATCACCAACAGCTAGCTTGAGTGTAATACACTGCCCTCACATTGGCTTAATACAATTACATCAGAAAGATTTATTATATGGAGAAAAATAGAACGCCAACAGAACATACTTAGGAGACTTCACCGGTTATTAATTTTCACCTGATTGTCAAGGACAGCTCAGTTTTTATCAGAGCGGAAGAGATAAGTTGACTGCAAAGTATTGTAAACAGGAATCCAGTCAATTAAAACCAGCTAGTCTTGGTTTTCCCAGTAGCAACATTCTGTTGTTGGTTTCATCCATTAAAATTTTGCAGTATCCTGATCATATAGAATATGTATATAATGTTACTACATATGGTAAGCTATGTTCACTGGTCCTAATGAGCAATTTGGAAAGACTACTGGAAGCACTTGGATGTGTGCCAAGGTTTTATGGGCAGTAAATGGAGAATGCTGATATTTTGTCATCTGACCAGCTCCTGGTCATTAACAATCCTGTGACACCAGGTATAATGAGAGAACATAACTGATCATGCGGTCATGCAGTCAGAATGTTTTCACACTTATACAATCAAAAGGCTTGGATTGCATATGAAGCCTTTTGTCTGTGGTCCCTGACTAGGGAATAAGTGACATCAGTCCATTATATGGAAAGGAACTTTTAACAATCAAAAAAGGAACATGAACAGTATTTTCCAAGATAATCCTACACAGCTGTCCAAACATGTTTACTTTTTTAAACATCTAAACCTTGTAAAAATGGAAAGTCACTCTGGGTAATAACATCTGCTAAATGATGCAATATAAAATGACAGGCTGCATCTGTGTAATCCATCTCAGAGGCCTTAGGAAATACTACCAGAGGTATAGATAATATAAATGTGACCTTCATGTTAAATTGCAATAAAATGATTTGTCAACAATATGATTTTAATCTTAATGGCACTGTACAGGGCATTTTTAGCAGAGAGAAAAAAAACTTTGGTGGATCATGTACTTTGTCTGTATATAATGTGGGGTAGGTAAACACGGGAGGCACTGTATATCATTGTCCTGTTGGATTTCATTGTACTGTAGCTGCTGTTGAAGGATAAGGAAAGGCAGGACACAGAAATCAGTTTGGAACTGTTCTTTTTTAATGAGGCAACAGGTTTGCAAGTGTTAACCCCAGTTTCTAAAAATGTTAAGTATGCAGAACATCCATTCCTACATAATCATGTTTTTGAAAATGTAATGAGTTGTTACATTTATATATATGTAAAAAAACAACAACCAAAACAATCTGCAATAAGACAATAAGTTATGTTTTTTAATCCTATTTACAAAAACATTCACCATATATAGTAAAAATGCTGACAGGTATCAGTTCTATGCAACTAAAAATGCTATTTACAATTCTGTACACATGTCTTCAAGGACAGACAGCTCCTACTGTAAAAAGAACAGAAAGAAGGAACATTAGATACAACATTTTCAACACATTTAACAGAACACAGCATGCCATTATAAGCAAAACCAGGACTTTACCTATAAACGATTCAACAGTGTATTCTGGATGTCTTCAAACACCTGGTTGTAGATTTCATCTTTTGATTTCAACCCATCCAGATACTCTGTAATAAAAATAAAGTTTGGTACGGTGATTATCTTAACATTGCAGATCATGAAAGCAGTGCATTTAGTCACTCTCACAATTCTTATGGTTCCACATGTTGGTTTAACTCACTCCATTAATGTAGTGCTTGAAATCTGTCATTTACTTACCAATAGCCATGCAGTTGCTCTCCATCTCAGCCCTGTGTTTCAAATACATGGGCCAAACATGGCCATCAAACAGACCAGGGGGGTCAGGAACTGTGTACTTCCTTGTGCTGAAAGAAAAAAAAAAGAGAAACACATCAGACCTCCAATTCATTACAATACCTAGACTTCTTTGGTCACCCGTGAAAAACTGCTTCTCACCTTCGTCTCCTCTTGCATTCCTCATATGGAATGGAAATGTAGTAGCACTTGTCATACACGTCAACCAACGGCCTGTAGCAGAGGCAGAAACTGAAGGTCAATACAATTTGGCAAATGCATCATACAAACTGTTAGGAAAACTACCGTTTGGCAACACAGCCAACGGAATGGCATCTTCTGCCAGCCTGCAGAACTGTAATGTAGACAGCATGTGATGCTTCCTAAAGCAGCCAGGTTATTACAACCTCAGAGTGGTGGGTGGTGACACCTCCCACCTAATCACCAGACTGGCATGACTGCTTCTGGTGTCCAAACGCCAGCCTGAAGCCCTCACAAGTAAACACTGCCATTTGAACGATAAGCTGACCCATTTCCAAAATCTAATCTTGTACAAGTTTGAGACAACCGATTGTGGCAAAACTCCAGCCAGGCTTGGTTCTCAACTGTATCTAGCTTCTTTGACAAAGCCAGATTGTAGCTACAAACTTTGAGTTTGGATTGACTTTGGTTTATGTTCTGGCTATGCAGCTAAACAGTTTAGTTTGACAACACTGTAGATTTAGATTTATGGTACCTTGCCAATTTGCTTGCTAAAAAACATAGCCACTGCATGCTAGCAGTGGCAATCTAAGCAATGCTAACATGAAGATTTTGTATTTATGAGACGTTGGGACTGAGCAACTAATACAATGACACTGCTCTGCTTCAGACAGTGACCACTACATACTGCAGACAAAGTCAGATTCATTAGTGTCGCCACTCCTATAAACCCACTTGTAGTTGTAGAGAAGGAAGCCTTCCACAATGAGTATGTGGACCTGCGCCTCTGGATCCATGCCCTCCGACACGGGTGCCATCGTGACCCCGTGAGAGAGGGCGAACTTCACCGGGTTCTCCATCCAGGCTTTGACTGTGTTCACCATGGCCTCCATGTCCAGAGCTGTGATCACTACAGAGTGTGAAAGTGGGACAAAGGACATGCTTTACAATACAGGGACACAGGACAGGTGGAGAAATGCACTGAGGCTAGTTAGTGTTAGGAAAACAGGCGCAGAGATATTTTTTTTTAAAAAAGGGTACATCTTTAAGACTATTTTTAAATGTTTAAAGTTCAGAATTATGTCAAGAAAAAAAATGCATCAATGGAAAAAATACATTACTGTTTTCCTACGGCAAGATCCACTCTTACCATCCCACTGCCTAAAGCCGTCCTCCCCGACCTCTATCTGATCTTGTGGCTGAAATAACAGTGACCAATAAAACACGGCTGCAACCTCAGGGTGACCAGTAGCGCCGATCACACCCTGAACACAAGCCAAGCGCGCGCACACACACAGAGCCAGCGACAGAAAGGCATGCCAGCATATTACAGCGGGAGAGCACGCGGGAGAGCACACGGGGTGGCCGCTAGCTGCAAGGCTAAGCGTTTCGTCTTTCGGGACAGAAATACGGCAGCTTGTGATGGCCGGTTTTGTAACAAAACCGGCATTAAAATTATAAATGTGAGATTATGGTATGTCTTTTACCAATACAGTGTAGCTCATCGTGATCACTGACACATGGAGAGTTATTGAGGGGGGAAAAGGAAAGCATTTAAGTGGTTCTCTCGATCACAAGTCATATGTGAACAACATTTATTTTTTAATGTCACGTTTTAAATAAATTTTGATAACCATATGAGATCTGGCCTCAACCAGTCAGTTTTCTGCACGTGCCAGTTAGAACTGCATCTCCCTTAACAGGAAGTAACAGTGTAGATGCCATGCAACATTTGCAGCGGGAACATTGGTTAGTGAGAAGGCGACAACGCGTCTACAGTCTACCCCCCAGACACCAGCTGAATTCAGATAATGTTAACTTGCGCTGCTTCAGCTACCGATCTAATGGCATGCATGCGAGTTGCGAATATTGAGGCAAGCACAGTATAAGCTTATCACCATTAGCTACCCAGGTACGGTACATGGTTTTGTATGGAAATTAATCTGAACGTGTCCCTTAGATAATTTTAAGTACTGTCATTTTCAAAGAGCCATTTTGGTATTGATAAAACCTTAAGTTCATACAGTAACTTTAAAATGGAAAGACAGCTGCCAACAGCAAGGAGTTGCACAGTGCATTAGCCCCATATCCGTCTTAGCTTACCCTGACCCACAGTAACCATGCACCATAACATGGACGGAGAAGCGACAATGCAATGCAAAGTTACGAAATATTAGCGTATAACGTTATGGCATCTAAATGGACCATACGGACTACGATAAAAAAAAAAAAAGTCAGACATAGGCTTACCTTGAAAAAGTCGTCTTGGTGTACCACACAACAGTTTGGCAAAGCCTTTATGAGTCTGTTTGTCAAAGTGGTTTTTCCACCATTGGTCACTCTAAATGGGAATTGAATGCACATAGCACAGCAACATTAGCACGGTTTATTAGCTACCCAGGCGGCAATTAGCTAACGTTAATATCTGTCCGCCAGCAATGCCAACGGATTCAGGCATTCGCCTGGTACTAGTATTTGTAGACCGCGCCAACTTATTTAAATCTCCCGCCTAAAACCCCATACAATCCAGCCAGACTGGCTGCGGGCGGACAACTTCCTTTAAACTGTTAGACAAGTTCCCTATATTGATTCAGCATTGTTATTAGCGTGTACTAAATATTAAATTGTTTAACCAACTAGACAAATAAACGTAGTTACGCTACAATAAGACAATTAACTAACTACAGTAACAAGCTAGGCTTTCAGCCGCAGATTTGACTGAAAATAAATGAAACAATTAAATGTTAGCTAACTTGTTAATATAGCTGACATCTAGGTAGTTATCAAACGTTAAATGTAAAAGAAAAGCAACAAATTCTTGGTAAAACACTAACGACAATAAACGACTAAATACAGTTGGTAATTCATAACTACTTACCCGCCAATGCCTATAATGTATTTCATTTTGAATTGGTCTTGGTCGTTGCAGTCGCAAATAAAAAAGGAAACCAAACCCAATGGTAACAGTAAGGTACCAACAAATAAAATGATTAAGTAAAATAAGGAGTGTCTGAAGTGATATCGCCTATTCTCCCTTTTCCACCAGAACTTCTCTCTGTTTATTACCTCATTGTTCAACAAACTTTGCCTCTTTCAATATATTGCCTTCTGCATGGCACGTCATTCATTGGCAGACCACGTGGATCTACGCACAAAAAATGTCCTTTTTTCTTCAGCCAATCCCAGTCCTCCGAACGCTCGACGCGACCAATCGGCGTCGGGCTTTGCCTGTATTGGGTTTGCGGGGGTGGCAGCGGTCCTGTACTAGCACCTGTGGTCTTATGTCAGTCAGCGCGCGTGTGGCCTCAGAAAGTCAGACTGTCCACTTGACCACCCGGTCCAAAAATAGACATGAAACGTAGATAATAGGAAAATTCCCACATACATCCAGTGGGTCATGGTTTCATCTCCGGGTGGGTTTGCAGCATGAAAGACGTTAATATTAATTACATCAATAAATAGCTTCAAACGAAGCACGAAGGGGCGGTGAACATGTTCGTGGGTAGTGTTTCCCAGTGAATGTGCAGTATGTAATTATTTCCATGGACATAAAGCACTAGAGTAGATACAACTTAATTTAAAAGAAAAAAACAAACAAAAACAAACTACAGAAGAGAAGATCACCCAGATGAAAAACAGCAAAAAGGATATAGCTAATAATATACAAATAGTAATGTCTATGACCCAGGTAACTTGAAAAGTGAAATGTTCTGGCAGCACTGTAGTTTAAAATGTTTTTTTTAATCATAATGTTGTTAACACGTAGTTCACTTTTTTTTGTCAAGTATCTTTAATTGATAATAAATGTAAGTAAGCCCATATCCACCCCACTTTGGGTTGGACTAAACCTCTTTCAATGTAAATGTAGGTCAATGCATTGTCTACTGTCAATAGCACTGACAGAACGAGATTAACAGCAGTTTCCTGGTGCTGGTAGGGAGAAAACTGCAGTTACCATAGAATCTATTGATGTAACTATATGAACCCTGACAAGCTCAATGATAGTGCTACCCCTGTCTAAGTTTGTTTCCTAAACAACCAGAGGACGTTATGTAGAATGTCATAATGTTTGTGCTGTAACTGCCTAGTAGTAATGAAAAACTGTGAGCATGTGTGCATGTTTCCAAGTGTACGCCTGTGTGTGTGCAGGAAGCTTTGCTTGCATTGTGGAAAATAAGGTGAAAGTCATTAGCGCGTGGCGCTGGTGAATGCCAAGACTGCTGGTCTGAGACCTTTGAGATGATTTTGTCCTTGTTGTAGACCAGAATGTCCTATTTTCCCGAGACGTGAGATAGAGCAGGTGTGTGTGTGCGTGCATCTCATAACATTCTTAGAGTGCAGACCTGTAACACATTCCATGACAACCATTATCGAGAGCCTTCAGCCCTGTTGCAATGACATTGCAGTTTGGTCATTCAAACCGTGCAACAGATAACTTCATCCTGACAGAACTTCTGCGTGTATCCTTTGATATATATCTGAACGGGAGTAAAAAAAAAAAAAAAAAGTAGCCCTAAAAATTAGTCACCTTCACCTACATTCAGTCACCATGTCAATGTAAACACGGTTACAGAATGTTAACTTCTTAATATTCTCACTAAACGTTATGTAGAGGGAGGAACTGTACAGTAAACACTACATGGAGTGGAAAAGCTAGAACTGTTTCTGAAACCAGCGCTCTGTGATAGGACACGGTATGAGTCACCTCCATTTTCCCGGCATACGACACGCATGCTGTAAAGAGAGTCGTAATCTTAAGGTAAATAAGTACCTAAACATAGGGCTTACCTCTGCTTCCGCTGTGAGTGCTATTCTGTATGGGTGGGTTTAGGGGCAAATGTCATGTTCAGTGAGTAAGCCTGTTGCAACACACTCTCTTTGTTGACTAGCCTGGTGCCATTTTGTGGAACTGGGCACCAAACTTTGCCCTGAAGTCAAAAATGGACCTATAACATATGGTGGAGGGGGGTTTGGGGATGGGGGGTAGGGTTGCCAGACTGGTCTTATTTTATCAGGAAGTTCAATTCCTATGTAAAAGATGTAAAATTAAATAGTTGTTAAAAAGAAATGAAATGAAATGTTAAATGAAATTAAATAGTTTAATTAATTTGTAAAATGACAACCTGTTGCATTGTGGGATACATATGGTGCTTTCACCCAGTTCTGGTGATATTACTAGTAGTTTTCCAACAACTCCATACCTCCAGGCAGCTCTCTGATAGTGAAGGCCAGGTCTTTATTTAGACTTGCGAGTGCACGCATGTGTGTGTGTGTGCGGCACTTTGCTTCGTCACAAATACCTCTGATGCAACTGAGAGGAACACGATCCCTGAAGCAGCTCGTGTGGCTGCCGCTGCCTGGTCACAAAGTTAAAATCATGACATGAAAATGAAGGCTCAGTGGTTCAGGGAAGACATGTCACATGTGTCCGCCAGATCCAGCCAACACGTGGGAACTCTCATTATTATCACCAAGCGTGCTTGTACACAGAGGTTTTTTTCTGCGTGAGACTTTGGAGTGGTCTGATTAGGTGTAATACATTTGCCTTCTGCGGGTTTTTCTTTAGCTTATCTTCCTTTTATCGCAGTTCTCATTATGAAAGGTTGCATTGGCTGAACACATTTTTCTGTAGGTGAAAAATATTACGTGGCAGCAGGCATGTAGCTGGTTGTAGATTTAGAGTTCATAACATCGCGTGATGACATGAAATGCAATCAAACAAACAGGCACAGGAGAGTTATCAGTGTGGCAGGTTTTTCGGTCTCCTTCCCTGTTTCTTGATCACAGGCCATAAATGGCTCTGTTTCTTCGAGTCCATCGTCACCACAAACACTGCAGCTCAGTGATAGTTGAGGAAGTGTGAATACTGTACAACAGTAAGGACGTTTCAACAAAGTGTTCATTTAATGTCATGTTGTATACACTTTTGAAATTTTTACACCATAATTAACAAAACATCAGAGTTAAATTAAACTACAAGACTGCTTCCACAAATACAGGCCACTGGGTTTTGATCTTAAAATCATGATCAATTAAATACAAAGACTTGGACCAGGTGCATATGAACACATTTATTACTTTGTCCATGGTAATAAAAACAAGGCTAAATCTGGGTATTGGATGTTTAAAGGTTATTTTAGTGTAGCTGTCTTGCAATAAACCTTGAGCTGCTCATAAAGCTCAATTTCTTCGACATTGGTATGAGTCTTTAAATCAGCAAAGGAATCACATGTATGCATCAGATATTATTTACACTTTTCTTTTAAAGCAGAGGACTTTCATAACAGATCAAAGTATCACAAAACGTAACACATTTTACCTAAGAATATCCAGTGAGTCACGTAACCTCAGACCTGGGAGATAACATGTTTCAGCTGGAAAACAGCAGATGGGACTGACTTTTGGATCGGGCCCTGTTGATGTCAGTGGCAGTGATTTGCACAGTTGTGAGGAGGTATGGCTTCGGCAACATCAGCCGAAGTTCAACCTTGCGTCAGCTTTGGCACAAAGGGTATGCGGTTTTGTCAGGGAGCTGCAGTGAGGTAATTGGCAAACAGACAGTTCTCAGTCACAAAGGATATGGGAGTGTAGTATCCTAGATGTCATCACCTCTCTTTTCCCCCTCTACTGTCTGATGCTGATATTGGATATTATTTCTGGATAGCTGCATCACTAGTGGCAGATTCAGCACTCAGCAGATTCAGTTGAATTATGCTTAATAGAGCATTTCAGTTCCTCACAACAATCATGAACTTTCACTATCTGCTGTCTGGTCAATCCTCACCTGTTTTCATGAGCCATACAAAATGCAAGCTTTTTCTTTCTGAATTTGGAAGACAGGGGAAAGAATAAACATGGCCAAATGGTGTGGGACGAGTCAGTAATATTAGTGACGAGTATTGTAGAACCCAACTAAAGGGAATGGTACAGTGCCAAGCTAGCATCAGCTATTGATGTGCTTGACGGTTGGTTGGCTGGCGGTGATTGTGAATCTGCTTGCATTCAAACCTTTTCAAAGCTTACCAGTGACTCCTTCCCAAGGAGTGGGGACATACACAGTGACATAAACAGGGTAGGAACGGTAGAGAGGATACAGGGACGGCAAGAATCTGAGAGCTCAGTTTCTTCACTTTGAATTGGCATTGATGTCATACAATGTTTCCCTTTTAACAATTAAAAACTTCACCATGGTATGTGATGAAAAAAATCCAAAGGCAAATTCATTCCATAATGCAAACTGACATACAGTATGTTATATGTACAATTACTACAAAACAGTACAAAATAAACAAAAAATAAATTCTTTCTATTCATCCTTCTCTTTCTTTACAGCAGATCAAGCTGACACATTAAAACTCACAGTAAAACAGGTTATTCACCACACGGACTGGCTTTAGGTTCATAACGGGCTAACACCATACACTGATGGTAAGCTTTCATATACAAACATGCCTCTGCACATGAGAGGAATAGGACAATGCACAGCTATCTCCTGGATGCTTTAAAATGAATCAACCACTGCCATTTTAGTGACAGATATCCTTTCTATTAATGATTGGAGAGTGAGGGTTCATGAACCCCAGTCTGGGTAAAGCAAACACATGCTGTCAATGACTCACTTACATGAACCAATCAGAAAAGTTTCCTTGTAGTTTTTGCTGCGGTTCAGAAACTGACAGCAGCTCTACCCACTGTGGGATTCATGGGGCCTCATTTTCCCTCCACTGCTTTTTATACAAAAACATGCACAGAACCCCACAACATGAATCGGAAAATATTGTACAGACAGCACAGTCACATGCCATGGTACAGTATGACCTCACATAAATGCTTGACGTTCCCTCCACAATTATAGCAGGCATGGCTTTGGATAGCTACATTCTTCCTGTTCTTTTCTCAGAATGTCGTAAAACTAGAAAAAACCTGTCACCCTCATTATTTGTGGGTGCGGAAAACTGCATTTAATTTACCAATAAATATCACTTAACAAACTTTCCTTCAACTATAGTTCAATAATTAGCCAAATAAATTAACCTTATGTAACCAGATAGGTCAGTGTAGAACCAATTCTCATTTACAATGACCTGTGCGGGCAGCAGCAATACAGCATGATGCAGTGAGGCATTAAATAAATACAGAAATAAGACACTGCACATGATGCAAGATGCAGCTCATGGTGTAGAGTGTGGCATTGGATGTGTGGAGCAGTTCATTGCAGGTTTTGCATTCCTCTTTGTGTACCACTTCGTGGACCAGGGATGGTTGCCAGGTGCGAATGTCGAAAATCTTGCAAAACATCACAAATTCCTGTAGGTGACACAAAAGCTCACACATTCACGTCCAGTGGGGTGTTTTGCTTTGTCTTACATGCATTTTGAATCTATGCAGAAATGTTGTTGCTGAGTCCACCGTGCAAGATGAAAGTAAACTGAATGCGACCGAATAATGACATTAGAACTTAGAAACAAAGCAATCATAGTTAAGTGCAGTGTGGCGTAGTGATTGAGGACGCGGCTTTACAACCTGCTGCAGAGGTGCCGGTTGAAAACCTGCGTGCCTGTGAGAAGACAGTTCAGCAAATATCCAGCGTGTCTTCATAATCTTCAAGCTGCAGTGGACAAGAACGTATGCTGACCAGCTAAACCATGCAATGTAAGCACTACAACGGAATCTCCTTTGCTCATCCCATTTACTGCTCCTATTATCTCAGATGATCCACATGCTAAAAGATGTGTGATTTATGCCGCATGATGCCACGAAACATGACCAAAGGCTCAAGTTCTTGCCAAGGTGAGGAACCGGAATCCTAGCAGGGGGCGCTGTTGTATATGCAGCTACAGTATGGGCCTTACTGTTGGTGCCATCATAAAGGGGCTCCTGTTAGATGCAGGGCCGTTCACTTTCATCTAATGGTTCCACCTGCTGTGAATGCAGAGACAATGGAGTGTCCATTACAGAATGACTATTATACAAGAAAAGAAACGGCGGTGGGTCTGACTATGCACTGATCTTACCATTTCACAGGCCTGTAAATGCGAGTTTATAGAAACGATTGAAATGGATCAGTTCTTGATTAATTAAATGATGACAGCTACAAAACGTTATTCAAGCTGGTTTGTTGAATGTACATCACAGACGGACAGTCTGTATGCACACCAGGAACATCTGTAAAAGCGGAGCCTGAAACATTTGAAAAACAGAGGATGCTGTTCGTTTCTTCATAAACCAGCCAGTTAATCCAGAAAACGCAGAGATGCAAAAAACTGCTGTAAAGAACACATTATCTTCAGCGCAAAGGATGGCGTAGCAGTTTTCATGCCTTATGTAATATTATCAAGGGGAACGTCATGTCTGCTGCCGATTGAGTTTTTCCAGAGTGGGATGTGACAGGTGAGGGAGGGAGCCCGCTGACTCTACATCCAGCTTTTCTCCAATCTCAGTTTCTAAATAAATATCTTCCTCAACTCCCATTGGCTTCTCTTCCCAAACTTTTACCCAGACTTCTTCCTCCACTACAAAGGAAACAATCACAGTGATTGTTGTATTCTCATTAAGAATATGATTTGTATTATTAATTATAATAATAACTGAAATAGCACTTACCCAGTCTGAGGAATCACTGTCCTGGCTCCTCAGCCATAGACTTAGGCCTGTAAACATTTTTTAAATTTTATTTTTAAAGGCCAAATTCTTTCTTTCTTTGCTCACCAAATTATTTTCACACAACTTTCACTGTTAAAATCCATCAGCAGTGCTTGAAACATGGAAGTATAATTAGCTATTTGCCACTGTTCCAAAGCATATATCAAACAGAAGAGTGTTTATTTTCAGGATCTTGCTATTCCAAATCAACATGAAACCTATCCTCTAAATGGTGTATTGGATAAGACAAACTGAAACAGGAGTGTAAAACAACACTATGATTTCCTGTGTTGTTACCTTTCTGTTCCAGCTGAAAGCTGCGACTGCTGTTGTTCCTGCTCCATCCTGCAGGAGGCGAAAAAAAAACTTACGTCTATGCACGTACACTGAAAGTGACGGATTTGGCTACACAAAGTTTAAAGAATTTGAAAATTTTTTAATAGTTACAGAGTGGTTTTACCTCTCTCTCTGAGCCTTAATTCTCTCCTCATCGTACCTGGAAGATGAAGTCGAATATGTAACAATTAGACTTTGAAGAACTAATGAAAGAGGCCGTATACATAGCCATGGTTATGAGTGATCACGCATTGCTTAAACTCAAGGCTATTAATCATCTGAACATAACTGCACCTACACATATTAAACGACTGTATGGCTCTTGGTATTTAAATATGTGGGATGACATTTGGTGAAACGCCAAAGAATTTGCTTTTTAAAATGTTATGCTCTCTTAGAAACCCCAGTTTCTTAAAATATGTTGTGCTGCAGTTTATTTCTTTTTGTGAAGACCATTGTGTTTTCACTTCAGTGATATTTCGTGGATCTCTTTCGGTTTCCAATGTGACAGAAGTAGAGGAAAAATTGAGCATCTCTCATGTAAAGAGTCTCTGCTGTTCATGGTCAAACACGCAAGATCATGTAATCCAGATATAGGCTCTCAATGGCTACCCCTGGTGGCCATTTATACTTACTGCACCACGCATTCCGGGACCTGAACATGCTCCATCGGCACGATTTCAGCCAGTTCTTCCAGGCTGTGCACGTAGCGGATTTTGTTCATAAATTTTTCACTGCAGGAGGACACAGCATAATGTATTGTTATATTGTCGTCATTTCTATATCAGCAGCATAGATGTCTTTATTTGAATTTAAACCAATATTTATTTTAAGAATATCTGCTCTGGAATGTGGAAATCAACATTCCAGTGCTGAAAATGATGTTTTAATTTTGCACGAAATATGTGCATATATATATTCGTGCTCTGACCTGATAAAGGGTCTTGAGATGGCCAGCACTGTGCGAATGAACCAGGATGGGTGAGCGATGATCATGGCTTTTAGGTTCTTCCTCAGCCTGGAAGAAGCACATGCACAAAAAGGAAAACACTAATGATGAAAGAACACCACACCAGCATGTCTTCTGACTTTGAGTTTTGATACTTGAAGGGGTATTAACATTCTCACTTCTTTGCGCTTGTCTGAAATGGAAAGAATTTCTATTGTTTTTCCATTTGGGATCTTATGATCACAGGGGGTCATTCAAAAGAGATCACTTTTCATTCACTCTTTCTACAAGGTCTATGCTTCTCTTGGCAGTCATTGAAATAACATAATGGAGTTGATTATAAATAAAACCTTGCTAGTTAATGCATCAGCCAATGATATAAACAGTCCTACCTCCTGTCAATCATCTGGTAACACCTCTTCAGCCAGCCAATCCCTGGCATCCTCCTGCGAGGCGTGGCTCCATTCATGTAAATGATCATGTAGTCCTCGGCAACCAGCAGCTCCAGACTGCTGATCACGTACCTATGCAGGAAGGGGACAGGCTATCTATGGGTGATTTCTGAACATACTTTTAAAGGACACCTTGGACTGTTCTCTGAAAAAAATAGCAGTACTTCTATCTTATATTTATCACTTGACGTGTATAGCGTACTGTGGCTATAAAATTCCCTTTCTGTAGTATGTAAAAAAATGTATGAAAATGAGTCCCAGACCTAGCTAGTAGCAAATACAAGGTCCATTAAAAGGCTGATTTACAAATATTTGGTAGCTTTTAAAGGGCCTCTGGGATGGTTCTTTGAACATCATAACCCAGGAAAAGTCGGTGATTATACATACTAAACATTCTCCAAAGTCGCCGGTAAGGGATGTTTTTTCAGTTTCTTGTTGACTATGAGTGTCTATCATATAATAATAAAAATAAAAATACTGCTGCTACTAATAATAACTTAAGTTGTACTGCCCAGTTTTGCAGAAAACAGACCTACGTGCGAAATTAAAAATGTTTCATGTTTAAGCATCACAGCACATACGCAATGATCCAGCTGCCCAGTGCTTGTGGGCCACTCACAGAAAGAGGTTCTCCATGATGTAGTGGTAGTCCGGACAGCTGCTGTCTGGCAAGTAGCAGGCCGCAAACACAATGATGGCATTCAGTCCCTCGCCGTAATAACCTGAGGGACAGAACAGAACACGTGAATCTGGTGGGCCTTTCGGGATGTGTGCCGATGTCATTAGTAGGGGCTCGTGTCAGGAGGGGGTGTTGTTCGGAGAGGCCCTGATGCGGTTTTGGGGACTGACCTCCGTGGGTGACCACGCGGAGGTACGGTCGGATGACCTGCATGTCTATACGGTGCTCCTGCTCCCCGATGATCACCGTGCGCCACAGGCGGCCCGCCCCGTTCCCGCCCTCTCCGGAATGTTCCGCCCCATTGCCAGGGGTAGCCTTTGCCGAGGCGACTGGAGTGTCGTCTGAGAACAGGGAAGCACAAATAGGTCATACAAACCCTTCCACAACACAGAGGGCTCGTCTGAGTAGTACGTATCTCTCAGAATCATCCTTTAAGTGTGACAAACAAAAGTCAGTAAGCGTTATTAGTGTGGCGGATTCATAATTGCTTGGTCAATCTAATCAAAGACTATGTTTTATTTACTTACAGAAACCCTTAATGCCTTTAAAGATGTAAGTTAAATACAGCATAATTACATGAACATCTCTGGATGACTTCTGATAGTGAAGGTTGAATGGGCTTCTTTACAGTGTCTGAGTGGCTGATATAATGGGCTTAGAGAATGGGATCTGCACAGAGGCTGAGCACCCTAAGTTGTTCAAAAGCCCAAACAAACCCAGCATCTCTTAACTCCCACGCTTGACCTTTGACCTGTAATGAACCTTTGTTCAGTCTCCCCCACCACGACCCTCTGGTCTAAGGCTGACCTTCCCACTCCAGGTCGTTGCCATTGGTGATGAACTCCAGGGAATCTGTGTCGTCGGGCGTCTCGATGTCGTCCACGTTAATGTCCAGATCGTCGGGCGTGTCCAGGAACTCGTCGGACAGCAGGGAGCCGTCGCTCTGGTCGAGGGACAGGTTCATCTCAGGGGCCACCAGCGTGCGCCGTTTCCGATTGGCTGCACCCCCACCCCCCGCGTCCACGTTCAGGGAAGTGGGTGGAGCTGGGTCAGAAGAGACAAGGCCTGCTATTAATAATGAACATGCCCTTTCTGTCTGCCTTTACTGTCAATACACACAGATGATTCATAGATATTTTCTGAAATGCATTTAACTGTTTTTATCTGCACAGCACCGGCCACATTTATACAAGGGTAGATAAAAATGAGTCCAGGTCCCTCTTATGGTCTTCCAATGTAAGCTTTTCATGTCCCCTTCTTCTGACATAATTTCATACACTATCTATATTCTCTGCTTGACATTTATTAGAGAGATGCTTCATTATTACTCCTTTGCAGCACCTGTCAGCTTGGTCCCCCTGCAGGCCTCAGCAGAAGCGGTTCCTTCATTATCAGTAGAGAAAAGTCTAACTAAGCCTTCCGTTTAGGGAAAAATGAGGCAAGTGGCAGTTGATTGCTACTAGATCACAAACATAACAGGCTAGGCAGTCTTGCAAATATATTGGTGATTAGCCTGGATATAGATAACGATATCAGTCTATAATGAGGATAGCTTCAATGCAAGATAAATTAGCCGATATGAACAATTTCAAACTACCGCAGATAAACAGCTTCCTGCTTGAGGCTGCTTATCAAAGCTGAATTTGTATGAGTGTTTGTGTATGTACTGTATATACCTCCCTACACATACCCTGGAGTTCCACATGAAATGACTGCGTATTAAAAGAATTTAGCTGTTGTGTTTGCAGTCAGATCTCTGGAATACTGCGGGACCACGCAGTGCAGCTGTGTATGTGCCCAGTGTGTGGGGTGTGGCTTGTACTCACAGGTCCTGTTGTCAGTCAGGCCACAGGGGGACTCCATGTCCCCTTCCTCTGGGAGTGGCCTGTAAGAAAGCAGAGCAAACCGGTGTGGAAAAACCAGCTGGAAGTTTCACAGTGATGTCAATCTGATGCAGGCGAAGCTACCAGCGGACAGTTATTCCTTATCGTTTGGGGAAAAAAAGCGACTCGAAACATTTTAGCTTGTTCATAGACATTAATGGCCAGAACCACAGCCACAGTGACATCAATGTGACACAAGTGAAGCTGAAGCAAAAGAACAGTGATTCCTTATCGTTTGGAAACAAAAGCCACTCGAAATAATTTTAACTTGCTCAAAGATATTAATGGCCACAGTCTAATTTATAATGTTTAAAAAATGACAGGCATAAAATTCCACTAAGAGTGACACCGAGTTAATGAATAATCAAAACCCAGTTGAGACAAAACCACTACACTATACAATCAATACTAAGTCAATACACAACCACTACATTATACTACACTACACAATCAATACCCAGCCACTATGCAGCTGCTACACTACATAATCAATACTCCGTCACAACACAACCACTGTAATACACTGTCAAAACTCAG
Source organism: Megalops atlanticus (assembly GCA_019176425.1). Lineage (NCBI taxonomy): Eukaryota > Metazoa > Chordata > Actinopteri > Elopiformes > Megalopidae > Megalops > Megalops atlanticus. The sequence continues at coordinate 7,716,189 of CM032896.1, forward strand.
GCACTGCACAGCCACAACACTACAATACAATACACTACACTACACAATACACTGAATTGCTCGCCTTCCAGCTGCTGTGTGCTGACAGGAACAGATTATGGCTGTCCAGAGGAAATCAGAGCTACAGAATAGGGAGGGCAGTAATTATCCTCTCCCCCTGAGGAGGCTGGTGATGTGGGATTGTGGCGCGTGTGAAATGGGAGAGCAGAAACCTGCATGGCATTTTAAGCGGCACTGTGCCATTGTGCTCCAGCTGTGGCTGTCTCGCTGACACCGCTAAACGGGAAACGAGTATCTGAGACGTCCACTAGGGGGGCAGGGAGAGGGGGATGGAGGCGGAGGAGGAGGAGGAGGAGGAGGAGGAGGAGGAGGAGGATGAGGAGGAAGGGGAGAGAAGTTGTTCTTTTCTCAGGCAGGAAAGAACAGAAATAAGTAATATGTTGCGAAATACTGCATTCCCCTGAGGTTGTGATTCCACAGATAATGGCTCTGTACGGTGGAGGTGTCCTCAACTCAACTGTTGCATATTTATACTATGCTATGGGAAAGCTATATTGAATATATACTGTATCCAATCAAAACTACCAGGTCATTTAAAGGGAAAGTGGTATTCATTAATAATAATAGTAAAACCTTCCCAAACTGTTAACCTTGTCCAATAGTCATTATTGATGCCATTAATAGTTCATGTTAATGAATTAGCATTGTCTTAATGTTTTATGATTAAACATATTATATACCTCAGGAGTTATGTACTACCATATACCTGCTTTTACCTATCAGGCTGGGAATTAAGATGTTCGGAACAAAATTCAAAGGTGACTCAGTATTTGGTCCTTTTCTGTCTAAATGTTGATTCTGGAGATCCCTCATTGTAAAAGGGTGTCTCCAGGATATACACACGCAGACCCACTAATGCACAGTGACCCAGGGACTTGGCACTATATAGCATTTGCTGGTCATTTTTTCCCTCTAAGCAATTCCTGACTCCATTTTCCTGAGATGTTTGTTTGCTGTTGACTGCTTGACTGTGTCACGTGACTTGGAGTGTTACCATATATGGTCAGAGATGCACCTGCTCCTTTTGAGTACAGATTGAAAAGCCAGCCTGGATCATCTCTCTCTCTCTCTCTCTCTCTCTCTCTCTCTCTCTCTCTCTCTCTCTCTCCATCTGTTCTTCATCTGTATTTTATTGCAGTACATTTCATTACTTTCAATCCCTGAAATGTCCCAGAATTATCTTTTCCTATATTTTTTCCATGTCATCAACCCTTCAATGACCTTTGACCCTAGCTACATACAAATGCAGTGAAAGCAGGCCCTCTCGGGCAAGACCTTCCACCTTTCACTCTTCCTCTCTTCCTTGTGTGTTGACTGATATCCATGAATATTGTGCATAACATGCAGATGTGAAACAAGGCCCTTCGCTCGATCTTGTGATTGTCTGTCTTAAATGCCTTTGACACAGTCTGCGGAGGTGAGGCCAGGCTGGGGTAGGTGGAGGCCTACAGTACCTGGGGAAGTCTTCATCCTGCCACTCGTCTTTCACCTCCATGTTTTCCATCCTCAGAGTCGCCTCTGTGGTGCCCATCCTCTGATCGCGTGTGGGGTGTGGTGGAGGGCCCCGGGTCACTGTAGCGCATACACGTAACACCCAATCAGAACATGAGGGGCGGGACCACAGGAAATGGGTGCACGATAGATTGCAATCAGGATTTTGCAGAGGTGGCATGAGTTCAATAAACAGCTTAAACAGATGTTTAACTGAAGATGCTGCTGGGAGTTAAAATCCACAGCTAGTGCTTGAAGCACTCTCTGCCAGACTGTGAACTCCACCTCTCATGACCACCATTGAAAAAGGTTTTGGTATTGGCCCATGGAGCTGGATGGTCTCTGCTTAAATCTTTTTTTATTTATTTAGCTGGTTGCTGAATTCACTTTCTGTGTACTGAGAATGGAGATAAGGGATGTGGTGGGTACCACCATGGCACGGGACCAACATGCTGTTGGGTAGAATTGCCATAAGATACAGGCACATCCTAAGACAAGCCTGTGATTTCATGTATTTGAATGTTACATAAACAGATTCATTTGCATAGATTACATAGCGTACATTATGTGCATGCTGTACATTTATAGAGATGAACATTTACTGATGTATTCCAGGCTAAGTACCATGCTTAAGAGCCCAGCAGCGGTGCCCCAGTGGAGATATGAGCCTCCAGCTTAATGGTGACCTTTTGTTTTAGCTGAGCTGTTAGGTACACAGGAAAGCTCATATTTGTGATGAATGTGGCAAATTGTACTCCATGCATTTCACTAGTACATGTCAGTCCATCCTAGCATGTGTCAATACATATGTTTGATAATACATACTAATTATTATATGCTCTTATTAGATAACATACTAAAATATTGTCTATATTTACTCTCACTGAATGACGTCTGAATGGCCCCTGATGCATTTTGATTGAACCAAAGTGCTGCTTTCTCTTTGTGCTGCTCCACTCACATGGAAAATCAACAAAGTCTGGCAGAGGACAGCCAATTAGCTGTGATTCCCCCAGGGTAAGGGGCGGGGCTAAGATTGACAACAGATGCATCTTGGGAAAACCATGTGGTGCGTGCTGACATTATTGTTTGGCTGGAAAGGTTACAGAGGTCACCTACTTCTCTGAATCACTGTCTTTTTTTGCATGGATTGCAGGGATTAAAATGCCAAATCTGTACTGTAAAGGACTATATTAGAAATTCATTGCCCTAGCTATGCAAGATATTGTGAACTGGGCCAATAAAATATGCTTGTATATTACAACTGTGGCTGAATATGAGAGAGCAGTTTAATATATGAATTTGTGAACTCCATCTGGTAATAGTCAAATTAAAATTGACAATACTTCTCTCCCTGTGCTATCAAATGGGAAAACTGTAAAAAAGATTATGTAGACTGTATTTAAATGTTTTGACATGTACATGTTGTAATGCTCTGGCATTCTTATCTGCTGTTTTTTTGGGGGTTAAAAAGGTGTGCAGAGTTATTCACATTCCGCGTAGTAAGATACAACATAGAGTAATGTAAGAGTAATGTATGAGTCACCATGTGAGAAAGACGGAGTGTCACTCGTGTGGCTGCCGTTGGACAGGACTGAAGCTGCTGGGTGAGTGAGTGTGTGTGTTTTATGCGTGACACATTTTGTGTACGTGTGTACAGGAAATTACTGTGGCAATTTCAGGCAGTGATGAGATCCTAACATGCTTGTTATGTAGTGTGACATATTCCTAAAATTCATGACTGATCATACGTTTACAACACTGTAGTAGTACACTGATCAATGCAGAACGCACCCCTAGCATGTTATTATGGAAAGCTGTGACAAACAAGACAAATGTGATTATATTCTTTGTGTGAATAAACCCCAATAGGAATTCTACCCAGAAGCTCTGAACGGCATGCCAACATGCAGAAAAAAGACGCCAATGGGAAAAAATCTATGACGTATCCGTTAGTTACTGCCTCCACAATCTAATCCTAAATGTTAAAGCAGAGTGTGGATTGTTATTTGACTGACGGAGATCCGTCACAAACTAGATTATGTAACATGATGCAAGAGTATCCTCCATCAAGGCATCAGCTTGATTGTGTAAAGATTAATCCATCTGTAAAGGAAAGAGGATCACCTTGGCACCCCGTGCCACCACAGAGTAATTATTATACAAAACACACGGGCTGTTAGAAGCGGGAGAGGAATACTCACATTCGCAGGGATGGCTACTCCTTTTTTCTGTCTGTCTCTCCAGTTCCCCCCAGCCTTATTCGCTTTCTGCGTCCTCCCTCTTAGCTCCGATCCAGCGATGCGCAAACAGGGAAAAATGTCGGAGTGTCAGCCTGTAGCTGGCGCATGCCTTGCGTGAGGATGTCGAGTCCCAGGCCGTGACTCCTCTCTGCCGGGGGGCAGGTGCGAACGGGGAGAGGGCAGGTTCCTCTCGTCCCCCCCAGACGCTGAGACAAAAGCGCACCCCCCTTTTTCTGCTGAGTGGGTGGGAGAGAGTCTCAGAGCCGTGGTGGACAGAGGTGGGGAGGGGGCGGGGTGGGGGGGGGAGAGAGCTCCTCACGCTCTCATTAGAGAGGGAGCGTTCTGTGGACGGTGCGTGCCCTCCTTCTTGGCTCTATCGCCGCCGCATCTGTCTCTCCATCTGTCTGCCACTGTTCATTTCTGTGGAGGATCTGCCTCCCGGTTCGCCCGTCCGCACGGCCTCAAGTGCCAGCCTCTCTGGCTCCGATCCACCCCTGCCAAAGGTGTACTCCTATCGCTGTGAAATCCTTGCCTGTGTTAATCACGGTTCCTCTCCTCCTCTCATGAAGAACGGGTCATTTCTGTTTTCTGAATATCAGCTGGTGTGTAGAATTCTCTGCGAAGGGTCTGTTGTTCTCTGCCTATCATTCGCAGGCTGTTACAGATGGACAGCCTGTCTCATTGTCACTGTTCCCTGGCAACAACATCTCTGGCTATCTCTACTACTCTCCATCCTTCTCTCTCTCTCCTCCTGCAGCCCCCCTCCCCTCCACAATCTCCACCTATCAAATCCCTCCCTTCCCCTGCACACTCTCTCTCTCTCTCTCTCTCTCGCTCTGCTTTTCCTCATGACCTCATCCCCCCTCCCATCTGTGTGATGCTCTGGGCGGTGTCAGCCAGCAGCAGGGCTCCTTCTCTGCTCCTGAGAGCTTCAGAAGTGGAGCAGCGGTGTTTTTTCTCCCGCGCTGCCATTGGCTGACGGGAGAGCTGCACTTCCACGTTCTATTAATACACTCTCCTGCTAAGCTCCGTAGTGCATCCACACTCACAGTGACAGTAGCTTGTAATTCCAGCCCTTACCGCACAGACGAGACAGCAGCACCCAGATGACTAACCAAACACTGATATAACATTGATCTGACAAAGTAGCTGGGTGACAGGCAAGCTGAGGATGAAGGCTGTGTGTGTGTTTTTTTCTATTGTTTTTTTCTAAATCTATTGTTATCACACTTGTTTTAAATTTCAATGATTTAAATTCAGTGTATCTAGCACCAATTCCATCTAGTCACTTCTATCAGTGGATTTTACCACCCAAAATGATCATTTGGATGGTAAAATTGTTGTGTTTCACAAGCATAAATAGTGTTTATTTTCTCTTTGGGGCTTTCGATTTGCAATTTTGTTATGAAAGCATTGAAGTTTTGCATATTTATCAAGGGTGCTAAATATATGGCACAACATCTAAAACCTCTTGTGTTTTTTTCTTCTAGATTTACAGTAATTTTTCCCGGAAGATTTATGCTAAATCTCACCTCAATATATATTTGGAATCAAAACACATTGATATTCTGATGTTTCTTAATGTTTTCATCTCAGATACGAACACTGAATGTCCATTTCGTTATACATAAGTAAGATGCAGAGGTATCCATTTATTCAAACAATTGCAAACTTGTTGGTTGTAAAAATTAGACTAAATTAAAACTTTTAATTGTCATTACATTACATTGGCAACATTAAAACACCCTGACCAATACTTTCTTCTGGGTACAAGTATTGCTTTCACCTCACTCTATGGGAAAGATGGATAAACCCATGGGGATGGTCAGTCAGGCAACCTGCTAGCTTCAGCTACAGGGGGAGGCTTTTAAAATAATGGCTCTGAATCTGTTTTTTAATCATTAGCATGGATGGAAAATTTCAGTAAGATTCACTGAGCAGGAAATGATTCCTGTTAAAACTTATTGTGGTAACAATTTGCATTAAAGCATGTTGGTTATACAAAAAGAGCTTGGGTTACATTAATTCATTGTGATTTTAACTAAGAGACAGCAAATATGGTTCTCTACCTTCCCCTACAGGTATCCGACCAGTCACCATTGGCCTTAACATTATCTCTTTGGGATGGTCAATGATCTGTCCTGAAACCAGCTCTCAGCTGTGTCTAAGGGGGATGACTATTGGCTTGTTAGAATTTGACTTCTTGGAGAGGTCAGTGATGACATCATAGTTTTTTTTTTGTGTTTTCAGGCTACCGTGCAGGGAAGGGTGACCTTTACGGCTTGTGGACTGGCAGGTTCTGCATATAGCGGGCACTGAGTGACCCATCCAGATGATTTAAAGATCAGCAAGCCAGCAGTGTGAAACTGGAGCCCATGGACCAGTGGAGTCAGGAATTGACAGTGCCGTGGAGACCTCTGTCAGTCTTTCTATCATCAGGTTTTATTGTGAATAAGTACGGTGCATTGACACAGTGTCTCACAAATGTGCAAATGTGCCAAAATGACAAACTCTGGCTCAGGTGCTTGGAGGGATTCGGCGAAGGCAGTATCCACTCCGTAGCCGTCAGCCGTATGTATAAAGGGAAGTTGTTGCGTGAATTACTTGTCCGTCATTTTTGCATCTTCATTACAGTAAGGCAAGCATTACATACCCTGGACTGACAGTAGGCTAAAAGGACAGCTCATCCGCTTAAGGATGTATGTTACTCTGACACCAGGTGGCAATATTTCACAAAATATATCTCCCAAGTTTAAAAGCCTCACTGCCAGTTTTCCCCTGGCTTCCAATGCTTCTCTTTAAAATACATAGAAAGGACACTGTTCAAAACAGTATCACTGCTTCTCTGTATATAAGAAGGTTTCTTCCAGGGAACTTTTCTTCCAGTGCTGAAATGCAGCATCCAGTTTCAGATACATGGTGATGTTTATACCATTAAACTGGTCATGGCTCTACATATATGCACAGTTTTGCAAGAGAGGGATGTGACATTACAGTTTGTGCTACATGTCTCTATAGAGAGGTGACTCATTCTGTTGTCTGACTCGTGGTTTCCATGTTGTTTGAGTGGCACGTAACGGGTCACAAGTAGTCCAGAAGGGGGCAGTACAGAGCACTAAGTGTGATGTCATAATTAGTGTACTCCTAGAGGACACATCAGTTGTCATGTCTGTCTTTCCAAGCATATTGTCTGCTTTCATTGGTCTCTATTTCCTACAAAGAACATATAAATTCCATCTTTGCTTCATATTTTCATAAGACAACAGGACATATTCAGTGCCATTCATGACATTCAGTCTTCCTGTATGGAAAAGACAATGACTATATATATATATATATATATATATATATATATATATATATCTTGTCATTATATTTTAAATATACTCGTATGGTCAACCTAGGGTTGTTTTGTGAGAAACTAGCATCCAGGAAAAGTATTTAGGACATACCAGGTGTTTGTGATGCATTCCTATAAGGGCCAGTGTGTTAGTATATGCCTGGTTTTACAAAGCTTGGGGTTGGTTTTCGAACAATTACCAAAATTTTTCCAAAAAATCTAAAGTGATCTTTGAGTTGAAATTGTTGGGTAAATTACCGATAATCATAAGAGAAACCCCCAAGGTGCTTTAAAATATGTAGCCAGTGGTATCTATGTATTTATCTGTGTGTCTGTCTACAATTTGTGTTTATATTCTTTGTGTGTATGTGTGTGCGCGTGTATGTGTGTGTGTGTGTGTGTGTGTGTGTGTGTGTGTGTGAATGTGTGTGTGTGTGTGCATGTGTGTGCCTGTGTATGTTTGTGTGTTCATGTATATTAGACTGAGTACAGCTTACCGCACTGCAAAAAGCAACATCCTATTTTTTTTTACAAGCCTGCACTGGAAAAACAGACACCAAAAAACTGGCGCCAGCCAATAAATCCCCCCTGCCTCCCTCCCCCTGCTCCCCGCCCCACCCACCCTGTCTTCACAGAATTTTGTCATGTGATTAAACTGTGCGCCCATTGAAAAAGCTTTCTTAATCAAACCCCATTAATTCCGCTCTTTTCCCTCATTCTCCTCTCTGGGGAAGGCGTCCTCCCGTTCAGCCAGTTAATTCCAGCCAGGGCCCCATCCAGGGTCACGGGGTGGGGACCAAAACAATACATTATGCAATTAATTCCTCGTTAGAGGTCCGTTCTTAATTAATCTGCCAGTACTGCGAGTCCCACTGAAGTGAAAAAAAATAAGCCGTTTTCCATTTGCGCTCAGCTACAAATGCGGACCAACTTTGGGGGACCACCCCCCACCCAGCCACCCACTCACCCATACATGCTCTTCCTGGTTAATGCCCCCCACTGAAAAAATAATTATTTATCTGTCTGCTTGCATTTTAAGGCCAGAAACAAGAAAACAACTCAAATAAACCAAATGATTCCCTTAATGTGATCCATTATGCACTTAATGTGATCCATTATGAAAAGGTCCATTTGAACATCTCATTTCACATTAGGGAATTATTTTGTTAAGCTCATAAAAATGTTTGCAAGCTTCAGCCTGTCAGCATACACTTTAAAAGCAGTATAGTGATTGTCTATATTGAATTTCAACTGACCCTGGGTAAGAGTAAAAATCTACCACTAAATGCTTGGAGTTAGGAGTGAGGACAGGCAAGGTGATCATAGATCTTTTGTACTGGTTTTGCTGTAGCATTTATCTGTGGGGTAGCAGGACAGACAGGGTATAGTCTCAAGGGAGCAGAAATGAAACTTGTTTAATGATGGTTCCAATTAATAAAAAAAAGTACATCTCTGGTCAGATGTATTACGTCGTGATTCACTGGTGCTCAGTATCAATCTGTGCAGAGGATGAGGGCACGGATTAACCCACGACTTCCCGCCACACGCACGGCCATCTGTGTTTCACGCCATCCCTCTGTCCCTCGCAGGTGAGCCATGTTGACCTGGGTGATTTTCTCCTGCTTATACCCGTGGATTGGATATCAGATGCAGTATGCCTTTTCTAGATGGCCTTAAATGTTCATTCTGAGAGACAGAGGATTCCGCTTTTAAGGAACCGATGGAAAAAATCTCCCAAAACGATCTTGATTTTTGTTTTGGCGAGTTTCGTTCCATTGGAGGAGCTGGTTAAAGTGCTGTACTGTACACTGTGTTACCATGAGCAGCACGGAGAAAAACAGCACCCTCACCGAGAGCGTTTTGCTTCCTTCCTGTGTTTGGATTGTTGTGTAGTTGTTCGTTCTGGTGTTAAAGGCTCATATGCTTGCCCTCACCTCATATTCGGGAGGAAGGGTGGTTGGTCAGAAAGTGGAGTACAGTTGGTCATGGAACTAATTGAACCACCGATGGGAAAGGGCCATTCTGCCATGTCAGAGGTGCAGGGTTGATGCTAGGAGGGCAAAGCAGGACAAGCACCTGTGTGAAGGCTGGAATGTGAAATACTCCAGTGTGAAGTCAATAGCACCTTATTAAGGATGTATACATAGTACATCATTTCACAATTTTTAAAATCTTTTTAAAATAAACCAAAAAATTTTAACATGCTTAGGTACAAAACGCAAGCCTCAAAAGTCCTGCAGAAAAATCTGAGCAGAGAACTTCTGCACCACCTACAAAGCTCCGTGTTTCACCCTGCTGCACTTTTCCCATGCTTTAACAATGCCCTTAACTTACCCCCCTCTGCAAATTTCCATTTCTCTGATTTCTGTGCCCCCCAGTGGAGCTCCACGCATGCCTTACCTCAGCCCAGCCCGGACACTCCCCGGCAGGCCGTCCCCCATGCGGTCACAGGACCTGGAGCTGAACCCATCCCGGCCCGCGGGAAAGGGCTCTAATTGGGGGATTTTCCAGCTCATTTGCCCTGACGAGCGGCCGTCCCAGACTCCCCCGGTCACACCCCTCGTTCTCACCATCAACACCCCCCACACACACACTCACCAAAAAACTACTACGTCATGCTGTCACTTGCCCTGTCAGTCACATTCTGGGAGCGGTAACAGGAATTTGTCAAGGAGTGATACATTCTGATCAAAAAGTGTTGCATTCATCTTATTCATTACTACGGTGGAGGATTCACTGAGGCGAATTGGGGAAAAGGGCCCTACGTAAGTGAACATCACCTGTGGCTCAGCTGGGACCTGAACCTGGAACCATTCAGTCACAAAAACAGTCCCTTAATGGCAATGTCGAAAGGCTGGTTTATAGATGTTAAGTATCAACTGTTTTCCTGAGTTTTATTTTATTTCAGAACAGCTAAATGCAGCCTTTAATTCTTTTCAGTTCTCTAACCACTCCTCTACACAGTCATATGGCAACATTGGAGATGTTACAACGGAAACATGCTAAACAGAACAATATACTTGTCAGCCATCATCCACTGTCACATTCATCTACAAATATGTGTTAGCTCACCTCATACATGCAGCCAGGAACTGTCACATATTATCAGGCATCTGTAGACATTACAGACATGGTCAATAAAACAATGTACACTCATTAAATAAACCATTTATTTAACGAACTTGTGTAAAATGTGCATGAACGCATTATCTGAAGCTACAAAATGGAAACTGCATTGTAATTGAACATGCTTCGATTCTCCTGTTCACGTTAAATGCGACTGTCAGGAATACCACACTGCTTCTGATGCTGTGAATGAAATTCAACGATGCATTAATTGGGCAGCAGTCGTAGCTTTTATATTGTGCAGCACTTGCCCACACATCTGAGTTACTGCAGTGGATTGTCTATGTATATAATTCAGTGTGTTAAAACTGGAAAATGAAAAGCTGTAAGCACAGCTCACGGTTTGAGGCGTGGCCCTCAGGGAACATGCTTCAGACCCAGATGGCCCTTGACAAGCCCCCCGTCTGGGCCTCACTTCACACACGGCTAATGCAAAAACGGTAGGACCGTCCTGCACGGAACATGTGCTCCAGGGGTAGGGCTCGGGGGCAATTAGGGAGAACTCAGCCCCCAAAACCCCCTTCCCCACCCCCAGAGACGCCTGATTGATTGGAGCTTCATCTTCCTAACGGGCTGGCCAGTCGCCACCAGAGGGGGTGGGGGTAGGGGAGGAGGGGGTTGACTGTCCAAGTGCTGTGTCACACTAATGCTCCTCTGAACCAAAACAGCCTGTCCAGTTCTGCGCTGTTCTACCCATGCAGTAAACCTCACAAAACACAGCAGCTCCATATTAAACTACCCATCTTTATTTTTAAAATATTCCACTTTTTCATCTTTTATTTTTGCACAGTATGGAACGAAATACCTCTAGACAAACTCAGATAAAATAAAACTGTAAAATAACATCTATATAACATAAAAATATTCCTGAAATATTGGACATAGAGAGGTAAACATTTACCTGTACAATGTCAGACACAAGCCACAAAATGTTTCCCCAGGTCTCTAGTGTATGGAGCCCCAAATAGGGCACAGTCAAAATAATTTAAAAACAAGAATAAAATACCCCTCTACTTTGTATTCAGAAGTTACTATTTATTTCAGAAGGTTGATTTAGTCATTAGACCTCTCAATTTACTCATTTGTTCTCTCAGTTTCATAATTCATACCCTTATACAACAAATTTGAACCATTAATCTAATGATTCGCTTTTAGGATATATATGATATATATTATATGGGACAATAATTAGTGAATTAAAGGTCTGCAATCGTAATTTAAGGATACAAACTAGTGGGGGAATATTTTTCTTTCAAGTGTGTCCTCTTTGTGCTTCATACTAGTGCATTTGTACTCAATTTAAAAAATGTACATATTTTACATATATATGTGTAAATACATACACACACACATCCTTTGGCTTGTTCTAGGTCCAGCATGAGCAGGTTTTCCCTGTCAGAGGTCAGTTGTTCTGTGGAGAAAGTATTAATGTGCTAATAAAGAGCTGCTCTGTGGGTTGATTGCAATGACAGGTTGACCAAGTGTGTCCATTAAAAGTTGTCCAGGCCCAGTTTGGAATTAAATTTGACACCAAAGGAGCCATCTTGCTTATTTAACCAGCACAGAACTGCGTTTGCTACTGTGGCGTCTATTATCACAGACCACTAGTGTCTTTTCAAAAGATAAGATATGAAAATTGCACTTTTGCACAAGGAGTTCTGCTCCATAGGTGATGTACTGGTTGTACAGGATCTACATGGTCAACTTTTAGCAATAACTTGGGTTTTACTGCTTCACACAGATCCAGAGGCAATTGGTTATAATGCCTGCAGATTGTGTTCATTGCAATTCTGAGGCCAAACTGCTTAATAAATTCAGCATAAATAAACCTAAAACATAAAATCACCTCATTCCAGATATAGGCTAAATTATTACCTTGTCAGATAAAACCAGATCTTTTTAGGTTATTAATAATTCGAAAGCCATTTGTGGAAGAACCCTTGGATCCAGAATTCACCGAGTAATACTGACAGTAACAGGACTGGAAAGTCTGATTCATCGTGTGATTCTTTCTTGCCCAGACAAACATGGTTCATTTCTACAAAATAAGTCGGTTGTCCTTGAATGACATTTTCAAGAGGCTTTGTGTGGAGGACTCAGTGGTGATGCCAGTTGGACTGGTACTGTACACGGCCGTTTTTCCCAAAAAAAACTGAGACAAAGAGGAGGGCGTCAGAATAATGGTGTCCAACAATTAACAAGCTTTGGAGGAGGGGGGGGGGCATGACACACATCAGATAGTTCTCCTTCTGCTACTCTGCACAGACATGTAATGAAGGCCAGACTAGCCATCAGTGCTCCTTCTCTCTCAAAGCATAGCTGCTTGCATTCAAGTATGTTCCCTCCAGTTCTTACTCCTGAGATACTCCCAGGAGCAAATCTGTTGTAATTCCGTCCTGTGCTTTGTACTGAGTATTCAGGGGATGGCTCAACGTCTCCTCTTTTCTTTCACCTCTCATCCTCTCGTTATAATGGATTGAAGGTTTCTTTCTGGGGTTTAAAAAGCAGAGAAATTTTAGATCTAAAGCAGAGAACATTTTAGATCAAATCTCCAAGAGGTGGTTGAGTAACTGGATTACAGCCGTCCTAAAAAGAAAGCGCAGAAACAGAATTGAGAGGCCAATGTCTGGCCAATGGGGGTGGTCGCTGCTTCCTAAGAGCTCACTCCCAGTGAAGCTTCTAATGTGGTTCATCTGGCACGCACTGCGGCTCAGAGGAGTCCGGCACTCGCTGCCGCCTCCGACGAACGCACGCCGTTCCCGAGGGCATCTCGGGGCACCTCGGGGCGGCTGTCAATCAAATCAATTAGCGGTGGGAGTTAATCGCTTTCGGGACGGTTAATTGGGTGTTAAGAGGTGCGCATGTCCGCCCGAATTAGCCGGTCAGACTGACTGACTGCGTCCCACATCCTGCACAGGAACACTTTAAGCCCACAGCGCCAGGTGTCTCGCCCAGGGGATTACGGGGAGGCTTCACACCAAGTGCATCAGATTTAAACACACCAGAGCGGAGGTGCCCAAAGCCATTAGAACTGCTGTTAATCAGATGGCCGAATAGCACCCCCCCCCCCAACCCCACCCCACCCCTTCTGACATGTTATCATCAGAAATGCCTCCTTCATTCATCCGTTCAACTTTTCAGTCATTCAAGTTCATTCATGGGGTGCACTGGTTTAGGAGCCTGACTCACGGTCAGGCAGCTGCAGGTTTGAATCTTGTTTCATTAAGGAGGCTATATATAACCTGGTTTGTTTCAGTAAATACATGGTAGGACCCGGTTCAAAAGCACTGGCAAAGTCCCTCATTCACCTACTCACCAAGTGAACGGCTCCCCCAGAGTAAAGACAGTACCTTTGTGTTACCATTAGATGGGGAAAAAGGCACTGATGAGGGGGTCCCACAAAACAGTCAAAGCCTCTGAACAGCGCTTGTGTTGATTCTAGCTTCCAGTTTGCTGCCATCTTCACAGAAATCTGGCCGCTTTACAAATTTTTTTTTTAGAAATGAATGTGACGATGTAATCTCAACCTGCAGTCTTTTTGTACAGATGTAACAGTATGCATTCTCTAGTCCTAGATCCTACTGTCCCATTCTCTGTCTCTGCACGCAACAGCAAATTTATGTTGCAGAATTTTGATTTGAACGTAATGATATTTGTCTCTTACACTAAAAAGAGAGAAGCAATGCTTAGTCATGGCCATCTCTGTCTCAAGGATTTTTCAAATCCAAGCACTTATGTGGGGGTCACATGTGGACATGCTTATATTGATATTTTTTGAGGTATTTATACAGCAATTGTAAAATGGCTTTTGACATCATCTGCTTCCCAAGTCAAATACCTAACAACACAACAAACAACAAAACAAGTTAAACGAGTTAAACAAAAACACACATATAACATTTCTTCACAGCTACTGATTGTCATTGTAGAATCTCTGCGCCCCTTTTAAGGCAGAGCTCCTAAAAGTCTCTGGAACACTCTGCTCCTGGTGCTGCAGTGAGCTGAGACCGGGCACAGTTCTTCAAAGGGCAATGCGCCTCCAGTGGGGTCCACACATTCCCAGTTCCTTCTGATAGTTAATCATGTATCCACCTCTGGATCTGCAGACACAGTGTACCTCAGAGCAATCTTTTGATGGTGAATTTGAAAAAAACTGAATGCCTTTCTTCAAAATGTTTTGCTTTTCCAGTTACACACAGTAAATTATATATATATATAAGTATATTTGTGCAGCCATGGTGCCTGCATCCTTGGTGAACACAGATATGATGCTGGGCAGTTGCACTGGACAGGAGATGCTCAACTCCAGCCTGAGACTCAGGAGGACCAGGAAGACCGATGGCCTCCAGCTCTGTAGCTCTGTTGTGACTTGCTGAAGAACATTTCTCGTGTAACGACAATGTTCCCAGGTCCTCCTCCTCGCTCAGAATGAGGACGATCACATTAAGACGCAACGTAAAACAAACAACGAAGGAAAAAGCTAATGAAATTTAAAAACAACAACCACAACAACTGAGGAAATGGAAATGAAGGAAGTGAATGTTTTCAGTGAGGGTCTCTCCAGTGAGGTTTGTCACATGGGCTGCCAGGTCTTATCCATGGACTGGAGGTGCTCCTTGGCCTTCATCCTCAGCGAGGCGATGCTGGAGCTTCGCTGGTCCACCTCCTCCAGCGGGTACTTGTCGGTAAAGGGGGCGGGGCACTGGTACGGGGGCGGGGCCAGGGGCTGCATGCTCTGCGGCATGGCCGGGGGAGTGTTGAGGAAGCTGTGGGCGGGGTAGACGGGCTGAAGGCCCTGGGCGGGGCCCATGAAGCCCGGCATGCTGTGCATGGGTGCACTGCTGGACAGCGGGGAGGTCAGCCAGGGGTCCAGCGGGAGAGAGTTGGTCATGGGGCCCACGTTGGCGGGCATGGGCGGCCGGTTGAAGGAGAGCATGGGCGAGTCGTGCAGCTTCATGCTGCTGGAGTCCATCTTCTCCTGGCGCCTCCATTTGGCTCGCCTGTTCTGGAACCACACCTGAGGGGAAATAATAGAAAAAAATGAGAAAAGCAGCATTTTGGGCTGTTTTATTAAGAAAAATCAACTGCCTTTTATGGCTTTCCTGTAAACCATTGCTTCCTCGTAGGTTTACACATTAGGTTAGGCAAGTAAATTGGCTCAGGGATTCATTTTACATTACATTACATTATTGTCATTTAGCAGATATCCACAAACTTACATAGATTACAATTTTATCCAGTTATACAGCTGGATGTATACTGTAGCAATTGTGGGTCCAAGGGTACAACAGCAGTGCCCCAGCGGGGCACCAAACCAGCAACAGTTCGATTACCAAGCCCTGCTTCTTTCCACTATGCCGCATTGCTGCCAACAGCATTAACCCACTTTATCGCATGGAATAACCTAACCACCCTGTTTCATCTCCCATAGTCTTAAGTCACCAATATAGAACACGTCACCCTTTTCCATGACACTCCAACAACATTTCATTCACCATGACACAAGGAAAGCAGTTCAACAACGTCTTACGGCGGACGTCTTTTTGGAGATTCCTGACCAGAGCGGACTGGCGACCCCCCCCGCTTACCTGCACGCGGACCTCGGGCAGGTTGACCTTCATGGCCAGCTCCTCGCGGCTGTAGACGTCGGGGTAGTGGGACTTCTCGAAGGCGCGCTCCAGCTCGTGCAGCTGGTAGGTGGTGAAGGTGGTACGGTTCCGCCGGTGCTTCTTCTTGGGCTGGTCCTCCTCCAGCGGGTCGGGCGACTTCCCGTCGCTCTCCACGCCCTTCTGCAGCTCGCCCAGCTCGCCCTCGGCCTTGTTGGAGTAGAGGCCCGCGTCTGGGGGGGGGAGAAGAGGAGCGATGGGTTAGAAAGGCAGAAATCCGGGCTGCAGGGGTCACAACCTAGAGGTTGCAAACTCAGCTCCCAGTTCTCAGTTCCCACTGCTCTTGCTTAGCCAGAATTGCCTCAGTAAATATCCAGCTGTATCAAGCTGGACTGTAAAATTGTAACCTGAATCATTCTGTATTATGCTTTTTGTAATAATGTAACACAAAATGAAACATTCTGGTGAGGGATATCATTGTTTAACATTTGCATTTGCAAGTTATGACCACTTATTCCCTCTCCTCATCAAGAATAATATATATTTTACTCCTTACTAACTGAAAACGTCATATATTTACTGAGATATCAGAAGCAACAATGTCCCATCTATGATTTGATTGTGATACCAATAAAAGAACTTTAATAGATTTCAGCACGTTGGACAGCACCCTCTGAACACAGGACCATTCCTTCTTTATAGTTTAGTCGTACAGGATCATGGCATACAAAGCAAGAATGATGAAGATACAAATTGCAGGTGGGCTATCTGGTAATGCCCTTGAACGAGGGACACAATCTGACTCGCTTCAACAAATACCTTGCAGTGTAACTGAACAGCACTTCAGCTGTAAGATATGTAAGCTGTCCTGCATGAGGATGTCTCCTAGCTCTTAGCAAATAAATAGTGCTGGAAAAGCAAAACACGCTGCATGCATCTTATAAATAGCTGTTCCCTCTGACCGGGTCAAAGGTTATTCTCCATCATGTCTGCACAGCATTGGAAACACAAATTGTGTCCTCCATTTTCTAGAAGGAAAGGAAATCCTGTGCCTGACGCTGGCCGCTTGCTTTCACTGCAGGCTTTGCTCCCTAATCCTGTGGGGAAACAGCTGTGTCCCTCCAGGCCTGCTGAGACGCATGTGCTTCCCGGCCCTAATCCACCCAAACGGCTTCATTTGTGTCTATTTCGCGGAGGCCCTCGGTAAGCACATTACACCTTGTGAGAAAATTAACGTCGCGCGAAGCTGCCTTGTGTTCGGTTCCGATCAGACGCTAAGTCACACTCAGAGGTGATAATTAAATAATGAGCGTTTAAATGGCTGTCGGAGCAACAGACCCGTGTAAGTCTGTTGAAGATCAGCCGTGTCTGTGCAGTCTTCCAAACCGAAATCCTACTCCACCTCTATATTTGCACATATGCCCAAGCCCAGTTGGTTTAGGGCTGTTTTCCTGTCTTTTACACACATTTAAACAAAATGTATGCATCACTTGACCAACATGGAAAGAGCATTCACAGTTGTGTAGCCCTCTTTACATCAAACATTCACTAAATCAAATAGTGATAAGAGGGGAACCCCTAAAACAGCAGGAGTATCAGTTCTAAAAAAAATTATGTTGACAGTAATAATAGTAATGATGATGATAAGGATGACAATGCTACCAATAGTAATATTAGTAATACATGAAATGTATTAAGAGTGATGAAAGCAACCTTTTTTTAATCAGGGCCACTTATATTCCTGTCATTAACTGGCAGTGACAGAGGCCACGGAGGTGCATGGACATTTCAGCGCCTCATCATGTTGTTAGCGATGCCGGCACAAAGACGGGGGGTCAGGTCAGGGTGATGAGCTGTCGCGGGGGCTGGTGTTCTGCTGGAACACTCTGAGGTTCCGCAGTAGGTGGTGGACAGAGAACATGCAGGCAGAGAACATCCCTTTGTGTTTGAAGAGAACATTCTGTTCCAGCCACGGGACAGAACTCCAACAAAAGAATGCAAAAAGTTCAGAACCCAAATCCCAAAATACACTCTAATTATAAGGATATTTTGGGGCATTGTTTTTTCTATGAAGACATTTTTATCATCTCAGTGAAAAAAAAATCGTCAGATCCAGTGTCAACATTTTTCTTTCTGAGGAGTGAGGGATATTCTTTCTGACCACTGTGACACATAAGTTCAATTATTACATTTTAAAAAAGCTTTCAGATTTTTCCCCATTCTTACAAAAATTTTGTCAATATCATTCACTGCCAAATTTGTGCAGTGAAAGGACTAAAGGGAGGTATTAGCTGTGTGAATTGTGGCTCAAATTTTACAACAATGCACATTGCAATTACATTGAATGTCACCGTGTCATCAACGTGTTAAAGACACACAAAATTTAACATTAAGGCCATCTCATTTCTCATGGATATCAATCTTAATACTGTTCGGCAGGAGGGAATTATGGGAGTTCAGACTGGGGATCCCATCATCAAGCCACTGAACAATCCACCAATGACCTAATCGCATTGAAATCCAGTCAGGGAAGACTCCTGTCCTTACATTGCCATTTGTGCCGGTTCTGCTTGCCCTGAAAGAGCATTGAAAGGTCGTGGTGACTGTCATTACATGATCTGTCATAGTACCGTGGTTACGACACCATCTCCCACTCCTAAAGATCCTCTCAGTCAGGTCAGCCACTGACGCAATGGAACGGCACCATGCACTCGGAAAGCCTTGGTCTTGTATTGGTGCCAAAGAGTTGTGTAACGTTTACGTTAGGGAAGAACGGGACAAACAGAGTGCTGTGATTCTAATGTAGTCTGCATGTGAAGCATCAATGTCAAATGTAGTGTCGTGATTATGGACGTGAGCTTGTGTCCTGGTGGGTTTGAATCCCAAATGATTTGCTGTACCTTTGAGCATTGTGCCTAATTGCTTAATGAAGTCAGCAAATATCCTCCTTCATAAATGGATAACACTTAGAATTCAAAATCCACAAGAGACCTGGGATAATTGAATCTTTTGATCACATAAATAATTATAATAAAAATAATGCTCCTGTATTTAAATGAAAAATTCAGACTTTCAAAGAACTGTTGGATAAATGAAGTTCAATGGTTTATGCAGAATAGAACTAACATCTCTCTGACTTATCTGACTCCCTCTCTTACAAGCCCTTGTTAAAATCACATGAGTTGTGTTTGATTGATGACATTGAGATAGGTATCTGGGGAACTGATTATGGCTGGGAAGAGAAGAAGGCAAAATTAGTGGAATGAATTGCCCATGCTTCAAGGCAGATATTGAGGCTGTTTTTTACTGCTGTGCCAGACTGTCTTTTGGTGTACCATAAAAAAGAGTGAGAATGCAGTACCACAAAGACATGAAATCAATACTTTCACCTTTCGTTGTTCTTTTAGTTATTGCATAATGGCTTTGTTGAGCCTTTTTGCATGTAAATCACGTCATTCTTTCCCTACTGTGGCAGTGATATATAATGCTATATATATAGTGATCCTAAAGCCCAGAGGAATCACCACATTCTGAACATTTTACGGAGAAGATCACAGATCCAATCTATAACCAAAACAACATGAAATGGCAAGGGAGGAACACTGATGTAACAGTCAAAGAGCTGGGGTGAGGAGAACCTAGATACAGTCTGAAGAGGTGGCTCTCCAGACTGTGGTGGAAGATGGTCAGAAACTCTGCTGTTCTGACCACTGTGGAGAAAGTCAATCCTGCAGGGGAGAGGTGGCCAGGCGTCCCCAGGTTTCAGAGCAGAGAGATCAGTCTCACAGCTCTGTTTCTCTAAGTGAGGGCTGCAAATTACTGCCTCTGATTGGATCTAGGGTACAGTGATAGCATCAAATGCAATGAGGCCTGTTTGGGTGCAGGTGGTTTGGGAACGAAGTAGTGCCCTCCTCTTTCAACAACCTGTCAGTTTAGGCTGAAAAAAAAGGAGCCACTGACCAAATGCAAAAGATGGCTGGTTTTGAACTGAGATGCAGACGTTACAACCCGAGCGATCTACAACAATTGCAGTCACCAGTTGTGTCCTTGGGACATCATGCTGTACAGAATGTTGGGCAGATTCACAGATCTGAATATCATCTGATAGGCTGCCATTCAATTCACAGTGTCAGCCACAGCCAGTCCTTACACCAACAAGATCAGTGACTGCACGAAATTCTGTGACGACTCACAGCTCTTAACAGGACTGCCACGCCCGTGAGAGACTCACCGTGATAGGCTGGCTGCTCCGTGCTGTTGCCCATGGGAGGCAGGTGTCCGTAGGGGTGCGGGGAGTCCTGCTTCCCGGGGTTGCCCAGGGCCTCCAGGTCCGTCTTGTGGGGTCCCGGGGCCCCCGCGGGATTGAGCAGGGGATCCTGGTCCTTGCTGAAGCCCAGGATGACATCTATGCTGTGGACACGCCCTCCTGCCGCTGCCCCGCCCCCCTTCATCATTTCGTGGAAGTTTGCGGGTGAGAGGCAGCCGTCGTCCACCATGCTCATGGTATCCAGTGACAAATGCATCCGAACGTCTGGGCTCACTCCCTCCGTCAGCAGGGAGAAAAAAGGAGTGGTGCGCACGGGCGTTGAGTCCAGAGCTCTTTCACATGCAGGGGAACAGAAATAATGGGCTGGAGAAAGCTTTGTGAGCTGGAAGCCCCCTTTCACACAATGCAGGAGCAACTGAAAGGGAAAGGACAGTCTTATCCTTGACTCTTCTCTGTCTTCAGTAACTCCACTGTTTCACCTGTGAAAACTAACATCAAAGTTTTCATGTTTTATCAGTTGCATAAGATGAAGTTTATGAATACACTGAGTTAAAATCACTAATGCCAAATGCAAAAGTCTGTGACAAATGACATTTTTCACACGCTTTTTTCTGAGAAAATAAAACTCAGGGAAATAATGTCATTGTCTGTCTGAAATATTTTTAGAACTGTCATTTAAGATCAGCTTCATTCATGGGTGTTTGCTGTGTCCACCTCAGCACTTTTTACTGACATTTTTTTTAACTTATATATTGATCTAATGCAGTGCAAGTGCTCTGTAGATGGTTTGATTTGATGGTTTGTATTCCTCCTGCTCGTGACAGTGCCGCCGCCCGAGTTCTGTCAGGCAGCGCAGTAGGAAATGACTGGCACCAATACGCAACATATCACTGACATTCCACCAAACTTCTCCATTTCATAGCGTTCTTAGATGACGCCATCCTTACATCACTGTTTATAATGCGCTTGGGTAAAACTGTGGCAACCCTGAAAGCGAGAATGGAAAGGCTGCTGGTAATTGAAGTCTTTTCATCAGACTTTGGAATTGCGCCCAGGAAGCTGGGAGTATACAGTTCTCCTGGTATCCTTCTAAAAACGCCATTTCATTCGAGGACACGAACGTCTTTTGGTGGCAAATGGCAACTGTGTCGCCCATGCGCTGCGACCTGGACCACATATCGTGTGTGTCGAAGCAGAATAGTTGTGGACAGGTAACTGCTCTGACCTTTAACCCGAACAAAATTATGGTAAAATCGACCCAAACCATCTACGGTTTGTCCAGGAACCTCCTCTCGAACTGGTCCAATTACCATAAATTGTTTTTATTTATGAAATAAAGTTTTCCGGCTTTGTTTCTCGCAATTGAGCGTATTTAAACGTTTAAATCAGACACTGATTTCTTGAGTAGGCTAGAGAAGGCTATAGAAGCAACTAAGAGTTACAAGTTCGTAGGAGGAATGGTGAATATCGATATAATACTTTGCATTGGGAAGTTCTTCTTTAATGAGATTTAGTAGTCAGTCGTTCGGAAGCCGAACATCAAAGCAACAGCCTGTTAATTCTATTATGCCGACCCTTCGAAAAGTATTTGATAATGTCATGGGGTTGCTAAAAGGTTTAACGAATTTTAAACCAGCCGGGCATGTAATGCCAAATCCTTTTCGGCCATTAAAAATGCATTAGTCAGAATAAAGGTCTGATAAGAACATTACACTCATAATCTGACTGTTTGCACGGCTAATTGACAAAATCTCATTTAAAGTGGTCAGCTGGCCCTTTCGCTTATTTTTTAGTTTTAGTTTTCTATTTAGTTATAGTTTTGTGCATTAAAATGATGACTATTGCAGTCATCAATAGGCCTAAGTGTTTTGTATCCTTGGTCTCATATTTGGCGCAAACATTTTCGTATCAAATATTTCCTTCACGGAGCTTTCCCCATCTAATTTTTCGCAAAAAAGTACAGGATGACCAAGACCAAAATAGGCCCGGGACAGTTAAAGCATGAATTCCCGAACGAAAACAACAGAAAGCGGTTCTCTAGTCTCAATTGCTTTAAAATGTATTCTGTTTTATTACTTTGTTCCGAATATCCATGAATGTTATGAAATCATTCTTACTCATCAATTCGTTAAAAATTACTAAAAAGTTCTTCCTAGAAAAACAAGGGAATAAGGATAACCACCATGAACTAACAAAAAATTAGAAAAAACGAATGTATGTTTGTGTGCAGTCATTGGGGATTAAGTGAATGCACACTTTTAAAAGATTACAATATATGTTAATAAAAAGATACACTTAACAGTCTTTGAAGGTGCAGTAACTAGGCCTTCTTACTATGTCAACTATACGAATTTTGGATGTAAGATTAAAAGCATGACTACAATAGATTTTGATGAGCTATTTTCAGATATTTAAAGTTTATAGCATGATTTAGAGTGCAGGGAGATACATAAATTATATGTTCACAGTCTCTGTTTACTTTGTTGCAACAGCACTAATAATAATAATAATTATGATAATAATAATAATAATATCAGTCTCAGATTGTCCCTTAAATTATTTTGTGTTCCTGTCAATAATCTCCATTATTCCTCTTCTAAGAACTTGGCAGCAACAGTGACAGTATCTGCCTTTGGTTGTTTTCGCTCCTTTGATTTTCATTTTGATCCACAGAGTATGCATTTTTTGTACACTTAATCTTTTATCAGTTCTTAACTGTATTGCAATTGACAGTGCACATACCTTGTAGAGGGTTTCGTTTGGTGCAGGCTGGGCAATGTGACCCTTGGGATCCAACCTGTTACCTCAAAACACCGATCCACAAGTGTTGACGCTTCACACACCTAACTGACCGCAAAGATGGTCATGTTCCGCTCGGTAACCTCCGTCTTCCTCACTGCATAACCCGTCCCAAAGAAGTCTGGTGCAAGCAAACAAATGAAAAATGATTGCACAGATGAAATAAAAAATGGTACTGATGAGGACCACTTTAAAACAAGTTCACAGAGGGTTTTGCCCTTTTTCCCTAATGTCTGCTCAAGCCCTGCAGACGACGGAGGTACGCCAGAGACTGGAAATACAGCGAAAGGATTAGAGAGGTTTATTAATTGGGATCCTTCCCCTTTAAGAATGATTGACAGGTGTTTTCTGGTCAAGTAATTGCTCTAAACGTAGCTTCCATTCAGCCACAGTGGAGGCCGCAGCTAATGAACCAGGGACAAGACTTTCTTTCAAAAAAATCTTTTGTCTTAAGGACAAAGAAGTTGTGCTGAAACTTTTCCGTAATCCCCTCATTACTCTAACGAAAGAGTATATTAAAAAAAACTTTCTGGAGAAATAACGTTTTTTTTTTTGCACATGTGAACACAGAGGCAATTGTGAACGTTTTGCAGTGCACAAAATAGATGAGTTTAAAGATATTAGAGCTTTCAATTAAACATTTGTGTACTGCTGGTTTTTTTTACACTCAAAAGTGAAAATAGTTATAGTAATGGCACTTACTGTAGTACAATAAAATCTAAAAAAAAAAAAGCCATATTCCTTCAAAGAAGTGAAGTGGCTGTGCACCACAAAGCAGATGAAGTGATTTTTTTCAGATATTCTGCCAGGGTGTGTTACATCCCTCTGTTGTGCTTTTATAGTTGCTTTCTTCATGCGTTCAACTTTTAAAATTGGTTCGATATTTCATTAATTATTGGTTGTATATACTGTATATAATTATGTATATACCAATAAAAGATAAACACTTGTGTCAATAGGGCAATTCATAACAAGCAGAACAAGATGATAGTATTGTGATTTTATGTATTTATTTAGTTTTAAAGGAATACTCAGGGTTGAAAGGGTGTGGAGGTTCTGGAGTTTCATTTATCATGTTCATCTGGAATTAGTTCCTCATTGTTCAATTTAAATTAGACTGCAAGTCCTTGTTTATTAAGTTTCTGTGTCACAAATGCATATGCATGTCTATAAAGAGAAGGGACTAAATGAACATTCAACATGCAACAGGTGTAAAAAAAACAAGATCTGGAGATGGTATAATCTTCACAATGACCTTTTGACTAATGACAGTCATTGTATTGTTCATAATGTTTTAGGAATTGTGACACCTTGGTAGCACAAAATGCAACATACCTGTTTTGTTGTAATATAGGCATTCAGTTACACAGCATGAGGTTGTTTCCCTTGTTCATTTAGTTAGGGGCAAACAAAACATTTTCATGCATTTGGTAAGAGGAATGAGACCAGGGCACAGGGGACAAAACTACTGCTACTGCAACATTAAAAGTAGGAAATGACTACCATAAGGGACACATTAAAGAGAGAAAGCAATTGGAAAGATTGAAATCTCATTTCAACATTTTTATTTTTATTTTTTGGTTTCTTAATTTACTAAGTAGGGAGCCACATTCAGGGAAACAAGGTACGGGATAAATACAAAGTGCAAAATACACAATTTTGTACACATTCAAAGGAGCTTGGTTTGTCACCAGATGTTTGCAGGTTCATCTTGGCTGGACTACTGCTATTGGAATCATTAGCAAAATGTGTATAAACCTGAATTATTTTAGTAAAATATCCATTGGTGCAGATGGGCAAAATGCAAACTGTGTGAATCACCATATACAAGTGTATCTGCGAAGCAAATACATTACAGTAATACATTCATAAGAAATGAGTAAGCAAGAAAACAGATGTAGCTGTGGCAGTCTATATTTGTAAAAAAGCAGGTACTTACATGATAACATTCAAAAAGACTCAAATTCTGTAGCTATACAGAAAAAAAACAGGTGTATTCCAGTACACATTGCAGCACAGTTCCTGGATCTGTGCTGGCTTTGCAGAAATGCAAGTTTTGTACTGGGCTACAAGGAAATAGGTAATTTTGATCCACTGATTAGTCTGAGGGCATTTGTAAAATGTTACTTATAAAATTTATTGTCACACTTAATTTGGCCTGTTCACATTGGTATAAAATAGATCATATATATGATATTACTTACTAGCAAAATATTTTCAGCAGTGTACTGGTGTACACATCGTAAGCAAACCACAAACACACAGTGTGTGTTCTACTAAAATAACATCACAAAATTTATTAGGCACTTCATTTCGAATTTACTCTTGGCATTATATCAGCTGTGAATAAAAATACAAATGAATTAATTGATAATATTCATTTTTTTATCTTAAGTTTCACAATTTCAATTTATGTGTCAGAGTAATATAAGGAATTCTATCTTTCAATAATATCTCTTTTTTCTCACATTACATTGATTTGGAGAGGGCACAGTGGGACAGGAAGGGTTGAGGCTTAACAATCAGGTTCCTGGAAACAGATTTGAATTTGAATCCTTAGATAGCGCTGGCACGTGCAGGGGCCAGCTGATGGCGGCTATTCAGAAACTACAGTCTGTATGGAAATGCAGGCTAAATATTTGCCGGTCCTGATTGTGTGTGATTGAAGTTATGCCACTTCAAACCTTAAGTGATAATTAATTTTCAGAAAATTGACAGCATACCTCAGATATATGCGCAACTCCATACAGGAAAGAACAACCTGCTGGCACATGTGCATTTAATGGTGGCTAGCTGTGTTTACTTCAATGTGAAATTAGCATGTTTTCCCCATGATTAATTTTCATGCACATCATTAATGTGCAAAAATAATTAGGCCTGTTGGTTGGTTTTTGGAAATGGTTTTTGGAAGTGGTTTTTGGAAGTCAGCTGTCCCGACATATATGAAACATTATGGACAGAGTTGCACACTAAAGTAAAGAGATTATGTGTTATGCATATACAATTATTTATCTTCTTATTGCAGTAAACCTAAAATGGAAAAAAGGCTGTTCTAGTAGTGAAGTGGTTACTTTAAGATTTCCTGGGCTGCCAGTGAGCTACTCCAAAGTCTTGGCTGAGCTGAAGCAGCTGAGTGTCACAGAGATCAGCCCAACCCGTAATGAGGTTAAGAACTCCTCTGGAGATTTCCTCTGACCTCAATGAAATCTAAAGATAAGTTTAAGGCGCTCCTACCGGTCCTATCTGCGGGATGAACACGAAGATATGTAACAACAACAATAATCCCCCAAAAAAATGACACAGTGACACAGTGCTCATAATGGCTACAAGATTGGATTATATGATCACCTCAACTCCCCATGTGGGAGTTTAAAACAGAAGCAACTCCGCTAACCCTGTGAAACACATGATGCTGTTTACACCTGTTGCCCAACAGGGGGGAGGGAGGTCATGACTTAAATGTTTGCTCTTTAGGTACATTACAAACCTTTAGAGAAATGTGAAATGTTTATTGACTGATCAAAAACAGGTGATAGTTGTAAAAAATGTGCATTTCACCACCAACAGTGCAAATGATGAATAATCCCCAATATATCTTATAACAAATTACTGACATCAAGAATCAAAATGCAACAATATTTTATGTCACCAATTCTCAGTCTGAGCACTGGATCACAGATATGCTCTCAACCTTACATTGTGCCCACTGCCCAATTCAAAGCATGTTATCATGCATGCCCCCTCTCTGACAGTTTTCAGGTTGTTATGGAATAGAGACCTGTTGTTCTGTAATATCATAATCTGTTTACAGGGACATACAAGATGCGTGCCCTTTGACTCCGTGGCAAGGCTTCTAAGGTAAGAGGCCAGAGGTTAAATCAGGAACGTCACGCAACCTTCCAGGCTCCCCAGACCCAACTGCTGCTGGGGATTGGTCAGTTGAATGGTTCACTGGACCCTCCCCCTTAGTGGCTTTCAGTGTAGATCTAAGACCAGCTTCGCTGGACCAGAACATCATCAGAACCTCCGTACTTTGTGGATGTGCAGGGGCTCTCTCCCAAACCGACTGAGCAAGAGGCTCCGCACCTGTTAAGCACTGATACACGAGGAGCGGCAGAGGGGTTTTGGAGCCTCATCCTCTTTATCGTGACTCTGAGAAACATTCCTTCCAGGAATCGCTTCAGAGTCCAGTAAGTCTGTACAGTCCTCACAGATGGCCTGTCCCTCTTGTGCCTTAGAAATCACAGAGGAGGCCAAAGGGTGTTGCCCCTTCTAACAGGAGCTCGGCTACTTGAATCTGGCCATCTGCCATGGCATGGTTCTTCAACGTGGCAGCTATGTAGCTATTACCACTGACAGCTCTAATGTCTTCAGCTCCCGCTGGCGTAGCTGGCTAACCAGGCGCAGTTCTGTCAGAGACAACCAGTTACTCTAAAATGTTTGTTTTTGTCGTCACTGTCCAGAACTGTTGACCTCTGGTGTCCCCCTGTCAGACTGCAGTGTCATAAAAGTGATGTCAGCACCAAGCTAATGAGAATAAGGAGAGTGCTTCCAAGACACTATGTATGGTGATAGCAAGGTCTGAATTATGCTTCTCAGTTTAAGTGCATAACAGTAATAATATTATTGCTAAGTTCCTAGAATGAACTCGTAACCCTAATAACCCACATCGTTATGAGTGTCCATTGCTTAAGTAGGATCAAACGGAGGTCGGGACAGTGCTTCTTTCATAGTAACTTCCAGCGAAGAATTGATAAGCGTGCAATCATTAATTTTGTAATGACAATAATTATAGAAGGGCAATCAGGAAACTGATCCTGTGACCTTTGGGTTACAAACACAGTGCTCTCACCACGTTAAACACACTTAATGAGGATGTGATAGTCTTAGTAAGGCAACTCCTCTCTGGAGCCATGAGCAGGCATCTGTGCCACCTTCTCTCAAACCCAGCCACGCAGCACTGTAATCAGCTGAGCCCAGGTAGCAGGGAACCCCATTAGGCAGAGAGAGCCTCCAACCTGGCAGTGTGTTGAGGAGCTGGCCTTTCAGACTTCCAGGAAGTATACTGTGGCACACTTGAGCAAGCTACTTCATCTCAGCTGCTTCAGTAAACCATACTGTTCAATGTGGACAACACAATATGAAAGCAAAATCTGCACTTAACTACATCATATGTCATAGATTATATTATATACATGATCTGACTATAGTAATAACCTGATTTTAATTAAGCTGCTTCACAAATTTGAGGAACATTGTATACAAAATACACTTTGCATTACAAACACAAGATTTCTCCTTTCTTCCTGTTAGCATATGGACATTGGGACCAATGTTGTATTTACCAGAACTTACCAGTAAAAATGAGATGCCAAACTCAAAGGTGCACATTACTGAAAAACAGCATACTGTGGTTGGGATGAGGAACTACTACTCCTACTCTTAATAACAATGGATTACATTTATGTTGCATCGTCAGAGCACTTTACAGTGAAGGGGTGGGACTCACCTCTGATGTATAGCACCCACTTGAGTGATGCTCGGCAGCCATTTTACACCAGCACACTCACCACACATTCAATGAGGTGGAGAGAGGGAGTTAATCAGCCAATTACATTTGGGGATAATTAGATGACCAGATTAAAAGAGTCTGATTGAATTTAGCCAAGGCACCAGGGAACCCCTTACTTTTTGCAAGAAGTGCCATGGCACGTTTAAAGATGACAGAGAGTCAAGATCTTGGTTTAAATGTCTCATTGAGAGGATGGAGTTTGCTGTTCCTAAATGAATGACAGGTTACGAGCAGCTTTGCCCATCAACATCAGTCTGTGAGGGACAAAAGATGGAAAGTTGGACTCAGGGAGTCATAATTTTATCATAATTTTATCCTCACTCAAAACTTTCCACTCCAATATTAATATATATACAATATCCAGTCTGAGTGCAAAGAAGGATCATAAATTATGGACACAGTGCATGATATATGAATATATATATTATATGAATATATATGCACTTCCTGTCTGACAGTTTTCAGGTTGTCACCAAACCGAGAAGTCCTCAGGTTCTGTAATATCGTTACTGGGGAACGTGGGTGTTTGCTTCAAAAGCAAAACTGTGGTCTCCTGGAAAAGATAAGGTTAGAGGGCATGACTTTATCATAACTCCTTAACTGAAGCATCAACCTGTTGAAATCTGCATGACTCCCCTCAGTGGGCCAAGTCTGGCATGAGATTGATTTTCTCTAAAGTGAGAGCAGAGGTAGGCTGGGGTGGGGGGTTTGTAATCATTTTATCACGTTAATATATTAAGGCTGTACTCTTTTGCTTGTTTCCTCATTATCCTAATTGAGACCAAATTGGTTAAGAGGGTGCAGCGATGGTATCAAGCTGCTTAGTTTTATCAGATGACAATTTAAGCCCGCCCCCGATCCTATTAGGGACAAAGCAGCTAACGTTTGGATGCGCTGTGTCAGCTTACAGCGGAGAGGGGGGATGGAAGAGAGACAGAGGAAGGGGAAGGGTGGGAGAGAGGGCTGGTGCTCAGGCAGGTGGGAGGGTAATGTAGGATTCCCTGGGCTCTCTCCTTGGGGTTCAACACCTTTTTTTATTTCTCTAAGACCCCTCCTGGGGTAATAATCCGCAGTCAGCTCTCCCCCCTTTTCCTTTCTCTAAGGGGATCTGGCACAGACCCCCAGCCCCTCTCCCAACCCTCTGTCATCTCCCTCGGTCCTCTTTTTACCACAGAGCCCCCCCCCAACTCCACTTCAATCACACCTATAATCTGTGATGCCAGTTATTTTTATCAGTGTGTCTCCTTACCTTAGTCCTGGGGGCACACCACATGTTCAGCTGAGCTGTCATGTAGATACTGGCTATTATCTGATGCCTTTACATATAATCTGTTTAATTTATACAAGCAGTGAAAGCTTTGGAAGTGTTTTTTGTTATTAAAATTGTAATGATAATGATTAATGTAACATGTTTTTATGTATGTCCCTTGAATCAGTTTAGGGCAGCTGTGTTTATTATTTGTGGATGTAATTATTTTAGTCCCCACTGAAATACTGATTACTCTTAATCAATGCAGTAGAATACCTGTCTGTATTGCTAATTAGTTTAATGGGCTCAGATGAATAGAAAGAAGTTACAGAAGCACCTTTATTTGTTTCCCCGCGGTATCAAAGACTTAACCTCGTATACCTGTTAAATGATGTCAAATCCAGATCAGTACTCAGTTAACGGCTCAATCGAGCCTAATTAATTGAGAACTCAGCTGGTACAGGAGCCAGAGCACACAGTATGCCCCCAAGACCAGAGCTGAGAAACGCTGATCTGAACATCAGCGTCCTCCTTCCAAATGTTCACATCGCTGGGCCTGATACTGTTAGCAGTATAGCCACCCAACCATGTGACCCAGACGGCTTCACTTTACAGTGGACATGAATATATAATATTGCCTAAGCTTCATACACATTTGTATGGTTGTACATGTGAAGGAAGAGCCTTCACCTGTTTCCAGTATGACTGCAGTGTTTGTTAATGTAATGCTTATCATGTTTGTTAATGTAGATGCTTATCTTTTTGTTTAAAATTTGAATATTAAGGATCCTTAAATCTTCCATTGTACTACATTTGCAATAGACAGATCTTATGCTGTCAGTTTCATTCTTAACAGGTTGATTGTGTAATTGTCAGTTATAATTGTCGTTATGTTTAATTGTATGCAGCCAGCCATTGGTTAACAAGCCACATCTGGCTTATTAGAGGCATATTAAAGGTGTGTGGGTAGAGAGTAGAGAGCTCCCTTTTTCTTTGGCAGTTGATTGTGTGCTGGTTCCTTTTTTGTTGGTTTTTAAATTATTATTATTTTGTTAATATTTGCTCTTTCTGATCATGTTTTGTTGTGAAGTGTCAGCCAGTTTCTCTACAGTGCAGTTCTAGAAAACAGTGTTCTTCTCATTGTGGCAAACTGCACGTCTTGTTGATATTGCAAGACATAAAGACACTGTTTATTGGTTGAAGACCTCTTTTCTGTCACATTTGACATCTGTCATCCTTGCATTTTGACCTCCCTGTAATTATGTCTTCAGGCAGACTTTCTGTTTTACTTCACTGTTTTCTTGGTCATTCAGGGGGTTCTTGTTATTGTTCTGTGTGCGTCTTTGGAGGTGGGCCACAGTTTGATTCCTGGAAAGCTAGTGTGCATACTGGTGTTTGTCCCAACCACTTATCCTGACTTAATCAGGTCCAATTACTTAATCAGCGATATACATTGACACTGATAGACTCCATAAGGATACTGTGGTAAATATTTGAGTGTGGAGCAGCTGTGATGTCTTTAGCTATAATTAATCCTTTTATGAAAAGGGAGTAAATGACGGCGCTAATTCAGAAATAATGAACAGGGGATTTCTGCTGAACTGAGTCTTATCCAGAGCATCCTACACAGTTACAGACATATCATGTATGTACAACTGGATATTTGCTGAAGAAATTCAGGTTAAGTAATGCTTTAGCATACAACAGCCGTGCCCTACCTGGAAATTGAACTGGCAACTGTTGGGTTGTGAGCACTGCTCCTTACCACAACACTTAACTGCTGCCTCATTTGGAGGGAGATAGCAAGTGTGTGTTAATGATAAGATTTTTTGTGCAACTCCTTCTCAACTGCCAAGCTGTGGTATGTTCCTCAGTTCCTTTTAAGATGACACTTACAAAGGGATGACCACAAAGTTTCCTAAATACAAACTGGCATGGTTATATGCTCAAGAAAATTCACAGAGCAGCTGGGTTTGGAACTGTTTTTTTTTAATTTGAAGAGAAAGGATTGTTACCACCTGGGTCCCCTTCTGAAACCGAGTCTCTGTCTTTTTAAAACATTCCTGTGAGTAGTGTAAGTAGTGCTAGTCTAGCAAGGGTTGTTTAGTTAAGAATATGGAGGATTCCCCTGGCTTGATACTCCTCCATCCAGCTAACAATGAACAGCTAACTACTAAAATCTTTATTGAATAATGGGAAACAACTTGTTTTTCCTTTGAGACATGCTTATCTGTTTACACTACAGTACACCAGTACAACTGCCTCTCAAACCTCTCACAAGCTCTGACAATGACCACTCTCATCAGATCCCTGACATAGTTAAATTTAATCTGAAAGAACCCACAGATGATACTCTACAGTGTGGAATTGCTCAGTCCATATCGCCATGACCCAGGCTGAATCTTGTTAGGGGTTTTTAACCAATAAAAATAATTTTTTTCCAACATAAGGCCCCTGAGTGCTGCCTAAATTGCCACTGCCATTTTGCCTGTTCATTCACATGCCTCAGCGAGCCGGTGAGGTAGCGCAGGACTCTCTGCGGTTTAATTGTAGCCGCTCAGCGTGTATAATGCAGGGTGTCGGGGCGTGAGGTGACCGCTGGGGTTTTGGGGTACACTGGGGTGCAACGAGGGCCCCTGCAGACGGACTCAGAGGAGCGCCGGGTCGCCCGCTGTCCACATAACATGCTTACCCGATCCGCACCATTAGTCTCACTGTGTTTCTGTTTACATTACGCTGATGAGACCTTGGCCAAAAAGAGTAGCTCATCATGTAATCTTGTCACTCTGCAAATTCAATTAGTTGACACCAGGAGGATAGGCAAGTCGCTGGACCCCATTCCGAAGGGAGAGAGGCGGATGAGACCATAAGACCCTGACGGATGCGGATAATTGTGGCACCTTTGACCCCACAGATCTGTGTTTGTTTTCTAAGCAGCGCTATCTTTAAACGACCCCCTTGTTTCACTCACGTTTCCAGCACATTCCCAGAAAGTGTGTGACACCTGCCCAAAAACCTACAGGGAAAGCGGTTGCCAAAGGTTACCACATAATTCTGTCCTTTGACAATATTTATTAAAAAGGGACCTAATGTGCATGTGTAAGATTCACATGTCCAACTAAACATGTTACTTGTGTTTAACTTGCAAAGATTTAATTTTTACATTAAAACTGATATTTTCCAAAAGATATGAGCTAATTTATGATGTGGAAAAGATACATTTCAGTAGACTGATTCATTTCCCATTTCAGACTTGGGTTAGGATTTAATCTACCTAAAATGCACTTTGTCTAAATGTTCATTTTTGTGATGTATACTCAGCAAATGAACACAAAACGCCACTTATTCACTGTAATATGAATCCTAAGTCTTGGCTAAAATACTCTGCTGGTCTTTATTTGAGACTGTGGGCTCCATGTAGATGTACAGATGGCATGTTTTGGCATATTCATAGTAAAATATTTTTGCAAAGAGCCGGGCCCAAGGCTATTTTATGTATAATAGAATATTGGGTTCATTCCTGTGTTGATAGAATTTACTCCCAGAATGATACTCTTAAAATAAAACTTAAAATATTTCAAGGTGACACAATTACAACCATCCAGAGTAAATTAATGCCACCATTTTGTGTATACTGAAAGTAACTTGCGGAAAGAAAGAAAATTAACTGAACTTTCCTAAACTCTGCAATATTTATTTCTCTTTAGAAATGAGAGCTGCTATCACTGAACACTGTGAGGTGTAAGACATTATGATGAGATAAAAAGAGCTCTGTATTTTAGTTTTACATCAAAAACATTGAAATGCATTTTTTGTAAATGCATGGTCAATGTTTAAGTAGAATAAAGATTAATGCAAATAAGCAAGTTTGTCTGAGGAGAAAATACTGGAATAAATAAACAACAGAAGGTACTCAGCCCTAGTATAAAATTGGACTGGGTTTAATGATGATCTGGTCACAGAGAAAGGTTAAAAACTGGGAACGAAGGGGTCCACCTTTGCTCCACTGGTGCCTTCCTCCCTGTCTTGGTAATTAGAAAAGTCTCGCTCGTTATCACTTAATCCGATACTCTTAGCCTCATTAAGAAAGATGAGTCGGTAGGAAACATTGACGTACTTTGGCACGTAATCTGCTGATTAGTTGCTGCACCTGTCAATCAAAGCCCACTCATTCCCCCACTCACCCTGCTTTGAGTAAGATTACATCCACCCCCCTCCTGGCTGTGCTTAACCCCAACCTCTCATGAACCCTTGTCTGAATTTCCTGCTCTCCAGCTTGGCCTAATCCAAAACAGTAGCTAAGTCTTGCAAACGGTGCGCTCACATCCACACAAAACGCTCTCTCAAACACACGCACCCACACACACGAATCCACAATGCACAAAACCCTCATACATGCATACACAGATAGCCTCACACGCTTAATCACAGACACGCACAAACACATTCTCTTCAACGCATGCATGCACACTCACACTGGTATGCACACATGAACCTGCTTTTGTACACTCATATTCTTTTGTATTGACTGTGTTTTTTCAATAAGATGTTTTGTTGCTAACTCTATTTTATAGTTGATTGCTGTATGCATGAATTTCCTCATTTCACATTTTATAGTTTTTGGTCTTAAAAAATAATTTCACAATACAAAATAGTGAGCTGTGAAATGCATTCATTTTACCCTGGGAGGGTCAGCTGGGTGCACTGCCTTGGCCCTCACTGACCTCTCACTTTCATTAAGTTTGATTAGCCTGTTAATTGAAAAGTGATCTAAATAATGTCTTTTACGGTCATCTGCTATGAGTTGTTTGTGAAAGATGTGTGCTGCTGTTGTGCCTCTTCGACATAGTTAAAACTGCAGGCATTTCTGAACTTTTGACAACTGAAGACACTTG
This sequence comes from Megalops atlanticus, assembly GCA_019176425.1. NCBI lineage: Eukaryota > Metazoa > Chordata > Actinopteri > Elopiformes > Megalopidae > Megalops > Megalops atlanticus. The sequence goes on from CM032896.1 coordinate 7,750,837, forward strand.
TGAACTTGCAGACTGCTTTGAACTTCTGCCCTGTGACTGATTAATAATACAAATCAGTATTCAAATGATTTTTTATTAGCTACTTGTTCAGTTACAGTGAATTTATTGTGTTAAGGCCTCAATGATTTGTCAACGTAATAAGATATTTGTTTTAATATAATAAGATGGATTTTAATTAGAGATTTTCTTTCGAGATTTGGAGATATTCTTAAATATCAAATGCTCAATATCAACTTTAAAAATTTTTTTCAATTAATACACAATTTACCTTACCTTTTATTTCTTTCTGATTTTCAGTACATATTTTAAAGTATATCTGTGGGAATCCTGTATGTGGTGGTACATGAATATAATATATTAGCATATTCCAGATGTAGTACCTCCTGATAGCCACTAGAGGCCAACATACCACATGAAACCTCATAAAGCCTCATTACAGGGCTGCTCACCTGGTATGCAACAGGATTAAACTGAATCAAATGCAGCTTTAATTGAACATTGAGAATTTCAGTGGTTGTAGCCTGTAATATTTACCCAAGATTTCTCCATTTCCAACTGAATGTCATCCTAGGTTTCTATAGTTGTTTTCTGCACTTTACCTGACAATTCTCATTTCACTTGTGTATCTGACTGGAACTAAAAGTTAAGGTAGTGTTTTCTGAAACAAAAAATGTGTCATAATAAGTGTCTGAAAATAATGTCAGGGAAAGTGTTTAACTGGTGTAACCAAACAGCTTCTCTGTTTTTTTTTTTTTAAATAAAAAACACTATACTGCTTTTGGAAGCTTGTGTAGATAATTCCATTCCTGAGGGGCCAGAGTCAGAGAATTTTACAGTTACATTTCATTTACTGAGAGTTTATCCAAATACCTTTACCCAAATAGCACTGTCCTTTAGACACACTAACAACCCTGAGTTCTGAGTTCTGAGTTTCCTGCCTCTACCGACATTCTAGGACCAACTTTCCTGGGGCCATTATTAATATGTGAAACAATGAAATGATCCCAGGTGAGGGCTGGGAGCATAGTTAATCTATATGAGAGCTGCATTGTCCTTGGTTAACATGACAGAAATACCACAGAAAACATTGATAACTACTTAACGCTTACCTGGTTACAGCTAAAAGTACAACCTGAATTTCTTTAGTAAGTGTATGTCTGTGCACAGGCAAACAATATGGAAACCTCCTAAAAGCTCAGGTAACGTGATGAACACATAGCTGAATGTGGGGACAGGAGTGAATGAGGATGAGGAGGAGGAGGAAGAAGAGGTCCAGGTGAGCTGCCGGCATGTAGGAAGACCTGATGAGTTCAGGTATGGCTGCCCTAAAAATGACAGCTGATGTATGAAGCACAGAAGGGCAAATAGTAGACCAACATATTGGTATTATAGGCAAAGGATCAGGATGTTTGCGAAATAAAATACACTCCTTTTTAATTATTGCTTGAGTGCACTTCAATGATATACAAATTAATACATTGAAATGAAGTGTGAGAATATGGAGCTGCATTAAAAGATAGGGCAACAGAATTGTTTTTTAAAAGTACTTTTTCACAAGAAATTTTAAAATAAGATTATCATTCTATTGTCAGGTTGAATCCATTGTGTTATATACAGCACAGTGGTATATACACATATTACAGATTTCCCAGAACGAATGGCATGGAACAAATAAAAAATGATCCCTGAAACACATCTACTTCAGTTTGAAGAAAATATTTCCGTCTTATTTTGTAAGAGTTTAACAAAGCTTTTCTTGAACTAACAGTGACAGAGACGGACAAAGGCATTGAACCTGACAGCATACAACAAAAAAGCAGTTACTGACTGCACAGCTACTAATGAATATCTCACAGCACTGATGACCATTTTATGAATGAAACATGCAGTTAACTGGTTGAGCCTAACAAATGCCCAGCTATTTCCTGTACAGGAGCTGCTCGTGGAAAAGAAAAAAAGAAAACATGAGAATAGTGAAAAACAAGCTTAACGCCCCCTAGGTCCACAGGGTCAAAGTGTAATAGCGCCAACAATGTTTGGAGGGTTTTTGTCAAAGTGCCAGCTACACACATCTGGCCTCTTGAGCACATGACAGCATAAATCCTACACAGTCTGCTCATGGTGATTAACTGAGATCCAGGCTGTAAACAAGTGACAAAATGTATGAAAACTTGCCTGTTAGATTGGTGATCCAACCTCTCTGTTAGACAGAGACAAAATGGCTCCTGTTTGAGGACGATATTGGCAGATTTTAGAGTAAATAGATACTTTGAAACAGGAAATTTTGGTTATCCCTGTTCACATCTTCTATCCCATGAGCAAACATGTCTAGCTTTGTGCAAAGGTAAGCAGGTATGTTGTTTTTATGATGAAGACTCTCATTCTCATGCTACATTATTACTCAGCTCCAGCCCTGGAGTGTTAGCACTCCAGCTCCTTTCAAAGTGCTGATGTGCTAGGAATGTTAAATTTAGCCATATCAATGATTAAATGAATGAAGAAGTTCAGTGTCTGGCTTCAGTGAAACCCTACAGATATTGCAGTGTTCCAGGATTGGTCCTGAGTAGCAAGACCTTGGTGATAATTTGATACAAGCACAGAACTAAAAGAAGACCTACACTGTAAAAACTGCAACATATCTGTAGATGTCTGAGAATTTGCTAATAATTTGCTAATAAGCCTCAATGACCACTACTGCCACAATATCATAATAAAAAGGACACATAAAAACATACACACACATACACACTCACACACACACACACACACGCTTACGCATGTGCACACATGGATGCACGTATTTAACGTGCAGAATTATTTCCACCGTTGTCGATTGTTTTACCAGAGAAGTCCGGGTGTGGGGATGTGAGAGAGCGAGGGGCGGGTCAGTGAGGGAGGGGAATGTTCCATTCCAGGATTTGAGCAGTGGCTGTGTCAGGGTAACCAGGGCAATGGTGATGGTTCACATGACAGCACACTTCTCCTCTGCGGCCTGTTTGACCTCTGTCATGGTGGTCTGGGCTTTGTTCTTGATGGAGTCAAAGTCCAGGTCCATGTTTTGGATCTTGTTCAACAGCGAGTCGTTGGACTCTTCCTCCTCCTCGTCCTCCTCCACCATCTTGGCCAGCTCTTCTGGCAGGTCGACATCCCCACCCGCCATCTGGATGGTGGCGTCGTCCTGGGCGCTCTGAGGGAAGGAAGGAGGGAGGACAGGAGTAGCAGACAGAGGGAAGAAAAGGAAGGAGGAACAAACAGGCACGATCCCTGCTTGAACTGGTCCCTCAGTGGTGGAATGAACTCCCCACAGAGGTTAGGACAACGGAAACACTGGCCATCTTCTGACGTGGACTGAAGACCCACCTCTTCAGACTGCATCTCGGTTCCACTTCACTCCCACCCCCTAACACCTGCTACCTATAGTATTTGATACTTACATTACATGTAGTATTGCAATGTATTTTGGATGTTCTAGGGAATGTTGTATCATAGTATACTTGACTTCCATCAGATTGCACAAATTAACTTGTGGTAGGGCTCGAAGAGTGTCATGCTCACACACACTGGTCTGGGAGTGTTGTCTGACACTGTTGCTCATTTGACTTGAATGGATACATATACGTTCTACTGTGCTGGAAGTCGCTTTGGATAAGAGTGTCTGCTAAATACATGCAATGTAATGTTATGTAATGTAACGTGCAGTAGAGAAGGCGTGATGCTCCTTGCCTCTGGCAGGCGGTACTTGTCCCTCAGCTGGACTCTCAGGTTGGCCCTCTCTGCCTTCCTCATTGCGAACTCCTTATCTCTCTCAATCCTGCAAAACACAAACGCTTTGGTTTGAGTTCAGCTCTGAGCACTGACAGTCAATCACCTTTTACTGAGGAAGGACTGCATCATCAACGATCCCAAACAGCCCATTCTCTGAACATGGATGGTCATATTTCTCACCTTGTGAATAGGGGAATATGTTACACCATTCTCATGCTTGGTTTGTATTCAGTTCATTCGGAGCTTTTACTACAATAGGTGAATTGTGGATACCCATGCCATGCGGGGTTCCATATTCTTATGCTGGGCAGGTCTCCCTGTTCCCAGCTTCATTCTGCATTCCTGGCCTGCAGCAATGCTTCAGTTGGTGACCTGCCAATCACTTGGGACATGACTGAAGGTTCTACAGCTTCACACAGATACACAATGGAAATGTATCACCACTTTTCCAGAAAAGGGACACTTTTGACGTGTAATGTCCGGAACGTACGCAGATAAACTCTTTAGCTATAATGAGGAGGTGTTGTTGGAGACTAGGCAGACCACTGCCGGATTGGACCAGAAGGGGTGGTATTTGATCTGGGTTTGCCTCTGCTGCTGTAACCCTAATCTCTTGCTAATACCTTGGGGTATTAGATAAACAGTCAAGGGACTGCCTCCCCCCTAAGACACAAATACTGTGCTATCCCCTTTTCCATGGCCTCAGTATACTGATGGACAGATCAGCTGTTTTCCCAAGACAATCCTAAAAACAGGGCTGGGTTACCTGCCATGGCAACAGGTATTCATGTGTAATCCCATTAGGACTGTTTTGCACTCAATCCAGCAGGCCCAATGGATCCTAATGGCCCTGATGAACTGTTTCTAGTGCCCCAGTGACCTATACAGGCCCCCTCCCCGACCCCCCTTGTTATTTTGAAAACACGTGCAACTATATTCCAGCTGCAACTGCAGACAAACATTGTGAAACGGCACCAAAATGTCACACAGATTTACTGGTTATCCATGTAGAGAGAAGAACTGTGACAAGCACCTTATTGTGGAAGAACAGTACACAGGAAAACAGACACACAGACACAACGACATACACATACATGCTCACATAAATATGCTCATATACAAACAAATCACGTATGTACAGTTACACACATGTACACAGAAGCAAAGATACACACATACACACACACACACATGCCTGATCAAATCCATGTACATGGACACACACACAATCACAGACATAAAAAACATGCATATTCACAGATACGATCACACAAATACACACAGAGGCACACACACAAATGTTCTGCTATCATCATGTCCATTAATCCCAGGTGCTGCCACCTTGCCAATCTGATTAATTGAATCGTGCCAGCTGAGAAGGGCCTGTCAGAGGCATTTGCATGCCATCTTGGCACAGCCTGTTTGCATGCGTAAATCACAGTCTCCCCACATCCCATGTGACCTGCGGTGCTGGTGACATGGGGTTTGGTTCTTGGGGTGTAACTGATGGGGTGTCTCAGATGAAGGAGCCATAGCCACTCGCCCTTGGGCCCCAGTGCAGGAAGTGGGTCTGAAACTAACAGCCTCTCTGGATCAGCAACCTGATCCGTAGGACTACCCAGACCCTAATCTGCCTAATTCAAGCTAATTTGGGCCCCGGTGAAATAAACCATCTTCCCCCGTAAGCCTTCCTACTGCTCCGTCAGTGTTTCTCCTCCCCCTGCCCGCCCACACGCCTGCTCTCCGCACGTCCGCAGAGACACGTCCGCATCCCGGCCCTGAGTGTGAATCTGGGCGCGACAATATGCCACATGGTGCTAAAACAGACCCCCACCAAAAGTCTCAGGCCAGAGTCGCAGCTCCTCCCTGTTGTACCAACGTGCAGATTCTGTATGCACACATTCAGAGCTAAGTGCTGACTGTTACTTGTCCAATTAAAATCCTCCCCCACTAACACCAAACAAACAAAGAAAGAAATAGAACAAACATTTTAAGGATTTAAACTTCCACATCCTGAGAAAATAAAGGCCAATAAAACTGATGAAAGGTAAAAAGGGGGCATTTACAGTAACAAACAAGATACATTTCATAGCAAATAGACGATTTCTGGTCAGTTTTTTTTAATAACACAATTAAACAGAGTGTGCTTCATTTACACTGGTTCATCCCCACTACCCTACATTTTAAGCACAGTTGAAAAAGTCATACAACTCTTTTTGTACACACAGTGAAAGAATGAAAGCCACTGGACATCTGACCCAAAGGCTGCAGTTCAGCTCCCAGGCTGGGTGCTGCTGGTATAGGCTTGAGCAAGGAGCTTAACCTGCAGTGTCTCAGCAAAACATACACCTGCACAAATGGATGAAATGCAGCAGTGTGAGCTACGCAGGTCGCCGCGCAAAAGGGGCGTCTGCTAAGCAAATAGACGAACATCGTAACATCCAGAAAAAAACACTTTCACTCACTTCTCCTCCACCAGCTGCCTCTGGTACTCCTCAAACTCCTCTCGCGACATGCCCTTGGACTGGGGAGTCTCCTTGCCGTCCGAGTCGGTCTTCGCCTCGTCATCCCCTCCTCCACCTCCGGTCATGTTCTTCAGCTTGTCCCCCAGCATCTGCTTCATGAGGAATGCCATGGCTGCCCAAACCGGGGGGCTTCAGTGCACTTCAGTGAGGGGCGGGTACGGGGGGAACAGGGCACTCAAGAGGGCACCAACGAGCACAGGAGATGGGAGAGGGAGAAAGGAGGAGGGGGCAGGACAGGAGGGGTTGGGGTGCAGCCAAAAACAAGAGGGAGCAACGAGTAAAGACAAGGAAGCGTGTGGAAAGAGTGGTGGGCGACAGCACTTTGGAGTCACTTTCCCAGAGCCTCGCTCACACCCCAGGATCCTTCGACTATGCTTCAAGGTGAATGGATCTGGGTGTCGGTGTATTTCGCAGAGAGTAAAACGGCTCAAGAGCTTAACTCATTAGAAACAACCTAGATGCAGCTGGGCTGCCTGCCTTTCACCTTGGTCCAAGGTCCTAGCAGGACCCTGCGGGAGAGCTGCTGCTCTGAGGAGCTTGGGGGGGGGTTCCCTGTACCACGTTTGGGAAGAACGCTTCCATTTACAGCTATTGGGGTTGGTGGGACAGTGTCTCAATGGGTCAAAATAGAATGGGCTTCACCACATAAGCCTCAGGGACCATTTCCACACACAGCTGTAAGAGGAGTTGTGGAGTAGAGGCAAGAAAACTTTGGAAAATTCAACATAGTCCCCAAAGATTTTAGATCACATGCTCACCATAAAACATGTTAATGTTTTAGTCTGAAGAACACCCTGAACAAGCCATTTTCAGAGAGTTTCAGAGCCAGTTCTGATAAAGGCATGAAAAAAATATCTGCAGAAGCTGCCATTTCAGCTTCTGGCAGTCATACTGCCAGCGTGAAACGAGAGAAGGCATATTGCTCTATTTGGTCAGTAGCGCTTCAGGATTCCACACAGAAAAATGGAGGGCAGTGACCAAGGAGGACATGCAACAACAAGCCATCTGGCAGGTCTGAAGCTCCGCCCTCCAGTTATGATTGACAGGTTGATAAGCAGATCCTTTGGTCTGAGTCACATGTAGTCTGACAGATCCTCACTGAAGCCCTAATCTCAAGACTCTTCTGGAACTGCTCTAGCTTATATGAATATATGTGGACTTTGTTGTTGGAGCCTCAAAACCTAAAAATAAAGCTTCTTTGTACTATATTTTTTAAAAAATAATTTCAAATATTATGTTACAATTATTTCCAGAAATTACAGGAAGCAGTGAAATCAAAACAGTGCAAATGCACTTGCCTTTTATGGCTAACTAAATTTGTTTACATCAAAATGAGTGAAGACATTTTCCCTTTTTCACTCTATAGTTACATCATTCAGCTAAAACATTATTACATAGGACATCAGATTATGCAATCCTCTGTAAGGAAACAACCTAGGCACACATTCCTCTGTTATGTAAACAACCTAGAAGATTGCAATTAAACAGATAAACCAGTATATTAACAAAATTCAGTATTCAAAACTTGTTTGTCAATGTCATAATAACAATACATAATTTGTAATGAAATATAGCAAATTGTGTTCATTAAGTTCCAAGCCTTGGTTCAAGGGTGCCAGTAGAAAAGCATAATGCTGTAACACCAGTAAATCTCAAATGCAATCTCTGGGAGACAGACTCTCAGACTGCTGGAGTACCAACAATTTTGTGCTGTGTATTGATGCCAATGATGTGAAGAGGAAATGGAATGGCAATGCAAGCTCTGAGAGAGGGAATTTCCAATATGGAGACCCTGATCCATAAAAGGGTATCATCCTATTAGGTATCACTACAGTTTGCACTTCCTGTTTACACTATAAATTCTAAAAATTCTGAAATACAGGGAGAGCGTCATGAACAAGGAAGGGGGCAGAAAATGAATACAAACTGGCAAGGTGCCTATGACTGAGGCACTTTGTAGCCTACATCATCATCTCAGAGACACTCAATAATAATTATGGGAAGTCAAACTGTTGTTTGGAATTATGTGTCAAGTGTTATGAAGTATGATGATGATGGTGAATTATACTCCAAAAACAGCCCTTGCGTCACATTTCTTCACACCCCTGTAAATATTATTTTGTAAATCCTCCTTTGTAGAATGTAGTCTTATCAGTGTAGATTACGCTGATAAGACTATCTGTAGTGTTTCGTGAGGTTTTGGTTCTCTGCTGTGATCATATTTTCTTGAGCTTCATGCCACCTCTTTTGTGGTTTGCCTTCAGAAGCGGCTTCTTCCATATAACCAGCCATGAATGCCACAGAAATGCTGGCAATGGTGAATGGTATTTATTAAGACTTTGCATCCCAAATTCTCAGCCATTGCCTTTGAAGTGATGATTATGTAAAATTTGTTGTTGTGGGTAAGATGTGTTGTAGGTGAGAGATAAACCTTCTGGAAGACCATGGATTCGTTTCAGCCATTTACTCACCCGAGGCACACAGAAAGTACAGGATCAGCATTACAGACCCCTCTCTCCAACTGCTCTCTAAGCAGCATTCAGCTATCACCAAACATCAACATCAAGGCCTAACTAATCCCTTCAGGATAACAGCTCTCAAAGTCTTTAACAAGAGAAACACATTATAAAGTTTTACTTCTTATAATTTCATCCGGAACTACGTGCTTCACAGCCTGTAAGTTACACTTGTTCTCCTCCTTGCAGGGTTGCCACCGGACCAGTAGCCTTACATTTCTCAATAATAAACACTATGATGGAAAGCAGTTGATTCAGCTTTTTGTGAATTCTGTTACAGCCATCCTCCAGCTTCTGGAGGTAGATAAGAACTGGTATGAATATATGAGTACATATTCATATGATGCATCCTGCTACTGAATTTCTTCTGTGTGTTGGCTCCGTTTATACCCCCAGGGCGACAGGAAGTCTTGGCAGGCTTCCCCCGAAGTTTCAAAAATCAGCATGTTGATTTATTTTTTAATTTGTTTTTGTTGAAGTCTAATGTACTGCATTATATAGGTTTAAATATGAACATTTCAATCTTTTCTTTGACCTCATCCCTACCGAAATTAATAGTATTGGTAGGAGGAGCCTGAGGTAATATATGCATAAGACATGCACAGCTGTACCAAAGAGCTGACACTGCACTGCATTTTGCTCATTAATTGTGTGGGATGTTTATGGTAAAGAGTACTGCACTAGAGCAGTTCCCCACTCAATCTTAGTTCTGTAAAGTCTGTACTCTAAAGCAATGTTGGACCAAGAATGCAGGATATTTTCCTTAGAGATACGGAGTTAACTGGATGGGAAGAAATGTTAAAAAAAGAACAGATTAAAAAGTGTGAAAAGAGCAGCCTCGGGCCTAATTGTATAAGCCCAGGTTAAATACGTCAGATTGGAGGCCTCGATTCATTAGGATCTAGTAACGAGTGTAATGCCACTTTGAGTCTGGCCCGCTGCTGATCAGCTCAGCTGGCAGGATGACAAGTCTGCCAAGCTTTCTCTTAGAGGGCCTGGGCAGTGTGCTCGAAGCACAGCCAGATACAGGGCTGCTTGTTTGGGCTAAGACATGTTGACTTGTCCTCACAGGTTGTGTAACTCTAGCTCTGAATTTACTTTTCGGTGGTGTCAGTGATGTTTCCCTCCAGTCTGAGGACTAATGCAAAGAGACGATCAAACAGTAACACCAACAACAAAAATAAAACTACAACTGAGAGTCCTGTGATCTGTCTTGAGTGAATGTATATTATTAACTTTCCTTGGGGTGCAGAAGACAGGTATGCTACCATTAAATGTAAATTAACTGAGGTTTGCACTTTCAAAATCATGGTTTATTTATTAACGCTACCATTGGATAGTGCTGGGCTCAAGCTGCAGCCATCTCTCTCCACACCCACATTGAAGAACTTGGTAGGTTTTATCCCCATAACTTGCACATGTATTTTCCATGTACACTGCTTTAATTTCCCACAGATTTTACTTATATGCCACTTTATACAGTAGGTAATCATACCTGATTGTATCAAAAGCTTTCTGGAAATCTATAAAGCAAGTAAATATTTTCATCATGTTATGATTAATGTATTTGTGAGCATGTAGACATGGTCAGCTCTGGTATGATTTTGTGAAAAGCTGACCTGAAGATGTTGTTTTCATAAAGAAACAGCAGAAGTCTTTATTATTACTGAAACAAATTCCTTAGTAGTAGTAGTTTGGGGCAAAATTTGTTTCCACTCGTAAAAGTTGAGAAAAGGGAAATAGGGTTCTCTCTCATACGCACCTTCTTCCTCTATCTCTTGCTCTCCTTTCTTCCTTTCTCACTCACTCTCTCTCCTCCTCTCCCTTTCTTCCCCATATAACTGCACAGCATTTTCTCATTGGCACCAGTCTGTGCCAGTTAGACAGAACGCGCTGCATATTATTTAACTTGTTGGCCACAGCTCTCCTTTTTGACAGTGCCAAAATCATGGGCAGTAAACAAGGCCTTGTGTCATCTTACTTGATCAAACAATATTTCAGATAAATTACATTGCATTACATTGTCATTTAGCAGCCACTCTCATCCAGAGTGACTTACATAGGTTACAGTTTTACACATTATCCACTCATACAGCTGGATATTTACTGTGGCAATTGTGGGTTAAGTACCTTGCCCAAGGGTACAGCAGCAGTGCCGCAGTGGGGAATTGAACTGGCAACCATTCGGTTAGGAGCCCTACTCATTACCACTATGCCACACTGCCTCCATTTTCAAATGAAAACGTAGATAAATTAGGTACATGGCAAAATGGGCAACTGTTTGATTCCCTCACTGTGAAAATTTTGATTTTTCCCAGTGCTTCAGTTGTCTTGTGCTGTGAACTCCATCATGGGAACAATATTGAGGTAGGAACCTTTGTCTTCAGGGTCTTGGGATTCCTTGCCTGAGTCACACCTACACAGATCCCTCAGAACTGCTCTGGAATCTTCAGCTGGAGTGCCTCCCTCAGATGGACACCATAGAGAATAATGAGCTGCCAGGGTGGTATGTCTAACAACACTGCTCCACCTTTTCATTCACCTGTTATGGGAACAGGGAATGCACTGTGCTCAAAGAATTTTAGCTGTTTTCATCTTTCATTAGCCATCTCTAGTTAACAGCTTGCTGAAATAAGAATATGGCAGGTGATTTCATTTCTCATATGTAAGTTCTTATTTGAATGAATGGACCAGGTGCACCCTGGGGCAAACATTTTAACCTGGTGTTAATGAGGAAAGTATAATCAAAGGCTGAAAAGCAATACATTCACATTCTTATGTAATAGGACACACTCAGAGTTGGTGGTAGAGAAGAATGAGAGAGAGATTGTGAGACAGTCAATAGGAGATTTAAGTACAATAATCCTACCGGTTGCACCCACCTCCACCACCCCCACACAGGCGCTTTGCCATCGTAGAGCTCCGTCCCCACAGAAACAAGGTCTACAAGGTTTAATCCCAGTTTATCCTCATCTTTATTACCTGCTAAGTGCAGCTGCTTTAAGTGTTCTGGCCTGCATACCTGTGTACAGAGTTCAGGAGTTTAACTCAATATGACTGCAGCCAGTGGCCATTCCAACTGAGTGGCTGCATGACTGCTTTAGGAATGAAAGTCCTGGATTGCAGGAACAGATCTTATCTTACCATTTTCAATGCTATTTGTATTTGCAAAACATAGTCAGCAGTAGATATTTTGCAAAAAAAAAAAAAAAAAAAAACGAAAGGAAAACATAAATAAGCCTTGTTCCTGACACTTCATCAAAAACCAATGTTTTTTTCCTTATACTTGAAGTGTTTTTATAAGTCCTTTTAGAGGATTGACAGATAAGGATGCCTGTTCATGATTGCCCTCTTCTGGTGAGAACTCACTGATGCATGTGGTCCCAGGACAAGCACTCCCCAAAACTTCACTGATTGCTGTAAAGGAAACACAACCACCATGAACACACTGAACAAGATGGAATTTTCCTAAACTACATATGATGGAACAGGAGTGCTATCATGATCTTAGCTGAGACACAGACACTATACTGCATTTTTGACTGTGCCATCTCTGGTGTAGCGGTGCATGAACAGAACCAGTTAATTCTGGTTTAATTCTCAGGGAGACAGGCAGTCTGAATAAAAAGGCCATTTTGTCATTAACCTGCATCTTGCCCCCCCCCCAGTTTTGGCAGGCATGCTTGACAGTGTAAAGGCCTCAGGAACATGGCACACATCAACCTCAGGGCACCTGAGATGATCATCCCATCAACAGGCAGACAAAGAGCAAGACAGTATGGTCTCTGTGTGCCAGAGACCTCATCTTGACCAGAGTCTGATCCTGGTTGTCCCCAAATGCCCTGTTCCCAAAATGTAAGCTGGGGTGTCTGAACAGAACTGGGACCCAGAGCTGAGCTGACCCAAGGCTCGCCTATGGGCCTATTCAGGTAATCCAGTCAAAATTAGAGCTGGCTGCCGGCAGCACACAGGCGACGTGACACTGCAAAGCAGTATAGGTGACTGCAGTGATAGCCCTCGTTCCAAAAGGCAGCCAAATCAAAGTCTGCACTCTTGTCCAGATGATAAATAATCCAACAGATCCCTGGTTGCAGTGCGGCCATTGAGGCTGAAAGGAAAGAGGGCATATAAGGCAAGAACAATGTAAGATCAAGTAACAGTAATGAGTGACATGGTCCTTGTAGACAAAATCATTTAGGCCTGATATTACAACTTTCTGCTGATAAACATGATTCTGTCCTGATAACAAAAACACCCTCATTGCAGGAGAGACTTTCAAAGATGAAAACAGCAAGTGCGGTTGGTTGGTTGCTAACCCAGTGACAAGGTGTAGTCTGTGACATCACACCTTATGCTGCATCCCAGCAGCTTTGCCATGCTGATGTTTCCTACGGTATGAAAGTTACATGGGGCACCATGAAAGAAGAAGACAAGACAAAGTAAGAGTATATGTTGAGCACATGTGCAATATTTCCTGTCACAGAAAACATTGTCTCAAATACAATCATGTCACTACTGTAATGTCCTCCAGAACTGCATTAGCTGTGAAATCACACTGAATGATCTGCTCTGCCCCCTTCTGGCCTAGTTAGGCAATTGAATAATGGGCGAAGCTCTACAGAGAGATGCAGCGTAAGGTGTGAAGTCACCTTCCCAGCTTCCCTACACCTGTCCTTTTACATTTACATTTACATTAATTCATTTTGCAGACGCTTTTATCCGAAGCAACTTAACAGCAAGGCAGAGTACAACACAAGCAAAAGCCATACATGGAGTCACAATATTTGAAGTGCTGCATGACCAAGTTTCAGTCAAGGTAGAAGCTTTTCCTGTCTGTGAATTTTACACTAATATAAGGGCAAGCACAGGAAAACTGGCAACATCTTTTCAAAATCTGATGGGAAAAATACACAATATTGCCACCTAGTGTCAGTTTTATGTAAACGTTTTTACACGCCACGCGAATTGGTGTGGTAAAGATGTGTCCCATAGCCCGGCCAGTCACGTGCAGCCAGGGTAAAAGTTTACTCTGTTGCCATGTAGAGGCAAACGTGAAAAGAGCAACGCTTCTATTTTAATTACTACTGTTTGGCCCCCCAAGGCACCGATCTAGCAGGTTTCCCAGCTGTCCTACAACCGTCAACATTGTCAGAACTGCAGGGGGAAGCCAAACCTGTTCCATGCCGACTGTGATAAACTGAGTCAGAGTCAGCCGCCTGGCTGGTACTTTCGTTTTCTAGAAGACAGGGATGAATGACCATTACAAGAATTACCAGAGAAACAAGAGCAGCAGCTTCACGAGTTCGCATGGTTTCTATACTGCTGTACACGGAGATTCGTGTTTCCTGGACTGAAAATGAACTGAAAATTCATCTCTGAATAAATTTTCTTATTATCATAATTTACCATGTGTCTTATTGTACCATGTGTCTTATTTAAAGAGTTGAATATTATTGTAATATTCAACTCTTTAAAAGACTGACAACAATTTTAAACCTTATCTTAGGTAAGGTGTTTGGTTGCAAATACCTAGGCTAGCATGCACTAAATAGATTACCTTTACAGGAACGATTTATAAATATATAATATGTCCAATTGTCACTCTCCTGGGTTTGTACTGACAATCACCGCTGTACTTGATTATTCATTTTGCTTGTCTTGCATTCTTGTCAGTCAGGAAGCCCAGGAATCTATGCAATACTGACACTTCCTCATTCCAGTACACATCATTGCCATCCAGATTTTCTATGTCTTTTTTTCATCATAGAATATACATGGCAAATTGTCATTGCGACCCAATGTTCAGATTTTAATGCATGAGTCAAGCCTTAAAATTCACTTATTATACAGTGAAAGAATACCTACAGTATGCTTTACAGTTCAGTTTCACCTAATAAACTACTGTGAACTAACTCATTTATAATGGTGCTCTGAAGAAATGCTTTCATGGCTCAAGGTTGTTTGTTTCTTGTTTAAGGTAATTTAATGTCCATACTATAGAATCATGCCGGCTTACAGTGGCAGGTTCACTCAGTTTTTTGTTTGGTGACAAACAAAATGCTACAGGAGAGACATGCTGCACAATTTATTATTTTGAACAGTAAATGAGAGTTATTAGTGAGATCATGCCCCAAAATTTAAATTGCATGATTCTTTATACAACTGGCTATCTTTGATAATGGCTGCTATTGTTATTATTATGAGGAAAATGTGCATACCAATACACCTACAGAAAAAATCCTCCTAAAGACAAACCCTTGCCCTGTGAGAAATTTCTTACCTCTAATACCAAACTCACAATGTCTTTACACATCCACTTGGCTTCTCAGCCAATGACAGCTTGTCGTGCTTGCTGCCGAAAAAGAGGTTGACTCTACCAAGACCAGCATTCCAGACTCAGACCACCTCCCTGATAACCTGCAATATAAGTCAGACCAAGATGGAATGATGCAGTTTTTATTTACTAATGTAAAAGACCCTTAATGCTGGTCAGTGGATATCCCAAAGGCCCACCTCATCTCAGTGGGTGGCAAATGAGCAGTCCTGTTTTAATTAACCCTCTGTGTGAGGACTAATTAAAACAGGAGTCCCTTATGGTCCTAAGTATTGATTTTATCATGGAAATGAACATTCAGTGTGATGAGCACTGATGTTGTCTCGGGCAACCAAGAATGGATAAAAGAATCTAATTTTTGGCTATAACTGAACCAACTGTTTATCTTTCTTGCAAAGGGTGTCACTGTCAAAAAATAATATGGTGAAGAAAAAGACAAATTTTGCAATTTTGCAATTTATCTCCATCCAGCATTCTCTTTCATCTGCCTCTTATTAAGTATCTCACTCATTCAGAAAATTGTGGGTCTCCTGATGCCACTGCTGTATTAATCAAAAGCCTTTGGACTAAACCTTGGAATTGTTCAAACAGACAGTGTTTATATTTGACTTTCCTTGAAACCATGTGATCCGATTCCTCCTTTGGCAGGGCTTCTCATTGCAAAATGAATCATGTGATCACAAATTCTGAAAAAGAAAGCCACCATAAGGCAGGGACCAACAAACACAGACAGGCATGGGCAATACAGGAGGACCTGTCCTTTTGTTTTGACATTAACCACAAGATCTTTACTGCAGAGAGCCAGACATGGCTGTCTATCACTCTCCTGCTCTGTGTTCTTACAGAACCCTGACAAACAAAGTGGGTTTGTGAGCTCAGTGGAATATACAGAGTATGAGAGCTTGTCCTTTATTATTTATTTATTAATTTATTTGGCAGATGCTGTTATCCAATATGAATTACAAGGCTTACTAGAGTTTGGAATATGTAACCATGGCAGGGAGGAGCAGCCAGTCAAGGTTACAAAGCGACCAGCTTGTTTAAGGTATAGAGTGAAAGGACACTCTAACTGCTGGTGTACTAGACCCAGTGTCTCAGAAAGATGTGATAGCTAGCAATATCCTTGCTAGAATGGGCAGAAGACCTACGAACAGTTCATATCATTCCTCTCTGTGATATTAAGATACTCCACATGAAATACTCAACAAAATTCCATTGTAATCCACTTCATCATTCGACTAGAACTATGCAAAATGATTCCACATCAGAAAATACAGTCATGTGGATTGCTTGTGTATTAAAAACCTTTTTGTGGGAGAGCATTGTGGAATAATTTAACTTTGCTAAACACACAAAATGCAAATAGGTATAAAATAATGGGTAACACAAAGGATGAGAGCACTCACAGTGACCAATTCACCACCCCAGCCTCGAAGCCTTCACCAGAACCAACAGAGGGAAAAGGAAAAACCTTTTACCTTTTCCATCTGACCGGGGGCCAGATTCCCTTAACTTTGTTCACCAGTTTTAAAGAAACACAATTTCTTACATGCTGTAAAGTAGAGGTGTGCAGGGAGTATAATGCCATTCTTGGTTTGGATAGCATTTTGCTGCCTAGTTTATTCTGGGGTGAAATTGTGGGTATGGAGCAGTGGAAAAAATAATGTTTTTCATGAGAATGCCAAACATATTTGGCATACTTGGCACTTCTCTCAAATAGTAGGTGGCTCCCAGTCCAAAATTCCCAGTCAGGCACTTTCAGTCCGCCCACCTAATAATCGCCCAATTTCACTGGCTAAATAATTCCTTCCCTCTCCACCTAAGATGATGTGTGGTGAGCCTTCTGGTGGAAAATGGCTGCCGTGCATCTTGCCATGCAAGTCAGTACTGGACAGTGCTAGTGGTAGTTGAGATGAGTTCCACCCACCCAGCCCAGTTTCACTGTGAACCACACTGAGGATCTTGAAAGGCAGAATATGAATATAAATATAATGTATAATAATAATTATTAGTAGCAGTGGCAGTGGTGGTATACTTCCTCGTGTGCACCCTGTTCTTGCTCTAGCCAAGTCAACTTTATCTTAATTAGCCAATTTTCCATGAATGAAGAGAGGGAGAAAGAAAATAAAATATATAAAAATCAATAACGATCCCTCGTTGTTTTTTTTATGTAACTCAACGTTTAACAACGTTAAACAATCCTAATTATTCTCTCTGTACAGAATTTAGCTGTTACCAATTGTAGCGTCTCCAACTGTAGGAGGAAGTTGGCTTTACGTAAGTGTTTGTCTTCTTTCGGTTCGGTGTGTGAGCATCTGATTGGTGGATATTATTGACACATTGAAATAAACTTTAATCCAACATGTAATGAACCAATATGCAATTACAGTACGTTTTATTGTTTGCCAGAAACAGCGTGAGAGAGTCCATTGTCAATTATCAGTACAAATGAAAGATTGTCACATGGTAATTAAAGACTGTCCTACTATCTCACAGCCTCGTGATACATTATAATAAATCCTCTTTCCAACGACAGATTCCCCTTAAATTATGATTTAAGAACAGGCTATACTATAATTATAACGGTGTGGTTTATTACGTTTTATTGCTGAGGCACACTACTGCAATTAAATGAATAGCTTCATTTAATTCATAGAGGACTGGTCCATTGACAAACAGTTTCACGTTGTCTGTGTTTTGAATTTAAAGCAGTTTAATTTTACTTTTCCTGTGTAGTTACGATATATACTGTACACATCTATGCATTTTAGAACACAATATAAATTGGGAATCCAATTTCTGCCCACTGTAGTGCATGCCCTATTCGGACAATAGAAAAGCTCCCTCAAAACAGTATGTACGATGACCAACAGCAACCATGCGTTGATGTAAAGCTATTACATATAAAATGATGCTTACATTGTTTCATAAATTGTATAGAACTCATTTGCTCTCCGCTCAGAAATAAAGCATTATACGATAATTGTGCTCAGTGTCACATTTTCCTACGAACAACACAATCTCGCGGGATCATCTATGCCTACACCCTGCGCATGATATGTGCCACTTCCTACGGTAACTCGTGGTCTCCTTTCATTGGTCAAGGCTCGGACCAATGAGCGTTAGCCATCTGTTCAGCAATATAACTCTGAAATTCCCCCTCATCCTTTGCAATTTCAGCCAAAGGTACCGGGCAACTGTATCAAAAAAGAAAGAGGACAATCATGAAAGTAGCAGTAGTTTTATTCTCGGTATTTTTCGCTGCAGTCACCGTCGACGCTGCCGTTTATTTTAAAGAGCAGTTTCTCGATGGAGGTAAGGATGCAATGTAATATCGATGTTGTTTCAGTATGCATTCACTTTCTTCAATTACACCAGTTAGCTAGACGACGCTAGGTGGGTGGCTTGCTAAGTAGCCCACTGATTAATGTTTGTAAACTTGTGAGACATATCGTGGCAACATGCTTGATTTAATATCTTATTAAGAATACAGCCATACAAATGATTGTTTCTAATATAGCTAGCTAGATATTGCATCACGTTTGTGGGCTATGATCACCTTTTAACTAGACTCTGAATGATTCCGTCTCTTTTTTTTCACACGGGGTTACCCAAGATAGGTAGGCCTATAGTTATTATTTTCCACGTTTATCAGCGGTTATATCAGCATGTTACAGTGATCTGACAATCGAATCATCTCGACCCATTAGCTTGTTAGCTTGCTAGCTAGCTAGGCTTTAGATAGATGTCTTACAATTACGGTAGCCAATCAACTGCTGACTAAAGCAAAAAATTGGGACACATTTCTGTAATGATATCGATTTAACATATACAGTAGGTAGCGGTGATAGCCGCATCAGAGGAGCACAACTTAAAGAAGAACAAGGCGGAAATGCTTTCTGTTAAAAAAAAAAAAAAAACGACTAAGCAAGCGCACAAGTACTAAGAGTTCAGTACAGTACTCCAAGTTGAAGTGCGCTTTACACAAATGTTTCAAGCAAACAAAAGGCAATGTTGAATTTATTTAAAAGATCGTTTACTTTCGAGCATGTCTACGCTGTGCCTCCAGATGTTCCCTTGATTGACAGGTTATGGTTCCGTCAGCGTCTAGGTAGCCTGCTATTACAAAGTAAATTATTACTTTGTACCTGGGAGGTTATGGGTGTGTTCTTCGTTTTGGGGTTCTGTATAATATTACTTACGTAGGACACTGCAGCACCCGAGACATACTTTTTTGCGAATCCTAATGTGTATGTCTTTCCAGATGCCTGGAAGGGTCGCTGGACTGAATCCAAACACAAATCAGATTATGGACAATGGAAGCTGACTGCGGGGAATTTCTATGGGGACGCAGAGAAGGACAAAGGTGAGCTTTGATTAGTGTGTCCATTTATCAGGCAGTTGCTTCCAGTCTCATGAAAATAATGTCGGCGAGCAAGCCTTTGATAACTACCCGGGTCTGTTACTGCAGGTCTGCAAACTAGCCAGGACGCCCGTTTCTATGCCCTCTCTGCCCGTTTTGAGCCCTTCAGCAACGAGGGCAAGACTCTGGTGATCCAGTTCACCGTCAAGCACGAGCAGAAAATCGACTGCGGGGGCGGCTACGTCAAGGTCTTCCCCGCAGACCTGGACCAGGCCAACATGCACGGAGAGTCCAAATACTACATCATGTTCGGTGAGCTCCTGTGTTCCTGTTCTCAGGGAGCCCCACTGCACAGATGCTGCACAACCTCTGTACAGATTCACTGATGGATGGCTTAACCCATTCATTGTGCTTGCTAGATCAGCCATTCCACAAATTTTTAACATCACTGCATCCAAAAAATGTTGTACCCTAAATATGCGGTATACTGGTGAGGAACAAGGCTTGTAAGGCCTAAAGATTGCTGGTATACAGTACTGTTTTACCCTCAGGCAAGGTACGTAACAATAGTCTTACTAAGTATCCAGCTGTATAAATGGATAACATGTAAAAAGGAAACTTAGCTATGTAAATTTCTCTGGATAAGAGGGGCTGCTAAGCAACTGTAATGTAATGGTGATCACCAGTTTAAGGCCTTTCTGCAGGAAAGTTTGAGTATGGGAGTTCAGATTAGTATCTGCATAGCTCTTTGAAAATGAGCATTGTTCAGTAAGTTATTTTTCAGAATTTAATGGCTATTTCCTCTTTATCTCACCACATTTTCACAGGGCCTGATATCTGTGGCTACAGCACCAAGAAGGTTCATGTGATCTTCAACTACAAAGGCACAAACCAGCTCATCAAGAAGGACATCAAGTGCAAGGCAAGTTGTGAAGTGGTGATCACACTCTCATTAAAAAAAAAAAAGGAGGGGGCGGGTGGCGTCTGTCTGGTCCCAGTTCTGGTTCTAACCCGTGGGGCTTCTCCATCTTTCCCTCAGGACGACGAGCTGACCCATCTCTACACCCTGATCCTGAGGCCGGACCAGACCTACGAGGTGAAGATCGACAATGCCAAGGTGGAGTCAGGCTCCCTGGAGGAGGACTGGGACTTCCTGCCGCCCAAGAAGATCAAGGACCCTGAGGCCAAGAAGCCCGAGGACTGGGACGACAAAGCCAAAATTGACGACCCTGATGACACCAAACCAGAGGTGCGATCAGCTGCCACTGTTGAGTTCAGCAGGCTTATCCCTCAGCTCTGACACTGCTACCAGACTGTTTGCTGTTGTGTCTAGTGCACACAATGTGATATCAGATCAGTCAGGGAAAATCTTGTGCCCGGGTCACACCAGACCATTGTTTAGTTGTCTTTGTTTGAAAAGCCTTATACTAATGCTTTCAAGGAATCTGAATAATGCAAAGAGTCCTTCAAAGGGAGGAATATGGGTGTTGCACGAGCACCAAAGTCCCTTATATATAGGGTAAAAATATGCTAATCATAGCAAAGTGCAACGATATTCAGTTTCTTTGAACCTGGCATTATAGGGGACTCTCAGATCAGTTTCCTTGAAATTCGTTTAGAAAATAAGTAGTAATAACTTGAGCACATGGCTTAAATCATAAAAACTACTTTTACAAAACATAATAAACAGCATCAAAATCCATGTTACAGGTAAGGCAAAATCAAAAAGCAACACTGTATTTAAACTACCAGCTACAGGACTGTGGTTTTTTGAAAAAGTGTTTTAGAATAGAGTAATTATCAATAGGATTAGCAAAATATATTCAGTAATTTCCCACCGTAAATCCTCTCTGACATTTTTGTGAGGGCGATTTGTGTCATTTGTGAGGAAATCTCAGCACTCGTTGCAGGCCCAACAGGGCTAACAGCTATTTCTGTCCTATTTTAAGCAGCCTAATGGTCTGGCGGCACTGAAGACAGTTTGCTGCTCCTTTCACCTTGAGTGGAGAGTGTTAGAGGCAGGCTGTCTGTCCTCTAGTCTGTACACTGACATACTAGACTGCTGACTCAGTGTTATGTTAAGTGAAGAGTCTTGTGAGAGCTGTTCCAGAGCTGGTTGGGTGCAAAGAAAGCACTGGTCCTCTTGAGTAGTTCTTCGGTCTCCTGTAAAAAGCAATGAGTTCTGGTCTTCTGCTTCATGTCTGAAGTGCTGCAATGTGTACTTTACTTGTACTTGTACTTTAATTGTTTTAGGACTGGGACAAACCAGAGAACATTCCAGATCCTGATGCTAAGAAACCTGATGACTGGGATGAGGACATGGATGGAGAGTGGGAGCCACCCATGATTCCCAACCCTGAGTATAAGGTGAGGCACAGGAGGGTGGAGTCAACCTCTCTGAGCCCTCATTGGCTAACAGAGAAAGACGAATGTCAGTGCTAAATTGGGAGCTTTTGATTTAGTGATAGGATAGTCAAGGCTTCAAGAACCTCATGGTGGGTGGAGCTACTATGAATTTGCTTTCTGTTTCAATCCATGGTGTTTTGCTAGTGCATTTTACTTTCATTTTATATTGTGCAGATATGTCACTGGAGTTTAATGTGTAAAGGGAAAATTAAATTAAATTTGAGGTGTTGTACCTCAGCGCTTCAGTGTAGAGGTGTTGTATTGTGTCAGTTTGGAAAGAGAACCTCTGGAAGGATGATGATGTCAAGTAACTGCTCATGTTAGGTCTAATTGCCAGGTTGAAAATATTGTGCTCAAGGATGGTGTGCTTTTTCACTCTGCAGGGAGAGTGGAAACCGAAACAGATCGACAACCCCAACTACAAAGGCGTCTGGGTCCACCCCGAGATCGACAACCCTGAGTACCAGGCCGACTCCACCATCTACAAGTTTGACAACATTGGCGTGTTGGGTCTGGACCTGTGGCAGGTGCGTGCAGACTCCAGACAGAGAGAGAGAGTGGGGGAACTGATGGTGTCAGAGACCCATGGTTCACCTCGCAGTACGTGAACACATTGCCTTCTTTTCCACAGGTCAAGTCTGGCACCATCTTTGACAATTTCCTGATCACGGATGATGAGAAGGTAGCAGAGGAGTTTGGGAAGGAGACTTGGGGAGTCACCAAGGTGAGGTGCCACTGGAGCAAGAGAATCTGCTTTTCATAGCGTTTCAGTTGGTTTTAGTTCCTTTCACTGTATGATGTGAGTGTTTATCACCAGAAGGCTGCAGGTTCTGGTCCCAGTTGAGGCACTGCTGTTCTCATCCACTTATCCTAAAACGTTGTTTTCCCTGTTTTTTTTTTTAACAAAAAGGACCCGGAAAAGAAAATGAAGGAGGCAGAGGAGGAGAAGAAGCGAAAGGAGGAGGAGGAGAAAAACAAGGAGCAGGACACCGAGGGAGGGGATGAGGACGAGGAAGAGGAGGAGGAGGAGGAAGAGGAGGATACCACCGATGAGCCCACGGCAGCTGAGGAGGAGGACGAAGAAGACGACGAGAGGGAAGAAATCCCTAAAAAAGATGAGCTGTGATGTGGCCCAGACAGCGGGCGTCTCCGTCCCTCAGTCTGTCCTGCTCAGGGAGACCACAGCCTTGCATCCTTACCCCAGAGGGATGCACATCTATAAAAGTCCCCTCCTTGACCCCCTGTTTACTGGGGGAAGGGAGGTGGTGTTGTCAGTCATGGCAGGTTTTTATTAATTCTCACATAGTCCCTAAGTGGGCAGGGAGGGAGGGCGGGGCTTGCAGGTTGCAGGGTTCGGGGGTAGCAAAGTGGAAGTATATTTTCAGGGTTATTTATTTTTTGTTTTCACCTGCCCCCAAAAGGCCAGGTGTGAAAGCATCCAGTGAGACTGCAGGTGATATCTGTGCTGCTGCAGACTCTTCCTCCATCAATCATCATCATCTTCACCAATGAATCATCTCATAGCTGCAGTGCGTTCCCTGTGTTTTTGATTTCTCTGTGTATGTTTTTTTATTTGCTGTGGGAAACAAAAGTGGGGCATATCAGTTGCAGAGTATTTGCACTTTTTATAGAATGTCTGTTCAGCTCTGTTGAGAAGTGTATTGCCTTTCACAATGTTAAACCCTGCTATATTAAAAAAACCTTTTGCAAACATGAGGGCCAAGGTTGCAGTCTGAGATTGTGATCAGAAGTCTTAACCCATTATCTTGCTGTCATTACCATTGTATCCCTGTGATTGTAAATGTGAAGGATTCTGAAAGGGTTTTTTTATCCATTTGATGTGATAATCAAGACCTTGACTCTCTGAGTTACTGGTTAATGCTGCACAAAATTGTCCCATCCAAGTATGTTTTTGTACTGCATCTTTTTTTTGCTTTGTCCAATGATAATCTGATAGTTTCTTTTTTACAGAATGTAGTGTTTAATTTGATTTGCCCATTTGTTCCCTGTGTGAGTCTCAGCAGTGTGGGATTCCTGTGGATGTCTTTGAATGTGTAAGAGGGGAAAGGTCTGTCTTGGTTCAGTACGTGTTTTCAAACATTAAAGGTGACTTATTCTTGAAAATAATTCTTTTTGTTTGTGTCTTTTCTATATCGGAATGGCCTAAAGGTGACTTAATGTTTCAGCTGATATTCATAAATTCCGAAGTTTGTATATTGACTGAGCAGAATGGGGCTATTCTTTGACATAGGAAGTTATGCAGTGTGCATTTTGAATGATAAAGCTGGATAATATTGTGTTGCACTTCAGTCTCAAGCAATCTTAATACTTTAGGTTTTCTGACTACAGAGAAAGTTGAGACTTCAGCCAATTTTCATTTTGTTACTGAAAGTTTACACCAACACATTTTTCAATGTGGGAATTTTCAGACTAATTTTTGGAATCTTCTTTTCTTTAAACACTCATGCACCCGGTATCTGCTTATGCAAAAAAAAAAAAAAAATTAATGGATATAACTCCTGTAATGTGCATTGTATGTCCTACATTAATGGTTTAATGATGTTGTTCTGAAATCACATATAATGAAATATGGATTCCATAAGAAAGATTCAGTTATATGGGATCATGCACTCCTTGAAGTCTTCTCTGATGTCTGGTTATGATATAGTTATTCTGAACACAACTGGTATGTTAATTCCCTAATAAGACAAACTTGTAACAAACGTGAATTGATGCTCACTTAAGGAAATTCAGAGCGATAAAGTGAGGTATAAAATTTAACATTATTCAGACAGATGGAAGAGGCGGTGGCCTGAAAATATTGACCAACCAGGGAGGACGTCAGATAATGCTGTTCGTGTGATAGGGATAGCTAGTCACCGTCTCTGAGGAGAGATCGCATCAAACCAATACGTAGGACAACACGAGGTGCCACCAGGTCACGCTTCTCGCATTAAAAGATTTCTCCAAACGAGGGCGCTCCAACATCAGAAATCAAACAAGCGCCGGTCGAATCAGATACTGGAACACTTAAGGACAGAGCCAAAAGAGCAGTTTAGTGCCCCGTGATGGCTCGGGACAGTGCCTCGCCGTATGTCATAGGACAGGACACAAAATGCTTAAGTCTCCTCTGATTAACAATTAACTTCATTCTCAACCAATCGGTTATTGCGCGTTATTGCATTGAGCAACAATGGACAACCGTGCGATGAAAAACGTAGCTAGTAAGATAGACTAGGAACCGTGACAAAATATACTTTTGATATCTACATGGCATGAGAGCTTTCCTGGAGGGGCCAGCTGGAATAACCAGGCCAAATGACTGCTGGCTAGCCAGCGTCTTTGTATTGGAATGTATTACTCCGGGCTTCCTGTGGGTGTACATCCAATTTGAGGGCGCGTTTCCGTATTAAGGGTGTGCGCGCTCCCGTAGCGGCAGGAAATATGGCGGCGCTCATGTCTCACACACAGGTACAGTAGCTTGTTTGGTCAGTATATTATTGGGAAACGGGTTTAAAACCAACACCAGCATTGTGTGTGGTGAGGGGAATTTGCTTGTCATCAGTCTGTCTTGGAGATGTGTGAAATAAAGAGATCGAAACCTTTCACTACTCTGATGAAAGGTTATACGAGGGGCAAGGCCCTGTTCCTATGTGACGAGATAGCGAACGTCATATTAGTTAGAAATCAGACTTGCCCTTTAATTTTAGCGGTACCTAGCAAGTTAGTTTCAGCCGATGATCGAAATTACAGTAAGTACAGAAACTCACTAGCTAGATGGCTACTTGGCCGACGATTGTATCGAAGTTACTCAATCTATTCCGGCTAACGTAATGTTACGCCGACGTCGAAAGGCAAGAAGCTGTCTAGCTAGCTAGACCACTAAGCTAAAATCTGTCCTCTCCAAGATGCTCAGCTGTGTCGACAACAGGTGTGGTTTGCGATGTTCAGTGTACAGGACGAAAATGATGTTTTGGATTAATTGCAATCCGTAGGGTTGGCACTTTGTTTTCGTGGGGCAACACTGGAGATAAGGAGATAATCGCTCTGTCATTCACGCTTTTTGGCAAGCGAAAATAGATCATGTGTGGAACTCGGCAAGACAAGTAGCTATCTTTATAGATAATATGTTGGGATAGCATTGTTATAGTTACAGTGTATAATTAGTTTCACAGGTAGCCAGCCAGCCAGCTGGCTGTGTTGCCTGTCTCCACAATTTAATGTCAGCGCGAATCCGAACGCGAACTGCATTTTTCCCCACATACTAACGCTGTTTTCTTGGTGGGTTGATCAGATGCAGTGCACAAGAAGATTTGCTTAGTCAGTGAACAGAGAACTATGTTTAGGGGTGTATCGCTTGCTAGATATTTTCGAGGACACAGGTAGTGGTTCCCGAATACAGGGCAGCTAGTGATGTTGTCATAGTGTCGGTGTATGATAATTTCGCGCAGTGGATACTGCCCCAACACATATGTTTTAACATGCGTAATTATACTGTTTTACTATCCACATAGCTATTTTTTATCGTTCAGTTGTACAGTAACAAGTACCTGTTTCATGGACAAAGCTCAAGCGCCGAGAATGTTGCCAGCTTGCTAGTTTGCCAGCTAATCCTGTTTACACCTCGTTCAGGCTAGCTAGCTACTAATCCGAGAATGCGCCCAGTTTTAGGCGGACCGAGCGATACATGCACTGCTAGGCAAAGGTGGTTGCCTTTATTTTTGCGAAACAAACACTGTCATGATGACTTGAACGGAGATTTGTGGCTAGTTGCTCCAGCGTCAGTCTGAGGGCAGGTCCGTCGATTGATTTTGCGCTATTTTACTGATTTTCTAAGAACACGCCCTTCATGAGCACCTGCATAGTGAACATTTTTTACACATTCATTCATACACCTGCATATGTACTTGAGAAAATAAAACGCACTCCTCCGTCACCCTGTGAAGGGTGTGTTCTGTGATCCAGCTCATCTGGACGTTCTGTCGCCGTCTGAAATCTGCTTTGATTGAGACAGATTCAGGAAATGGTCGTTTCGCATGCAAAGCTCCTAAGCAGATGTGGAGGAAATGAAAGCAGGGGAATAGCAGTTCAGAAGAGCTGATTCGCTGAGTAACCGTGGGTTGTGGGGCAGTGGTTCTAGATCTTGACACGCAATTGGAATGTTGCACGGTTGAATCTCGGGCGCACCCTGGAACAAGGTTGTGAACCTCAGATGCGTGAATAAATATTCAGCCGTGTTAATGGATAAACACTTGCGCAAAAGGCGAGCGCGATAGACGCGAGTGACAAGAGCATCTTATAAATAGAATATGTGAATAGTGTAAGGTAAACGGCAAATATCACCATATCCAATGAATACAACATATTGGAGGGATGGCAGCCAACAAAAAACGCATGTGGTGCTGTGCTGTTTCTGTATTAGCCGCTCAGTGGCTTAATCAGTGAGGGAGTCCGCAGGGAGGGGCTGCTTCTATAATAATCTTCCCATTAAAGGCCCCTGCCATTTTTCTGTGCCATTTAGCAATGACTGTACTGCAGGGAGACTAGGCATGTACTGTGTGCAGCCGTGAGGAAATAGACGTGGCACTGTTCAGTGGCTGCCCACTCCCTCTACTGGTGAAATCATGTTACTGTAGTACCTGTACATGTGAGACTCAAAGTATGGGTTCGATCTACATGGCTGCTGAACAGATCCGTTGCATCATTGAGATAATATGAAAACAAACACAATACACCAAATAATGGCATAATTTAGCACTGTGTATTTGGATTTGAATTGTTTGTCTGAAATTGGGTTTCTGCATTTTTTCCTTTTTATTCCTGAAATGAAATTTTTAATGCTGTTTCAGTATTGTGTAATTCTGTAATTCAGTAATTTTTCTCCCTCCAGTTGTCGAGTGGAAATCCTGTGTATGAGAGCTACTATAGACAGGTAAGGTCCCACCTACGGTCCCTCTCTCTGTGGTGTAAGCCAGCTGTGTGCGTATGTGTGCATCTTCAGAGTGGTGTAGGAACATTTGTGTGGAATTTGCACTTGAGTTTGCATGTACATGTGGGTGTGGGTGTGTTTGTGTGTGCATGCACTTCAAGAGCACCTGCTGATGGCAGAGCCAGTGGCTTTCATTCTGTTGTGTCAGAGATATAACCCGCAGCACCACCGAACGTCATTCGGTAGCTGTTGTAAACTGCGGCAGTCAGACCGCAATCAGGCAAAACTATTGCTTGCATGCAAATGGGCTGTTTGAAAACCATGTGACCTCTCAGCACGAGTCGTCCATGATTTGCCCGCGGTGCAGAATCACTTCCCGTACTGAAACGTGAGAGGCCCTGCCTGAGTACAGCGTTTGCGAGCAAGGCGCAGTGGGATGGTGTGTCATGCTGTGCCCCTCCCCCCAACAGGTTGACCCAGGAAACACAGGGAGGGTGGGCCCCACTGAGGCGGCTCTGTTCCTGAAAAAATCAGGGCTCCCAGACATCACCTTAGGAAAGGTAGGTGTGGCCAGTCTGAGGGCACAGACAGACTCAAGTGCATCTCTTATACAACAGGCTAGACAAGCACTACATTGTCACAGAGAATAATGAACGCATAGAGTAAACTGGCTTTGGATTGTATTGGATTTGTAATGGAGTCTGAGACTCTGGGATCATTCAGAACCTGAATACACTGATGTATGCAGTCTGTTGGGACTAAAATGGGTTGGATGGTGCTTGCTATTTCCTTTGTTCTTTTGTGTGCTTTCAAAACATGCTTGATAGTCCCTTTGTGAGAATAATAATAATGGGCGGTTGGGCATATAAACATTGATTATGAGTCTGTATTACTAAATAAGCCAATGGCATCGGGCTTTTTTCGATGTTCAAACTAATTATCCCATGGATGTCAGAACATTGAGTAAAGTGTCTGTATAGGAAGGGCTCACACAGAGGATAATAATCAGATTGTAAAAACTGAAAATGGGAAAAGGACTTCATGCTAAGAGTCTTTCTTGCATCATACTGAGATGCTGGAAAAGCCTTTATTTTTCCTGCACTTGATGATAGGGGAAAGGTGCCAAACACCAGAGTAATGTGTCTCCTCTTATTTTTCACTCTTGCACAGATCTGGGACCTGGCTGATCCAGATGGAAAAGGCTTCTTGGACAAACAGGTGTGTCCAGCGGACTGTCATGATGTATGCTTCTCCCTAGTGTGATATGCGTTAGCTCCAGCGGCCCTCCTCCATTCAAGCTGATCTCTGATCAGTCATGCTCCTCTCCTCTGCAGGGATTTTACGTGGCATTGCGACTTGTGGCCTGTGCCCAGAACGGCAACGATGTCAGCATCTCCAGCCTCAACCTCACCGTGCCTCCCCCCAAATTCGTGAGTACTGCCCCAGCGCCCTCTGTTGGCTCCTTTGCCTCAATGCTGCGTGTCCCAGTGCGCACCTGTTCTGTTCAGTGATGGTATATTGTCTGCTACGTTTGGGCTGTTTTACAGAAGGACACGAGTAGTCCATTGCTGAGCTCAACATCCTCCTCAAGCGACTCTCATTGGGCCGTCAGGGTGAGTGCTGACTTCTGTAACACATGCTTTGTTTAAAGGGTGTCTAGGACTGCTCTATAAAGAAATCATGAGGTAATAATCTGACAATTATGTAAATAAATGGACATTTCAACATATAGATTACCACAAGGTTTTATGAAAATAATTGCATTTTGCAATTTTTGCAGTAGACAAAAAATACATATGTAAATAAGTAATAGTGAAGAAATTAAATGCAAATAAAGGAAAAAAATCTAGGTTTTTGGGGAATCATATATGTTTTTAGCATGCCATATTAGAATGAATAATAATAACAATCCTCATGTTTTTTCTCCGGTTGCATTCTGTTCCTTTGCTCTCAGTCGGAGGAAAAGGGGAAGTTCGATGGGATTTTCGAAAGCCTCACACCGGTGAACGGCTTGCTGTCTGGAGATAAAGTGAAACCAGTGCTAATAAACTCCAAACTACCTCTGGACGTGTTGGGAAGGGTGAGTGTGTCTGTGTGGCCGTGTCCTAGCCAGCTCCCAGTCCCTGCAAACTGTGCACTGGTGAAGTCCAGTATGCTAACATACACATGAAAATACCCAACAGGGAGTATTGTGACACCTTGTTCATTTCTGTATTAATTTGTTCTCTAATTAATATTTATTCTTTTAGGTTTGGGACCTTAGTGACATAGATAAAGATGGACACTTGGACAGGGACGAGTTTGCAGTGGTAAGTTTGCATTGCACATCGGCAATGTCTACATACATGTAAATATCCTGAATAACCAGAATATTCAAATATTCAGACTGTGAAGTGAGTCATGCAAACATCTTATGTAGATAACCAAAAAACCCAGGGATCTGAGGATGTGGGATATTCCTCTTTTAAACTGAGTAAAGGCTGTAGAAAGAGCACCTGACAGGAAATTGCAAGAGTAACTATATTAATCAGTAGTTTTAATGCAGCTTATTCTGTTTAACTCTTGTTTAACAGAATGTAATGGATTTCCCTCTCTCTCTGTCACCCAGGCCATGCACTTGGTGTACCGGGCCCTGGAGAAGGAGGTGGTCCCCACCACTCTGCCCCCCTCCCTCATTCCCCCCTCCAAAAGGAAGAAGACGGCGGGGACGCTGCCCGGCTCAGTGCCCGTTCTGCCCGCCAGCCCTCCCCCGCCCAAGGACAGCCTGCGCTCCACCCCGTCCCACGGCAGCATGAACTCGCTCAACAGCGCGGGCAGCCTGTCGCCCAAACAGTCCCTAAAGTCTGCACAGGTATGCAGGGGGATGGGGGTGTGGCCTGTCTGCACAGGTACACACAGGTGTGAGGGCATGGCCTGTTTGCAGAGGCACACAGGTGTGAGGGCATGGCCTGTTTGCAGAGGCACACAGGTGTGAGGGCATGGCCTGTTTGCACAGGTATACAGGGGTATGAGGGCATGGCCTGTGCACAGGTATGCAAAGGTGTGAGGGCGTGGCCTGTGCACAGTTATGCAGATGATTCTAAATGTGCCTTTTAACAACCTGCTGCAACATCATCACTGGCTGATCTGTGTATGTATATACTATATCTAATATATTTATATCAACATTTTAGCTTCCCCCAGTTGTTTTCCAGGTTTTGCCACAGTATGTTCTGTACTTCTTACCCAGTTTTTTTAGCGTAGCATAACATACCGTTTTTTACCTAGTGCAGATACTTCACCATGTGTGTTGCCCACTCAATATTACAGCCTTGAGATGAGTATCTTAAAATGAATACAGGAACACACATTGAGTGCCAGAAGCCTATTTGGTGAGAAGTGAATCTCCGCTTTGTCTCCTGTCTTGAGTTGTCGGGTGGCATAGCCGGCATATTTCTGCAAACCTG
The DNA here is from genome assembly GCA_019176425.1 of Megalops atlanticus. Taxonomy (NCBI): domain Eukaryota; kingdom Metazoa; phylum Chordata; class Actinopteri; order Elopiformes; family Megalopidae; genus Megalops; species Megalops atlanticus. Next base: position 7,782,121 of record CM032896.1, read on the forward strand.
TGTTTCCTGTCTGCGCTTCAGACTGTTTATGATTGCTGTGGGAGGAGGCTGCTGCCCCATCCACATTCCCGGTACCCGTCAGCAACCGGATAGCAGGCCGATTTCTCCCCCTTTCTGAAGGCCAGGCATACTTGTGGTTCATGAACTGGAATCAGAGAAGGGAGCAGAGGGTTTATTGACTGTCCTCAGTGTCAGTTTGCCAGCACCTCCTGGCATGAGCCGTGCTCCTGGGATTTTATGGAGAGAGAAAAGAATTCACCTTCATTATGCTTTGTGCAGGCGGTTGTGAAATGGCCATTGATGATGCGCCTATCCAAGTTAAATGGTGAATGAATGCCTGAATGAATATAAACGTAGAGTGAAAGTGTGTGTGTGCGTGTGGACGTGACTGTGAACATGTCCTGTTGGGCAGACCATGCATCTGTACGTGAGCCTATTTTTTAAGGGCAGTTGACTTGCCAGCTTTGTAACCTAATGCTTTCTCCAGGGTTCTTGCAGGTACTTAAAACCTTTTTTAGTTCCAGCTGGATATACGCCATGTCTCAAATGAAAGATTTGAATTAATGATCTCCTTTTTTTCATTGAACAGTCATTGGTGCTCCTCAAACCTTTTGAAATGTGCTTTAAACAGGCAGCTCAATTGAGATTGCCCTTCGCTGAAAGTGTTTGCCAGCTGATTAGCTGGAACAGATGCCGCCGGGAGCTGTAAACACTAGAGTGTCCAGTTTTATGTCTCGTCTTACCTTTATCCTTGAGCGTGAGCATCGTGTTTTCTGTTCTTACAGCCCCCGGTGACCTGGGTGGTGCCGGTGGCAGACAGGGGGCGGTACGATGAAATCTTCCTGAAGATGGACATGGACATGGACGGCCTCGTCAGCGGGGGAGAGGTCAAAGAGATCTTCATGCAGTCCGGCCTCCCCCAGACTGTCCTAGCACACATATGGTGAGGGGGAGACAGTGCTGCCTTTGGGCTGAGGGCACAATAAGCATCCATTACCCATCACCCATTACCCATCATGCATCACTCAGGACCCCATATGTACACTCTCTAACGTACATGTGTTATATATAAGATTGATTTTTCCAGCTGATTTGAAATAAGGAATAATAGATGTGTTTTCATGTAATGCAAAGAGAAGAGCCATGGAGAGAGTTACTTTTTTGAGAAATCGTGTTAGCCATTTTTGTTTTATACATTCACATCTTGTTTATTCTTTGCTGCTGGGTGTTTCCTGACATGTTATAAACCTCAGGAAGAAAAAGGAAAGAACTGCAGAACTGTGTTACACGTAGTTTGCTGATTCAGACTGCCACTGAGAGGAGTAGAAAGTGATGGTTGCCAATTGGACTTTTGCATCCTGTGCAGGACCCTGGCCGACACCCGGCAGATGGGCAAGCTGACCCGGGAGCAGTTCTCGCTGGCCATGCATTTAATCCAGCAGAAGGTCAGCAAAGGCCTGGATCCCCCGCAGACCCTGACCCCCGACATGCTGCCCCCGTCAGAGAGAGGCACCCCTGTCCCTGTGAGTATCCCAAAAATGCACCCCCCCCCATCACCACACTTCAACGTCCTGTGCTCATCATTCTGTTTCTGTAGAGTTTAGGTTTAGGGCATTGCAGTCAAATCACAGATTTGTGACTGAATAATATGAAACAACAGAAAAAAATCAATTTTAACTAATGTTGGAAAATTCTTCCTGGACTCATTTTTTCTCAAGTATGAATTTATAGTTCTCTGATTTGTTTGTGTCAGAGTTTTATTAGGATATGTTATATAAGTTGCAACTGAAATCCTCTCTGTCCATCTGACACTCAAGATCTTCTTCTGTGTAAACACTGAAAGATTCCGGGGGGCAGTCATTTTTTGCTGTGATACGCCAAAGAGTGAGGCTTCATGAACCCAACATGTGGTTCACCTACCATGTGCTGTCAGTCTCTGACTCCTCTGAACCAATCAGACAACTTTAATCTTCATAGTAAAATACTAAGATTGGCTCATATCAGTGAGTCACTGGTAATGCATAATTGCTCCACCACCCATTTTGTGATTCACAAAACCTCACTCTCCATTCACTGCTTTGTCATGCATACTGAGTAAAAAATTAAAGCATGCTTACTTTTACGCTCACAATGTCTGTGGTCATGGAAATTCATGGAAAAAGGTTTGCAAGAACCGAAAAAAGTCTTACCATATGAATCATCTACAACTTTTGCTTGAGGTTTTAAGATCCGCAATGTCCACGGCAAAGGCTGACAGCAGAAATTGGATCTCTCTGACTCTCAAAATTTACACGAAGAGAGAGTAAAATGCCTAAATAAGGTGATAGGCTGAGCATCTGCCCAGTTATGATTCATCAGGTGATTTGGAAACAGTGAGAGAAAGTTTTGTGAATACAGGCCCAAATCAAACCAGCATCAGTGCTGTTCAGAGCCAAGATTTTTCTCACCCATTTCCTTACACTGTATTGTCACGTACTTACTTAAAGTATGGTGTGAACTGAAATGACTGCCTCTCTCTGAATCCATCCCTTCTGAGTGAGCGTGTGGTGTTTTTTTCCTGCTTCTCTCTCTTTTCCTTTCCTTTCAATGTTCTTCTCTGTCCTTTTCTGTAGAGTCTTTCTGGTTACATGACTCCGGTAGGATCTGAAATAGCTGCATTAGCTGAATTTCGCAGAGTGAGTAACTGCTGACCATTTCAGGGGATGCGGGTGTTGGACAAAGGCCCCCCCCCCTTCAGTTAATCATGCCACTGTCTCCGTTTTTTTTCTCTTAAACTGCCGTTTGTTTTGTGTAGAGAGGTTTAAGTAAATTTTCGCCTTTTGCCAGTAATAGCAAAGCACTATGAATAGGGAGCCCCATTTTTGACTGCTTATGTGTAAGTAGAGTATGGCTTATCTACATGGTCAAGCTTTTCCTGTGCCCAAAAAAACCTTCCTCCAGTATTTATCACACTTTAGCTCCACTCAGCAGTGACATCACCTCCTAGAAAATGAAGTGATAAGAATGAGATGAGGGAAAATCTGGGCACTTTGATCCAGTGGTGTTCCCTTGTGGTGGGGGTGGGATTTTGAAAACAAAATGAGAGGCACTGATTGGTCAGCTGACACTGTATTCTGTGAGTGACTGGCTAACCGAAATACTGTACTCAAAAGCCGCTAACTGTCTCCTGACGGAGACTGTTATCTTTCCACAGTGCTTTTAATGATCAGTCTTCATAATAAAGACCAAAGCAGCCAGCAGGGTTAGAACGCTATACAGCCGTTTCAGTTTACTTACAGCATGTACACAATGGTGTAGTTAGCTAGAAGTGAATGTGTATGTTGTCAGTGTATACAGTCACTTAAGTTCCTTCATATTTTCCTCTTCCTTTCTAGCCTTTGTCTCTTTTTTCTTAACTGACTTTGCCTTGACTTCTTTGTTATGTGTCAGTGTTTTTTTTTCTTATGCAATCAGGTGAATGAAATTTACATAGCATGTTTATTGACATGCGTAGCATAACTATATTGTATCAGATGGCCTTAACTGTTTGTATCAGATGGCCTTAACTGTTTGTTTAGCGGATGCGCTAATTTGGCACTTTACATGTTATCTATGCAGGTGAATATTTACTGGAGCAGGTATGTTCCTTGCTTGAGGGTTCAGCAGAAATGTCCCAAGAAGTCACATCAGTACCACATATCTATACAGCAAATTAGGCTAGTGTTTGATGACTCAACAGTGTTAGTGTATATCACGAAAATCACAATATCACAAAGAGTTTATATGGTTTCGGGCACCTTTCAGATGGTAGTAACAAGTAAGAGAACCTCCAGTGGAGTTAAGCTCACCATATCGTGACTCACTCGGTTGTGTTCTGTATTTGATTTCTTTTTAACGCTGCTGATGCTTCTGTTATTGATTGTATCAGGCAGTAATGTTCGACGTTTGGGTAGGTAATATCAATCCAACAAATGCTTTGTGAAGCTCCCACAGTGAAAGGTCAAACGAGCTCTAAGCATTTGTAGTTAAAAGATGATTAAAGTCTGCCCGGTGCTGTGGACTGTGGTGTGATAATAAATGTGTGGTAATAGGTATTAATACATAGCCCTGTGGTTGCTCTGCTGTTCCCTCTCAGTCTCTGTGTGTTTGCACTTGCACCTCTACTGTATGTAAAATTGCACTGACAATACATGAAATTAAAAATGTAATAAAAATATTTAATTTTCATTCAATATATATCTTAGAAAGTATGTCAGTCGTAGTATTACAGCACATAATTCTATATGCATATATATATATATATATATATATATATATATATATATACACACATATATATATATGTATATATATGTATATATATATATATATATATACATACGCGAGAGAGATACACTTTATATGTATGGAAGTGAAGAATAATAATAATACTAATAATTGATATATAAATATGTTTATATGTTAATTTAAAATGATTTGTTGGTGTCCCTTTGCTGTATGCCGTCCTTTTTGTCTTTCCCTGGGGTGGTTGTGTGTCTGTGCTGCACTGGAGTGGGCCAGCAGGGGGCGTCCTTGCGCAGCGCTAACTTCCTCTTTCCTCTTGCTCCCTACAGGACAGCACAAGTTCTGTGGGGTCAGGGGAGTTCACTGGAATCAAAGAGCTGGATGACATCAGCCAGGAAATTGCACAGCTGCAGAGGTACTGCTGAACACTCACTGGCGTCTGAGGCGGCCTTGTTTTGTCTTTATGTGAAACTCTTCTTGGGGAAAGGGGATGGAGAAATGAGCCTTTGTGTCTTGGGGAGATTTCTTTAGGTTGCATTATGCATCTCGCAGCTGATTGGTTTAGGTTGCTAATTCATTTTGAACTTCATAAATAACTGCTGATTCCTTTCTGTCCTTAACTTTGGTGTACAAATTTAAGCTGTTTTTTGATATTCGTTTCCGTTTGTGTCAGTGGTCAAAGTCACAGTGTTTTGTAATTACTGGGACTCACATGAATTTGTTACCTAAGGCCAGTTAATGAAAAATGAGCTCTTAGTTAACTTGCTTTTATTTGGCTGTTAATTTTGAAAGGATCTTTCAGCATCCCTATGTTTAATTCGCTATAATGAAAGATGTGTGCTGAAGGAGACATTATTGCTGATGTAAAGACAATGTTCAGCTGTTTTTTTTTTCCTTTCAGCATACTTTTGCCACCACAGAATTGGGGCAGTACTCAAGACAGTACTGAGTAACTGATTACACTTATTCAATCAACTTAAATATTTGTCTGTATCACCGATTTGTTCAAGGGGTACAAATGAATAGAAATAACAGAAACAGTTTTACTTTTGTCTGTTAAAACACATTTCCAGCAACTAACAACAAATAACTGTTAAATGATATAAAGTTCAGAATAGTATTCCAAATAGAGTGCAATCAAACCTATTTAACTGAGACTACCTGACACAAACCATAAAACACTGAGCTAATTAAAACAATGCAGGTATAGCTGCATTTTGAATGGAAAATGTGCTTGTGACAGAGGAACTGTGCTGTTCAGTTACTTTGTTTTTTATGTTTTTCTTTCAGCATTTATAATTGTGTTTTTTTTCCCCCTCATCCATAATTGCGTTGACCATATCTTCCAGAAAAATTCAATCAGTGTTTTATGTTACTTTGTAAGTTGGTGCAGTAGCTTAAGTACAAGGGCCAAACTGTTTGGCTGCTTGGAAGAAACCATGTTTTGGCAGGGTTGGTTGCACTTTCAGTGAGAGATCATAATTTTTTGTAGCAGTGAAATGGAAAAAAGGGTGTCTTACAGGCCACTAAATCAGTAGATTCTAGTAAATGCTGTGTGGAGCAGTAATTGATCAGTCCTCCAGGGGTCGCTGTGGCTCTGTGAATACTCAGATGTACTCATCACATTTTTTTTTCTCTCCACATTTAAACTTGGTGGTATCACAGCAGTGAAAGAGGCTCACTTTAAAAGTTACCTTAAACTGTATGCTATATACTGCAGACTCATCCTATGTGGACATTGTTAGAGTTTTATCATCTTAAGTCTAATCGCTTCTCATGATTCACTACCTCTTAAAATGAAAATGATTGAAATGTGTCTAATTAAGAGCACAGAGGCAGTCTGCATTTCCTCCTGTTCCTATTAAAGTGGTCCAGTAAATATTTGAATTATTGTATTTGAATTATTCTAATTATTATCATAGCTCTGTGGTGGAATTTTAGGTTTGATGGTAGCAGGTGCGAAATTTTCAATGCAAAGTGCATAGAGTCTGACATCTCTAACAGTGGAGCATCTTTGGTATTTGGGTGACCTCCCAAGGTGTGAGAGTGTTCCTCTTGGAAATGGTAGCTTTCAAGATGGTGAAAATGTACTACAGAGGTAGTGATAAAATGGCCTCTTCTGAGGAAGAGCAGAAAGGTAAATGTGGATTTTTCTGCTGTTGGCTGAGCTGCCCTCCTTTTCATCACTTCACCGTGTTTCACCTCCCCCGGTGTTATTTTTCCCATTCAGTACCTTTCTGTTCCTGTGTTTTTTAAAAGCGTTTCTCGTTTTCCGTCACTTACACCTCACGCTGCCACAGCGCACTTGCTTTAATGCACTGGAGTGCCCTCAGGTAACCGTCTCTCATGGTTCTCATTGGGGGGTTTTTCTGGTGTGAAGTGCAGAGGATAAGACAGTGTTTCCAGGTGAGATAAATCTTCCTGCTAACTTGCGTATATGTTTGTCCCACCCGTTTACAGGGAGAAGTACACACTGGAGCAGGACATTCGGGAGAAGGAGGATGCCATCAGACTCAAGACCAATGAGGTCCAGGTGAGGGAGGTTTTTTTTTCATGGTGCAGTGGTTGTCACTTTTTAGAACATGATCTGTTCACACTGGCTGTGGTTGCTTTGTTTGTATTCCTGCTCTACCTTATTACTGCATGAGCCACACTTTCAGTCAGTTGGCTTAAGCAGCTAGTGAGGCACACTGCCATTGGTAGGGCTCCTTTCTCCAGTTCCAGCCAAAAACATTTATTTTTGACAATGTTGACAGTCTCAAACAAATGCCACCATCAAACAAAGTGGTAAACTGCATGTATTGGGAGTCTCTGCTTTACAGTGATCTCATTTATGCCATGTATTCCAGGAGTGCATTGCATCATTAAAGTTTGGACCAGCTGTCTCACACACACACACACACACACACACAAACACACACAGGTATTTTATTACCACACATGCAGCTGGTCAGCGGTGTTGACGGTGCTGTCTCTTTCCCCCCGGGGGCTTCTGGGACAGGAGATGCAGAGCGATCTGGACAGAGAGACCAGCAGCCTGCAGGAGCTGGAGTCTCAGAAGCAGGATGCCCAGGACCGGCTGGAGGAGATGGACCAGCAGAAGTCCAAGCTGGAGGACATGCTGAACGACGTCCAGCAGAAGTGCCAGGAGGAGTCCCAGATGGTGAGGAGCAGACGCCCTGGTGACGGTGGCCTGCATCGGTCTGCACCCAGTTTATGCAGTGAGAAAATACAGGGGCCCTTTGCTCCACATGCACAGAAGAAACACGGACCTTACCTGTGAAACTGATGGGTTTGTTTGTTATATGATCATTACTGCACACCGTTGATACCTCACAGCAAATAAATATGTAAATTACAAATCCCAAAATTCCTTTTTGGGGTGGAGTTACTGGTGTAGGGTCTGGGCAATCACTTGATTTTTCATAGCAACATGTAAACGTGTGATAAACCTTTTCTGAACAGCAGTGTTTTAAGTATTTCTAGAAGTTATGTATGTTATACATCTTTTCAGTGTTGTTGACTGAAACATGCAATAAATTGTCTGTGGAGTTGCTCTGCTTGGTGTTTGTCTAACCACCTTTTCTCTGTCTGTGCGTTCAGATCTCGTCCCTGCAGACCCAGATCCAGTCCCAGGAGTCGGACCTGCAGAGCCAGGAGGAGGAGCTGAAGCAGGCCAAATCGGACCTGAACCGGCTGCAGCAAGAGGAGTCGCAGCTGGAGCAGAGCATCAAAGCAGGGAAGATGCAGCTGGAGACCATCATCAAGTCCCTGAAAACCACGCAGGACGAGATCAACCAGGTTAGTCTGCACTCAACACCAAATCAACCAGGTGAGTGTGCATGTAGGATGAGATCAACCAGGTGAAACTTCGACAAAAAGATGACCAACCAGGTGACTCATTGCAGGAACTAAAAGGTCCATGATTTTTACCTGATGAAGCTCTCAGGAAGCAGTATGTGTGCACTCATTGAATTTCAGTATATGCTGAACTTCACACTTTCGTTGACCTTCTTGCTGTATGCACTACGTCACAATGTCATTGTAAGTCTCTCCACATTTGGAAAATGATCAGGTGCTGTAGGTAACACGCCATTGTCGTTTGTGTCACTTTAGGCCCGCAGCAAGCTGTCCCAGATCAGGGACAGCCAGAAGGAGGTGACCAAGAGCATCGAGCAGTGCAACGCGGAGCTTAACGGCACCCACGGGGGCAGCATGACCAACCTGGCCGACATGGGCGAGGCCTTCCCCGAAACGGAGAATGGAGGCTTCGGGGCCCTGGTGAGTGAGCCTCAGCATGTCAACACAATTATGATTTATGAATATATAATTCATAAACACTAGCTCTCATGCACATGCTTAGTGCACGTTCAGTCACTATCCCGTGCATCTAAGTCACAAAGGTCTTTTTTGATTGTGTTGCGTTTCTCTTCTGAATGGATGCTGTTCTGAATGTGCGCCATCTTCTGGAGCTCTGTGGTAATCGCAATATGCTCTCCTATTGAGCAAGTCATGTATAATGGCACCTTGCTATCATGTGTAACTGTAAGGTGTTCTGTAATCTCTCTTTATCTCTTAGATAAGAGTGATCTTATCTCCTTGCTTGTACTGATATTGCTTTAAGTGATTTCAATGCTGTTACCAAAGTATCGTGGCTGTTCTTTCCAAGTTCTCTTCACAGGGACTTACATCGTTTCTGTGTAATGTGGTCTGTACCGAGTTATGTGACATTTTCTTTGTTTAAAGACCTATATCAAACATAATTTCATTGGTCTCATTGATGATGGAAAATGGTACTGGATATCTTTGTGCGCAGTAAATCGAAAGTTATGAAATTATGACTCAAGTAGTAGATTTTGCAGTAGATTTTTTACACAATGATTTTTTTTTATGGTCAGAACATGTCAGAGTTCACATGCCATGGAGCAGGCTAGATGTGGCAGGATATATCTCCATGGCAACTAACCTAAACGTTATTAACTCGGGCGGCGAGACATAGAAATGTAACTTCTCAAAATGAAGCATGGAAGTTTTCCCGGCTAACTGCTTAATCCAGCTACATTAAGAACACAAGCGTGCTGCCAGTAGACGGTGAAGTATTCTGAATGACAGCCGAAAAAAAGGCCCTCAATTCCAGCTATTTCCTGCGTCCCGCACCTGACACGCACGTCCCATTAAAGGGAGCCGCACCATGTGCGGATTTCAAACTGGGCATTCTAATCCCCGGGTTCTCCGTCCCCTACCTGATTCAGGCCTGTCCTAATAACGGCATTCCAGAGTGTCAGCGTAGCTGTGTTATTTTACTGGGCAGTGTTTTATGAGCGCTTCCTGTCCCTCATTACCTGCGTATGGGTAGAGGAATGCGTGGCCCGGCCGAGAGGTCCACCTGGTGCTAAATCCCGCTCCTGGTCTCGGCGGGCCCCATGTCGGGGTGTAACTCAGGGATCGGGGGGGGGACTTGAGTGGACGCTTAAGCAGGGCTTTCCCCCTTCATGAGAGTGAAACAAGGGCCTGGCTGGGTGGTGCGTGAGTGGGGGGGGATTTTGGAAACCCGATGCCTTGTTGAATGTGAGGGCAGGGGGGTTTCCTGTGGAGTAGGGTCTGCAGTGGAGCAGCTGAGTGAGATTGGGCTCTCAGCTACACACGAATGGCAAGGGAAGGAAAATTGCTTGTGTGTTTTTGAAGTGTAATCGAAGCTGGGGAGCGTGTTTAGATCGTATGTGCCCGTCATACACACATTCCTTTTGCGTTTGTCTTGATTGTCTTGTGTTTCTCCACCGGTGAGCTCCAATGTACAGGAATCATTTCTGTTTAAAGAGCATAAATGCTGAATTAGTTGTTGAATGAACCGGGTCAGCTGTTCAATGAACTGAAATTAAAAAATCAAAGTGCGTTTGAGTTTCTTCGTTCCTTCTCTCTGTGTGGTAAGTGGTGTGCTGTATCAGGTGAGACAGAGCCTTCTCGTTCCAGGAGGACCCGTTCAAGGGGAAGACGTCCGTGTTTAACAGCAACACCCAGGAGCTGTCTGCAGATCCCTTTCACTCAGAGGACCCCTTCAAATCTGACCCCTTTAAAGGTGCCTGTCTCTTCCCCTGTGCCTCCCATGCCTTCCCTGTGTTCTCTGTGCCCATCGCTGCCTCTGTGTCCCATCAGTTTCTCTGCGCTCAATCTATCTCTCTTTCTCAAATTCAAATAAGCTTTATTAGTGTAATCACACAATTGTACAGTATTGCCAAGCACTCCTTCTTTGTGCTGTGTCTCTTGCTGTATGTTTCTTCTCTCTCTCTTTCTCTGTTCCATCCCAGGCACTGTGTTTTGGTGTTGAAATCCATTTACATGTTCAGAAATACCTTTTTAATATGTAATGATTTAATATGCATGACTTCCCTTATTTTTTGGTATTTGATATATTCATTTTGATATCCTGAATCCCATATCCACCCGTATCCACAATTGAGTCACAGTTCTATAGTTTCATTGAGAAGCACAGTTGTTGGTGCGGGTTTTACTCAGGTCCAGCTAATTCTGAAGATGGTGCTTATAGGTGCATGACCATGGAGTGAAAGTTTACTAAGTTACAGCCGAACGCTGTGCCGTGCCAAGCCCTTCACGTGTGACTGCCGTCTCCATTTAGATCCTTTTGGTGGTGACCCTTTCAAGGAGAGCGACCCTTTTAAGACCTCATCTGAAGACTTCTTCAAAAAGACCACCAAGGCAGACCCATTCTCCACCTCTGACACCTTCAACAAAAGTGCCACCCTCCCCTCCAAGGTAAACTAATGGAAAAAAACTTATGGTACCGCACACATGGCCTCCTGAAGTCATGTCTTTTTCTTGAATTTGAATTTGCTTAGTAGACAGATACGCTTGTTATACCTGACCTTTCTACATAATGTGTCTGTGTGTATATCTCTAGATTTTGGTGAAGAAATTCAGTGTAAGTGAAATATGTGTAATATGTCCTATTAGTGCTACCTTGCACTACCTGGGACTTGACCCTACAGCATCCCAGCTAAAAGTGTTGTCTCTTTTCCACATTTATTTGCCTATGCCTTTTTATGCTTTTGAAGGCTGTAACTGTAACCATTTCCTCTCTCTCTCTTTCTCTCTCTCTCTCTCTCTCTCTCTCTCTCTCTCTCTCTCTCTCTCTCTCTCACAGGCAAGCCACTTTTCTGGCAGTGACCCCTTCACCTCCACCAGCCCCAAACCAAAAGGTACTGTTTGCCATACACAGTGTCCACCAGGGGCAGCACTGAGGTGTTTAAGAGTCTGTCGCTGTTAGTGTGCTGTGGGTCTGCCAGTGTACACAAATCAGTTGTGAGGAAGCGGGCTACAGGGAGGAAGTGACCACTGCCAGTTAACAGAGAGCAGCGCTCAGATCAGCCTGTTCTCAGATCAGCTTCCTCACAGAGCGAGCCGTGGTGCTGCACGTAGGCGAGCCATGCTCTGCTGACGTCAGGGCTGTGAGTGACGCAGGACTCGGCATGTGGCAGAAGGGCTGGTAAACAAGAGGTGACTGAGGACGTATGAAAGATGGCTGTGACAGAACTTCCTTCCTTTCTCGATGTTTGTTCTTTAAACCCGCTAAACACTGTGCGGTAGAGACTCCCTAACAGCGGAACACTTTAGTTCATTCTTACACTTCTAATTTTAAGTTTTGTCATTTTTGTGGTTATATTTTTAAATCTTTGTCTTTCTTTCCACTGTGTTACACTTGGTGGGTTGTTGTGTAATTTTTCATGATTTTCATACTTACATCTTGGTGTAAATTGTGCTAATAACCATTTGAGGTGCAGGGTAGCTTGTCCTTGAGACATGTTGAAGACCCATGACCTTGTCTGCTTCAGTTTATGTCATAACTGCTTTCAGAGGTTCTGTGCCCTCATCTTTCACAGAGGTCACTGAGCAAGAAGAATGTGGCGCTGGTGTAAGATTTAAACCAAAGTGTAAATGTTAGACGGTGCAGTTTTCTGAGGTGGTGTATATGGCACATGAACGAGCGTGTGTTTGTGGTGGGGCCGATATTTTAAGTGAGCGATGGGCATCTTCTGTGGGTGTACCTTGCTCTTTCCTGTACTTGAGTGCTATATATGAAATATGGCTCCTGTGCTTCATGAAGGAACGTCTAAAATTGTCCGTTGAGGAAACAGGAGGTACACTGTGGCACAGGATAGCTGGTCTAGGAATAGCACCTTGAAGAGAAGCATCTCTTCATCTGGGGTGTTTTTCTCTTTATGGTGTGTTTTTTTTCTTAGAGGTCAGCGGAGGACATTACTTCAAGCAAATGGCTTTGTTCATAGTCAACGCATTGCTCAATTTGATGGAGTCACATAAAACAATCTAAACTTTCTCTGTGTGTTGGAGGAATTGTGTAAATATCTGAAAAAGAGAGAAGAATTACCAATTGAACAGTAGGTTGCTTTCTGAGTTTGGTCCTTGATGTTCACACACATTTATTTTGTTATAAGGGTGCATTTATTTTCTGGTTTGATTATTTTCTTAAAAGGGCACCTAAGGCACTTGGAAAAAAAATCTCAGACAGTGTGTAGTTGGACAGACTGTTCATATATGTTCAGGTCATGCCTGTAAGGGCCCCAGTCATGTTGTTGTCCAGCTGAACATTTTCCCTTGTGTTTAAAAAAGAAAACAAAATCTATTCACTCTTTCCAAGTAAACAGAAAGCTCTCTCTTTCATATATATGTATGACAACTGCTCTGTGTGCCTTTTAAGACACATAAACATTTCCCATTAAAAGTAATTAGGCTTCATTGCAGTGCTTTTACCAGTGAAGTCGCTTACCCGAAATGAGTTAATCCAACACATACGTCAGACGGGAGGACAACACTGTTCTTTTGAGAGCTTGTAAGTCATGGAAAAGAAAACATTCCTTCCACGTACTCAGGCCTCAGAATAGCACCTGGGCTCTTTGAATACGGTAAAAGAAGCAGTGTTTACACCCTTGGCTTAGGGTTACGCTACCCACGACTGTTCTTTGGAAAAATTACCTGAACTTCTCCAAGTTTTCGGTTAAAATGCATATCTACTTCCACTTTGGTATTTCGAGTTTTTTCCTAAAAGTTAAGTAATGTGAAAGCAGACTCCAGGGAAAGGCCTTAGTTGGATAAATAAATGGAATGTCCAACCAAACGCTTTCCTGGGTTGTGTTTTGTCATGCAGCCATGTCAGATAAATCACTGCTTTGCTTTTTTTTGTTTAACGTTTTTTTTTTTTGGTTGTCTTGGCATTTCAGTAAATCCATGACATTTGTCTTTTCTGCAGATGTTTTTGGGACACTAGACCCTTTTGGGAGCAGTTCCTTCAGCAACAAGAGCGGATTTGCAGACTTCAGTCAAATGTCAAAGGTACAGTACAGCCCATTTGGACTGAGTAACAGTGTGATGAACTGTGTGTATGCACTGTAATACAGCACAGTACAGTACAGAATATACACCATATAGTATATGGGCTGCATAGTATATCATAAGTAGACAACCTTTGTTCTTCTTTTCATGTGTTCCCTTAAGTATACAGTTGAATCTGTCTTAATGCTGGTGTCCATGTGCTCCGTGTTTTACGAGTGTTGTGTGTTCTCCTGATTTATACACACACACAGGTCTACCGCAGGTAAAAGACCCTCAGAGAGCAAAACCTCATTTATCATCAAATCAATATGAAAAATATACTTTTTTCCCTTTGTTAAGGGAAAATCTAAAGAACGAGGAGAATAAACTCACTTTTTAATGTTGTTTTCTTGCATTATAAAAAGTGAAGAAGTTTGCATTTAATTTAAATAAATTGACTGACTCACATTTCCCTTTATCTTTTCTCCCAAATTTCAGTAGTTGTGTAATTACGGCATTCAAACAGCCGTATAGTATCACTATGAGTGGTGTTCCTGAGCAGAAGAATCTGTTTGAGTGTAATATTCTAGTGACATGAAGAGCTGCGGCCGTTGTATGTAGTTATGGGGAACATGGCTACATAATTAGCCCCCCACAAGCTTTTAGCATGTCAGACGTCTTAGACTGTCATCTCACGTTTGTCCGTTGGTTGCCGCTTTCTCCTCGTGTCCAGGGTTTTTCGGATGATCCCTTTGGCAGAAACCAGGACACTCCGGCCTTGCCCCCCAAGAAGGCTGTGCCATCTAGACCCACGCCACCTAGTGGTGAGTAGCGGCAGAGAGGTTAAGCCAACCAGCAGTTTACCCCATGAACTTTACCACCCTTAACACGCATACACAGACATAGTTACCTCTGTAACTAGAGGCCAATACGTGGTGCTCTTACAAGACAGCATGGCACAGACAGATTAGAAGATCATTGCAGTCATGTTCAGGTGATTTTGCTGAAGGTGTTGTACACATTCCTTAACTATTTAGATTTCATGCAAAATAGAATGTTTGTAGGCTTCTCCTTCAAAGTCATACTTTGTTCCAGAGAATCGAACTCCGTGTTTTGGATAAAGAGTGCGCTTACGCCTTACCCACCATCCTGAGTCACGAGGTGCAGCCTAGCGTACAAAGCTGTAGTTTGCTTAGTTTTCTGTGTGACATTACCTTGCCCTGCCAGCAGAGGGCATTGTGCAAAGGGGCATCATACAAAGTGGCATCGGATCTTCTGTCACTTTAGCGATCTCCAGTGTGGTCTTTTTTCGAAATATGTCACATATTCTCTCAGTTCCTCACGGTACCTCATGGTAATCCTCACGATAAAAGGGCAAAAGTCAAAGTCACAGCGCTCCTGATAAAATGCTACAATAAGTCGTTTCTTAATTACTTATGCATTTAAAATTCTCACATAAGGTTTACACCCTAAACCTGTTAAACGTAGTATGTACTTTCCATTCATATGGGCGACATCCCCCCTCTCATCCTCAGATTGAATGTCTCCAGTCTGGTGGGGCAGCGTGATTCATGTGGTGTATCGGTGGCAGGATGTGGCACAGGGTGTGGCAGAGGCTGTGATGAAACAAAGAGCACAACAGATCCCCCCAATTCCCATGCCCTGTGACAGGTCACGCGTGTGTCATCATTAACAAGCAGCCAAAGAAATGGTCTGCAGTGATGTGTCAGTGTTTGTCGTTTCCTGTGAGGCAACCTGAGCGGCCTTTTCATCTGCCTGCCTTATTGAGGTTAATATTACAACTGCTGTCTGCTGGGGCACTAGTCAAACACAGGGAAGGACTGAGCGAATGTGATTTGTTGCATCAGAGCTCTTAGCACATGCTCTGGTTAGAAGTGTCTGGAGTGCAGTTTGGTGTTGGCAGGGTAGCAGAGTTGTATAGTGCTTCCTCTTTCTTCCTGTTATCTCAGCCTCTCCAAAAACGTCAGAACAGCAGTGGATTTACTGAAACAGACCCCAGCTGCCCTTGTTTCTGAGGCTGAACTGGGTGGCCCAAACCTTTAAATTCTGAAGCTGAAGCATTTGTGAAGGGGTGTGCATTATTAAGCTAAAGCATGTAACCCTGCTCTTGTGAAGGGGTGTACATCCTGATGCCGAACTGTGTGGCCCTCCTCTTGTGACGGGGTGTGTATTGTGAAGCTGGACCATGTAACCCTGGTCTTGTAAAGGGTTGTGCACCCTGAAGGTGGACTGTGTGGCCCCATGCTTGTGACGGGGCGTGCATTCCGAAGCTGAACCCTGTAGCCCCGCTGTAAGGGTGCCTGTATGTGAGCGAGCGTGTGTTTTTTTTTTTTTTTTGTGTCAGTTCTCTGAGGTTTTTTTTTTTGATGTATAATTTGTAAACAGGAAGGGTGTGTGACTCTAGATACGGCTGCCTCTCTGCCCCAGAGCAGACGGAATTCTTACCTCGTGCTTTACGATCAGCCTGTGACAGACCCCGGCTCAGAAATGTAAATGACATCTGGCCATTTCCCCTTGGTTAATAGATTTAACACTGCCGAAAAAAAGCTGTGCTGTAACCCCTGCTCAGAATTTTAAGACAGTGTTGCTGGTTTTAAAACGGACATTAGAGTAGTTTTTGTAGGTGGAGAAATAAAGTTGATGTAGTCTGTATAATAAAGCGGAAATGAAGCAATCGCCCATTTGATTTAGGCAGCACATGGCCTTTTGAGATGGGTTACATTTCACATTTCATTTATTTAGTGCATACAGCTGGATGTTTTCTGAGGCAGTTCAGGTTAGGTACTTGATCAGTGCTAAAACTTTATTTAGTTCCAGTTTTGTGGTTGCGGGTCTTTTAACCACCACTACACCACACACTGCTGTGAAGTATACGTTCCTATCCAATGGTCTGCTGCACTTCTTGCCCCCCCCCTTGTGCTAGACCTGGATGTTGCCCAGGCGATAACCAAGGGAAGGAGGCAGTGTGGATGTGCGGGTGCAGTTGTGAGTGCAACTGTGCACCTCTCTTGACACGGGAAGATGCTGGCCTCGCCCCACCCTTCGCCTCTTCCTGCGTGGTTTGCCCACAGCCTCCTACCTCGAGCCGGGTGGGTTGCTTGGCACCCACCTTGCCACGGTCCCTCCCCTGGCGTGCCCTGCCCAACCTGTGCCCGTGCCGTTACCCCTGACCCCTGCCCGCGTGCGTGCCGCTCAAAAACAACTGGGGCTGTCGACCTCACTGATGTGATGCGATATGAGGGAGGGAGGAGGTTTAGTGTTTAGTGTTTATCATTATGAACCTCAACCACCTAAACCACCCTTGTGCACAGTGCCATTTCCTACCAGAGAAATGAGTCCTCAGAGGCAGCGTCCCATATCTCCACTCCTGTGCCGTGCATAGAGAGAGCTGAGTTCAGTGTCACAATTGCTGCTTTTTGGGTGGAAAAAATGTTTATTGCCATGAATTAATATTATTCCTCATTCCTCACGTTGTGCCAATTTCATGTTGGAATCGCTGTCCCAACACGTGTCATAATGCCTGATGCACGATAAAGAATTCATAACTTTTTCTCTCTGTCCTCTGATTGGAGCCGCCCCACGGGTTGGTGTCAGCTGATTGGCTTGTTGGGCCGCGCCCTGTGCTCTGCATTGGCTAATCAGAGAGCAGCCCACTGCTTCAGCTGCAGTGCCAGTGTGGTAGCAGTTTATAAAGGTTATTCCAAGTACTGTTTCTGGGTTTGAGTTTTTCTTCTTTGCAGCTCTTGACGGGGGCATGCTCCCATACCTCTTCAGTAGACAGGGAAGAGTTTTGACAGTCAAATATTGTTTTGATTTGGGCACAAAATTTTTCATTAGCTCCCGTGTATATTGTAGTATACTTGTGTACTTGTACTTGTATACTTGTGTATGTATAGTATACTTGGCCTTTGTCAGAGTGCAGAAGTGCAGAAGTTAACTTATGGTAGGGCTTGAATAATGTTATGCTCGCACTCACTGGTCTGGGAGTGTTGTGAGCTGTTGCTCGTTTAAATTGATTGGTTACACTTATGTTCTGTTGTGATGGAAGTCGCTCTGGATAAGAGCATCTGCTAAATGCATAAAATGTAATGTAATGTACTCTCTTCCCATGGTACTGGGTTTCAAAAGCTCCATACAAATGTTAATGACACATCATACAGGCAGTCGTCGTGCAGTTGCATCTGATATGGCCTGTTTGAATTAAGTGGTTAAGAGGAGTGCTTTTGGCTATTAATTTTGCTTGCGTTGCAGCAGAGAAGATTTAAAATTTGCACAGATGCATTGGCTTGCATGCACGGTAGGCTGACGGCATGCTTCCTCTTGTTTTGTATTGATGGTAAAGATCAGGGTGGGGTCGCGTGTTATTCCGAGCCATCGACGTAACAGAGATAAAGAGAGAGGAAGAGAGAGACAGAGAGACAGAGAGAGAGCGGGAGAGTGATTTTCTTCTGTCCGCCTCACTCAGCTGTGAAACAGCTCATTGGTTCGTGCGTCTTCTGGTTAGAGTTCCACGGGCGTTGCGGTTAACACCTTCTCGAAAAGCAGAAGGCAGCCTTGCGTTCCCATGGGGCAAGTCTGCCCTGCGCCACGCTCTCAATACCGATGGTATCGCCGGGCTTTATTTCTGACAGCATCTGGAGTCCTTGGCTGAGAACACGCGAGCGATCCTGCAGCACCATGCGCGCTCTCATCGCTGCGGTCTCTCATAGCCTCCTCTGTGGCAAAGATCTCCTTGATAAACGTTCGAGTCGCATCGATGCATTGTGCTGTGTTTACATAATACTGTAAAATGTTTTAGAAAGCCCCTCCGTTTTTCACATGGGAACAGCCTGTTTAACAATGAGCCTCTCCTCTTCTAAGCAGAATGAGGAGAGGCAGGGAGCTGCTTGCCAAGTCTTTTTTTTTTTTTTTAAAGTACAAAACCACCTCTTGTGCGAGCCAAATGCAGATGCCTTACATGGTAATATTTCCCATAATTCCCAGGGTAACCATCATTTAGAGGTTATGCATTGTTAGAAGCCTGTGGTTATATGTCACATTAGAGAATCAGAAGCAGAGAATCTGTGAACATGTGCTTGTACAGGTAAACCTGTGACGTGATAGGCAGGTGTGAATATGTGACACCAGCTTTGCAGTGATGTAGGAGAGTTGTACATGTGGTGTACGCCTAAAACTCCTTCACTTGTGAGCTGCAGTTTCGGGGCGCAGCAAGCCTTCAGCGATGACTGTAAAACTAACTAGGAGGAGAGAGAAACGAGAGAAGAAAGCATGCAGGACAAAACTAAAGTAATGATGTGAAGGAAAAACATCCAGTTTTTTAATTTAGGGATGAGTCCAGGGATGCAGTGTGCAGAAAACATTCATATTATGGGATGAGATCATGGAGAGCCGTTATTAGCTTGGGTGCTGTTCTGACAGTACGGCTTTGAAATGTCACAAAGGTGTTCTTTTAGCTTGTTGTATGCAATACTGAATCCAGTGGTATTCTTGGACAAGGGCAGGAGCATTACGGAAGGGTTTTTCATAAAAGCTGTACATGACATTTACGTTTGTTTGTTCATTTATATCCCTTTCACTAATTAGAACTATTGATTCCAAGTTTAAATGTCACTGTCTTTTTTTTTTTTTTTTTTTTAACTAGGATGACCGGTGTTCGCATGTGATCTCTTACAGCAGAAGGAGCCCGCAGATGCTCTCTCCTGGGGCGATTTTCCATCTTCCTTTTTTCTTGTGTCTCACCTTTTTTAGTGGGAAATAATCTTTCTTCTTTCTAAACCTTTTAGGTAAAAGTACCCCGGTAAACCTGCCTGGGTCGGGTGATTCAGCCAAGTCCAGCGATCCTTTCCAGCCCTTTGGCGCAGACGCCAGCGACCCGTTTCAGAGTAAAAAGGGTTTTGGAGACCCGTTTAGCGGCAAAGATCCTTTCGCTCCTTCCTCCTCAAGTAAAGCCTCTAAAGACTCTTCCTTGGGTTTTGCAGACTTCAGCTCTGTAAGTTGAGTTCAGTGATACTCTCTCTGTCCACTCCACCCTCTTTTTTTTTCTTTCCTTTCTGCCTGGAGTGATCGTGGCTTTTTTTTTTCTTCTTCAGACTGAAGATTCTAGACCAGAATGCACCACCAGCTTCTATCTCTTTGCTGTGTTCCATTCTGGCACTTTCCATTCTACAGATATTTCTGTTCGTAAATAACCCCATTACTTTTTATTGTGTAAAGACACACAGAAAACAGGAGTAAAGAGAACAAAACCCAAGCTTGGTGGGACCCATGGTGAATTTTGTCCTTTAAGACACTTATTTATGGTTGCATTTAAATCTTTCTCCACTCTTAACTCAATGAACAAAACTACCTGTATGGGAGTGTTCATTTTCTTTCAGCTGGACCTGACTTTTAATGAAGGATTATTAAGAGAGACTTCATTATTCCCATAAAGGGTGGAGTCGCCACATATGTTCAATAATTTGATTATTTGAGCCGAAGTTTTAATTTGCTGTTGAGAACATGATGAAGACCATTGTAGTCCCACCCATTGTGGGGATTCTGATTCCACTTGCCTGGATCCCTTTGTCATACTCTCTGACATGCAAACTCAAGTTCTGGGTATGCGCCGATAGTCAAATAAGTTTAAAGGTGCATTTCAGACATGCCTAAGTCTGTGTCAGTTAACAAAAATAAATGAAATACATACATGAAAAACACTCTGAACCATGTTGACCAGGTAAAAACCTCTGGAGTCAAGGCATCATCAGCAAGTATTATATCAATGTACAGATATCGTCCTTGTCATTCTTAAGAGAAGGTATCTGTACTACGGTGCAGCCGTGAAATTATGCCATGTGGTCCTCTCCTTGGTTGACGTTTTGATCGGTCCTAAAAACAGGCACAATTGGCGTCTTTTTTGTTAACAAAAAAATTTGTATGAGGGGTGGAAGATACTGTAAAATAAGAGAAGCTGAATCAGCTTCATGGACAGTGCAATACGACGGGTCTGCTGTGGGTCCCAGAGTTTACGCGCTGGCAGATGATGAAAGGACAGTGTTAAACAGCTCGGGCCATTCCACTGGTCTGTCTCCCCCAAACCAGGCAGCTGGGCGGTCCTCCTCTGCCTGTTCGGCTCTGCCTCATTAGGCCTGAGGAACTGGGACAGATTCTCTAACACTTCCATTGGCAGCAGTGTTCTCTCTCATTGTGGTTTATCTCTGGTCGCACTCTGGTTTATCAGTGCCCCCAAATTTCTGAATGCTCTCACTATCTGAATGAGTCTCATCTTCTGACTCTGATCTTGTCCTGGTGTCTCTGCCAGACTTGATTATTTGAACGTGAGCATTTTGAGTTTTTTGACAAATGGGGGAGAGTTGAATTCCAGAGGCAACTTACAATTTCACAGTGGGAAAAGAACATGCTCCAGCTGCCAAAGTGGACATGTCTCTTTCTCTCTCTCTTGTTTCTCTCTTTCTGCCTCTTTTCTCTCTTCCTGTCTCATATTCTCTCTCCCTGTCTCTGTCCCTCTCTCTCTGAATCATAAAGACATCACCTTGTCAAACAAAACTGAACTGGGGGAGAGCAGTTGAGGGCAGGGGGACAATACCCCATTGCGTGGTTTTGGGGAATGTGCCCTTTTTGGGCACAGCTCAGAGTGGACGGCCCCGCAGCTCATTTACACTGGTGGCAGCAGTGGTATCACTACTCAGCTGGCAAGCTTGAGCTCACAGGGCATGTAATCGGTGTGCATTCCAGAACCATACGGACCAGACGCAGGTCTGTTCACCCCTGCCCGTGTCTCCTCTGTCCCTTTGGGGGTCACTTCACTCGTTCTTGTCTTTCTGTCTGTTCTCTGCGTGAGCTGGCTCTCAGCGTGCCAGGGAGGGTGCCTTGGTGCTCGCTTTACTGTTTCTGACCTCTCGCTTTAATGTAGGCCAGGAAGGAGGGAAGGTTCGACCAAATTGCTGTCACTTTTGGCAGATAAAATGACATATCAGAGAACCTCTCAAACCTGTCAGATCACACAGGTATGGTTTACTCAATCAAAGGAGACACCCTAAAGTTTATTTTGAACCTGCTTTGTTTTTATTGCTTGTCAGTTTCTGCAAAGGAAGCAAGTGTGATTTTTTTCCCAAGGAAGTGGTTTTTACTAAAGTAAGCAATGCTTACTTTAAACAAAAAAAGGGTGTGCCTTACTGCATTTTATTTTGAAGCAAAGAAGAGGCGAATCAGCAGAAAGTTAACACTTACTGAATTTATAACAGGTCAAAAGAAACGCCTTGTGGTTGGATTCCAGCAGCATTCCAGCATGGAAACTATCACCCTAGACCCCAAACAGACACCTGATGATTGCGGACAAAAACTAGTAATTATAGATGAGCAGCAAATAACTCTCAAAACACATACTGCCATTTCAGGAAGATGTGCTTCAAATTATTCATGCGCTTTTGACACTGACAATTTTCCCTTGTATTGCATTAGGGAAAAGGGTCTGATCAGGTCAGTCAAGCGGCAGCTAGCATTGACGACAGGGGTGTTTCTGGTTTGGATCCATCTCAGCTCCAAAGTTCATAACCTAATCCACATACTATCCATTAATCATTAAGGTTACATTCCTTACATGGGGCACTGCCTCCCTTGAACAAGGTTCTGAACCTTAATTGTCTCAGTAAATATCCAGGTCTATACATGGACAACTATACAGGTAATAACAGAAACCATGTAAGTCACCCTTGGTATAGACGTGTGTTGAGAAAATAAACCGTGAAATGATGTAAAGCAGGCAGCTCTCTGCTTGAGCCGGTCAGCATTTCCTCATTCAGACACATTCACCTGCATTAGCGAAAACAACTCCATTAATACTTGATCCAATTAAGTAATTAGAAGGTTAGAGGGAACGAAAACCAGAACCATCTCCTGTGCTCCAGGTCTAGGTGTCCTTATGAGAGCCACTCCTGTAAAAATCAGGATCAGTTCAGCAAATCCCTGCCATTTTGTGCCAGTGGGCGCAGATTGCATGCGGAGTAGGTGTGGTTTTGTGCCTTCTAGATACCATGTCTTCATCTCTCCTGATGATGTCACAATGCTCTTCAGTTTCGTCCTATCGCATGCCACCATCGCATTTTTTTGTGTCATCACTCGTTTGCCTGTTTGTTCTCAGTTCGCTGCCAGCAAAACCAAGATGGCTGCTTTGGTTTTGTGTCTTTTGCGAGGCGATGTTTTTCTGTCATCAGCATTAAATGGGTGTGGGAATTGTGTGTGTGGATTTAGATTTGTATTGCTGTTTGTGTTTTCCTCCCAGGAAGTGAAAGTATTAAGGTAAGATCATTTTGAAGATGTGGTGGTTGAAACTGAAATGTTTGTGTTGAAACGTTTGTGTTGTTTTTGTATGGTCACAACGGTTCCATGTACCGACACACCCACCCGTCAAATGAAATTAACCTCCCAAAAGACTAATACAGTAAATCAAGGTGACTTGTTATTTTAAAAGTGGCTGATGTCTCCAGGTGCTGGGATTGACAATGCCAAAATGGAGCCAGATATTGCACAGTGAAACTTGAAAAACTGAAACAGATCAATTAATCAAATTGATGAATGGCAAACGAATGACAATGACAATCAGACGTGTCCTCAAATGTCTAAATTTTGATGCTGGTGTTTATCTGAGTATCTGATATCATGACGTGTGTTTGTCAAGGGGTGAAAATTGTAGCACAACCCAAGAAAGATTGCTTATCATAGCGTTAGAGAACCAGGACTGCTGCAAGAGCTGGTTGGTGCATGAACCTTACATGGCCGCACAAGAACAGAAATTCAGTGTTCAACATGATGTAAATGAGTTGCTGTGAATAAGAAGTGCAACATAATGTGGAAGATTATTTTATCTGATTGTTGTCTGTCTGTTTGACTATGTTGAGTTATGAACTCTGAAATCTTCTGTGCACTCATGCCTGTGTCGTTTGAGGGAATTCCAAGGTCCCCATTGTTGCAATGCAAAACACATCATTTGTGACCTTGCTTGCTCTCTCTCTCCTTCCCTGTCTTCCTGTCCTCTGTCTCCCCTTTTCTTCTGCTCTCCTCTCTCCCTCTTTTCCTGTCCGTTTTCTCTCCCTACATCTCCCACTGTCTCCCTCCATCTCTCCCTGCCTCCCTGTTCTGCCTTGCTCTCTCTTCACTCCTGTCCTTACCTGTCTCTCTCCCTCCTTCCTGCGCTATCTCTCTCTCATTCCTTATTCCCATTCCCTCGCTTCTCCCTGTCTGCACCACCCCCTCTCCATCTCCCCTCCTCCATTCTCTGTCCTCTCTTCCTCCTTCTCTCCCCTCCCCTCGCCTCTTGTCCTTGCTCTCCTTCTCCCTCCTATCCCCCCTCTCTCTTTCTCCATCTCTCCTCCTCTCTCTCCATTTCTCTCCTCCTCCCTTCCCTGCTCTCCTTCTCCCTCCCGCCCCCTCACCCTTCCTCTCCCTGTTCTTCCCCTCCCTCTGCCTCTCTCTCCCTCCCTTCCCCTGCTCTCCCCTTCCCTCTCTCCCCCTCCCTCCTCCCCCCTGCTCTCTCTCTCTCCCAGTTTGGAAATGAGGCTCAGCAGCTGGAGTGGGCGAAGCGTGAGAGCGAGCGGGTGGAGCAGGAGCGGCTGAGGAGGCTCCGCCTACAAGAGCAGGAAGATCTGGAATTGGCCATCGCCCTCAGCAAGGCGGAGATGTCCAACGCGTGACCGCCGCCCAACTCCAAACCCAGGCTCCGCCCACCACCACCACACTACACTCTAACACCGGTCGCCACTATGGAAGCTCGGAAGTGAGCTTAGCAACAGACTATTGAGGAGTGGGGCTACCTGTAGGTGTCTACCTGCTTGCCTCTTCCCTTTATGATGAATGAGGAGGACACCCTATATTAACTATCTGTGCTCTAAAGGGGGAGGGGATACTCTATGGTTTGTCATGATCTGTAAATGCACTGTATAAAAAATTGTACTATAGTTTCTGACCAATGTTAAGACATTTCCTTATTTAAAAAAAAAAACAAAACAATAACTATAACACTCCTTTTTTCTGTATCAGCAAGTGATGGGGGCTGTGCATGGAGAGACGAACTTTTAGATGAAGTTGGTTTAGTTTTCTGTAGAAATGGCAAGTATTGGAATGTTTTTTGGATAGTGTGAAAGGGAGGGAAAAAAGGAGGACAAATAATGGTTTCAAATAATTTCCTTGTTTTCCCATCTCATTGAGTTTGTGCCATTGCTGGGTACTGAAAGACATTTCTCTCTGAAGGGGTAATAACAAAAACGTTTGTGTGCAAGGTGTGAGCATGAACAAGAAAGCTTTATGCAGAAATTCTCCATTTTTCAGAGAGGTGGCTGGATTCTGGCTTGGTTTTGATTGCTAAGTAATTTTTCCATTGAAGTTGAGAAATTCATTATGAAAACTGTTTCTTTCTGTGGTAAATTTCCTTTTTTTAAATTAAATCTTTATTGGAAATCTGGCATTCAATGTCTTTAAAACATATTTTTTTAATTTTTATTTTTCAGTGGCCGTGACTCAAAGATTTTTTTGCTTTTAAATCAGTAAGCACAAACAGTAGACAGCTTTTTGTACTGTTTTTTTTTTTTTTTTTTTTTTTTTAAATATACCTCTTCAACCCTTAAAATGACACACATGGGGGAAATTGTGCATTCAATAGTGGGTGTTTTCATACCTACTGTTCTTTAAACGTGTGTTTTGTAGATGACGTTGTTGAAATCGTTTTTGGTGTGTGAGTTGTAGCCCGGGAGCACCTGGTCCAACTGTTGGCCCGTGGACACAGTCAGGTGCTGCTGGCCTTGGATGGTGTGTTTACTTGAAGTCTACTGCTGACGGTACAGCCAGCTGCCTCCCACGTGTAGAGTCGAGGAATTATGGTGGAAATCTGAGCTGTGAAGAGGGGTACAGATTTGATGGGACGTGTGTGTGTGTGTGTGTGTGTGTGTGTGTGTGTGTGTGTGTGTGTGTGTGTGTGGGGCGGGGGGTGTTGTAAGATGAAGGATTTTGCCACTTGCCCTGTTGTTGTGTGTCTGTCTGTTTCCATTTGTGTCCAGGTAATAGATAAATACATGTATTTTTCCCCTTAATATTTTAATTACAGATGAGTGTTCACATGAGAAGAAGACATCTGTTAGCTTTCCTGAATCACAATGTGCCCTGTGCCCTCCTCCTCAGGCCCAACTGATATTGTGAACATCTGTGCTCCGGTTCTAACTGTAAACTTGTGTTTTTTTCAAAGGATTTTGGTTTTGGGTTATTTTTTTAGCCTTGTGGGTTTGGGGCAAGGGGCTTTGTTTGTCAACATTTAGGCAACAAATCACACATAAAATGTTACAGCTATCATTGTCACTGATAGCCAAAAACCTATTATGGTAGCCAAAAATGTTTTGTTTGTTACATATCAGATCTGTTTGGCTGCTTTCAAACCTGAAAACTAACCATAGAAAAAAATACAGGTACCATATTTGTCCCTCCTAATGTACATAGATGACCATAGATGTGCTTGTCTAGTACCAGACCTAAGGCCTGGCATTTTTGCTTGTGATGTTTTAATCACAAGAATACATTATGATGCAAAGGCACTCCTGTAATGGGTTTATGGTAGTGATGGGAGTTTGAGGTCTCACAAACCCTGTAATGGGTGCAGCTGTCCATCAGTGACTTTAAGACTAATCAAAAGACTGCTCTCCACAGCAGAACAGATTGTTTTGGTGAGCTGTTGGTAGTAGATGAGAGCTCCACCCATTTTGGAGTTGGTGAGTCTTCGCTTTCTGATTGTTGGATAATAGTGTTGTTGGCTGTACCAACCAGCTCCCAGTCCCAACCTATGTCCAGTTATGGGCAGGGCCATTGACCCTTGGGTACACTTGAGTTATTCTCTGTAACAAGACACTGAACTGGGCTGCGCTCAGTTGGCAGATTACTAAAGTGTATCTCCAAGGAGCTAATGGGAGATGTAGACCAGGCTTCTCCACAAGCTCTGGATCTGGACATTTCCCATCATGCACCACTGCAAACATTTTAGTAGCATTCTGTCTGCTGAATACAGCCAAGGGTTCACTCCTGGTTCGTGGGGCCTCAGCAGCTTCTGGTTATTCCTCATTTTCCTGTTTGTGCTGTTACACATCCCTGTTCGGATTTCGGTTTTTGTAAAACACCCTCCACGTTCCTTACAATGTATGTCTCACAGTCTGGGTGACTTTCTACCTTGCTTTGTCTCACGTTGTTTACTTGTTTTTTTGGTACAGCTAGTGTCTTGTTGAAAGATATATGCAGAAGCTCTTCAGCCCAGCAGTTATATTTCTTCAGCTGTCATGCCTGTGTTTATTTAGTAACATGTTACGCATTGAAAGGTTCAGAGACATTTTTGTACTACCAAATGAATGACCTTCAGCCTTTTTTTCTTACACTAACTGTTCTGAGGGAGGGTTTTTACAGAAGCTGAATCCGAATCATTGGACTTCCTATATAGACAATAAGGGTCTTACTGATATGCATTGAAGTGTATACAAATAATGTACTTTACATCTGGTATTGTCATTTAAAAAAGTACAAAGTATAAGATGGAGATTATGATAATAATATTAATAAAAGGCTTGGATTTCTTTGTAATTTGAATCCTCTGTACATGGTTATTGTTTAATATAATAAAAAAATAAGGTAACATTCCAGGTAACTCTTCCCTTATCCCTTGTCTTTATTTAAGCTCCTCATGTCTAGCACATGGGCGGTGTGGGCATTTTAATGTTCACATACTTCAGGCTCTCTGCCCAAGTTCACATTAGTATCAGCTAGATCTGGACATCTGGGAGGGGTTTTGGCACTAGTTTCACTGACTTGTACCGTGCAGAACAGCAGAGTGAAAAAGCGTTGGGCCTTGGGAGGTGTCGCTTTGGTTGTTGTTTTTTCCTCTTATGGTTTTGTAAAATACTGGTTATGTGGTTCATGTGACCGTTGCTACTGTGGTGATGTATGTAATTCACCAGATTGTGCATGGAAAGCCAAAACAATTGTTTTCTTCTTTGATGTTACATCTGTGGGGGGCCTCTTAGCATGATCAACAGTTTACTTTGAATAAATGAGTGTTTTTTTCCCTTGACCGTTAAAAATCAACTGGAATCAGTAAAATGTCCACAGAAAGAGAAGCTGTTTCAAACTTACACACAAATCTTTACCAAAAGTTGCCTAAAGCCCGTAGCTAAACACAATGAAACAAACATCCTTTAAATATCCTTTTTCATTGATAATCCCCAATTGGCGGAGCCAGACGAGAGCCCAGACCAGGAAAATGTGCCTTAAATTACAGCCGTCTACTTTTGGAGGGTCCAGCTGCGTGTACGAAAAACAACTGTCAGCTCATCTTTTAACGCGCCAGCTCGGAAAAAAAAAAACAAACCAGAGTGTGGCGCGGTGCGTTAATTATCCCCATCTGAAATAACAGGACATTCCCGGGTAAGTTTTATTTACTGTTTTTTAATGTAAGGGCTGAGATGAAACGGGTATTGCTGTCAGAAAAGGGGATTTGGGTCAGAGAGGCACGCAGCTCTGTCTGACTCTAATTGGCTCTTGCTTGTTCAGTTCCTAATTACATGAGGTTTTGGGTTTTTTTTTTTTTTTTTTTTGGTCCAGATTTCCATAGCAAATGTACACAGTGGTCTGTCAATCGCCAAGGCACTGCCTTTGTCCATGTAAAACTTTTTTTTTTAGCTGGAAAACCTTTTCCTCTGCCACCCTATCATGCCCCTGCCCTCTCCCCCCTTCAGAGAAGGTAATTCCTGGAAGTAACAGGAGACCCCGTTGCCGATGTGGTGCTTCGGAGAACTGGCCCTGCAGGTTGCGTCGAAGTGCGGAAGGCGGTGTCGGTGGACACTGACATTGTTTGGTTGCTTTGACAGTGACCCAAGAGGGGTCACATGATCGCCTGTGTGTGCATTTTTGTTCTAGCTGAAACAACCATGAAATGGTTATAAAAACAATTGTGATTGTGGGGGAAAAATGGCTTAGCGTAATTGCTGCACTTGGCTAGCTACCACGCGTTCTGGGCTTTTGGTGACGTTGAGTCTGACCTAAATTGCTCCTTTATCACATGCCACATTCACAATAAATAATTCGCACACAGGTATTAAGAGCAGTAATTTGTGCAGAGATAAAACAAACTAAAAATAGTTTTTTAAGAAGTAGCACACTACTTCCCAAGTGATTGTACCTGCATGTATAAATACCTGTGTCTGGTCACCCCAATACATTGTGCCAAAGGACTGCATCTACCAGAAGAGCTTAGGTGATGCTTTCACACACCTGTGAATCAGTGTCCATGTCATGTCCTGTGGTGGTCTTTCTTCACATGAGTGCTGTATACCTGATCAAGCCTTTTTCAGAAATACTGACAGATGAAGAGTAAGTAGAGTCAAAACATCTCCAGCTTGCTGCATTAATCCATGTTCAACAACTGAAGACATGAAAAGACATTGAAAAAGAACGTACAATTAATCTTATTGTGCCTGTTGCGTTCAGCTGAAAGTTTTCCCTTTGGTCTATTTCCAGATACAGCCCTCCACATAAAAGCTTTACACGCTAATATAGTGGCACTTTTGGCAATACTTGTAGCAATAATTAAAACCCTCACCAACACCACACTGTATTTGTTTACCACCATTAAAAAAAAATGAAAAGATAAGTGAGGGTAAACACAGGTTCTGGGCTGTAATGGAGTTTACAGTGTCAGGAAAACAGGAAATTCTGAAATAACTCCAGCAGATGGCATGCTCATTCCATGACATTCCAGTGATGTCACAAAGAGATTCACAGCCTCGCGGGTGCCCGTCTGCGCTGGGATGTGCTGAGAACTCACAGGCAGAACCACGGCTCTGGGACACAATGTTGACCCTACAACACACTTGTCTCTGACAAGGCCTGGTCTTATAGGGTCTCTGAAGACAATATGGTGAGAAATTGTATGTCTCCGTGGCCTGCTGAAATTGAAAGAAAACCTGGCTTGCACGTATAAGCTGGAATATGTCTACATTTCAGCAGGACACAGTATTTTTTCATCAGTTCAATAAACTCAAGAGTCCATCGCCACAGCTTTATAATTCACACTTGTGGAATCCTCTATGTTTGCTGACAGAACTCTCTGTGGAGATTGACTAATTTGAATTGTTCTGTCAGAGCTGAACAGCAAAACACGCTCATGGGAAGAATTAACTGGCTGGAAGAAATTGATTGGGGAAGCAGCTATTGACTAACATTAGCAAGAAACAAGACAGGGAGGGGGGATTGTGGTGACAGTGCACACATCTGTGTGTTATCAGTGTTTCCGATGTGAGCCTGAGACCTAAATTCAATCTAATGTAAAAGTCCAACTGCAAAAAGTGTAAGAAGAAAAAAAATCACTCTAACAAGTGACACATTTTCTTCTGTTCTCACTCAGCATCACAAGTTCAGCTATCACAAAAATTGACAGCAAAATACAATTTGCATAAGAACATAAAACTACCACTTGAATTTGTCAATCAGGGTGTACTGTACGTTGTCCTAAGACATGGCTTTTATTTAGGTACTTTGTGTTGCTGAGATGGACATCTGCATGCCGCATGCATGTCCCTTCTCTTCTCAACTTTCTAATATTGCCTTAACTCTGTTTGCCATCTCCTCCTTTGAAAGAACTTCACATAAAATAATTCACGTGTCTCCAAGTTTATATAAGTTTTTCATTTTATAGCAGAGCTATTGTATCTGCTTCAGAAGACTTCTACATAACCTTTCTTGTTGTTCGTTTTGCTTTTTAGTTGGAAAAGCCCTGGCTCTGTCAACAAAACTCCCTCCACCCTTGCAGTTAGAGGCACTCTGGAAAGGCATTCCACTTTTTGATTGATGGCTGTGGCTACTGATTGGGGGGGAGGGGGGAGGCGTTCCTGTCAAACACTGAAGAGCAAACATTGATATGATTAATTTACTGTATACATGACCCAATACGTGTTATCTGTTGCATGTGGCCTAAATTGCTGTTGAAGTCCATTTTTTTAACAGGAGGGCGTTTCCATCAAATGAAGTTAATGGGTTGGGCACCCAAGAACAAGGCTGAACTGCATAGCAGCACCTAAAACTCTTGCTGCTTTTATGCAGATGTTGGATTTCTTTCAAGAAGGGGAAAAAATATGCTACAGCTGGTTCTGGGAAGAAGTAAGAATCTTGCGAGCGTTGGGTGAAGTGCTTGGGAAATACTTAGTGCTAGAGAAATTCAAGGGAACAGCGTCTGGTGTCTCAAGAGTATTGTGAGCGTAGACTCAGGCTGTAGTTGCAGTAAATTTTTAGCTGGCTTCACATATTGTAATTTCGTAATTGAAATCAGAACTCTCTGATGGAAAGCCATAAAGTAGAATAAAAAACTTAAATGCCTCATAGCGGCAAATAAGAAATGATCTTTTATCTTGCAGTACAGAGTTTCAGAGAGACACATTGGCACTGAGCCTAAAAAGAGTATCATCTATGGTGTGAAGGCTGTGATATCGGCCTGCTTAGTTTGCATTACTGGTATGTATACAGTATGTAAGTCAAAGGCCTCAGATCAATCTACCTGAAATCTGCTTTCTCATTTTTTTCATTAAACAGATTGAATCATTGAAATCATTGGGAAAAAAAATTAAGAAACATTTGATTAGTTCCTCATAATTTACCACAAATTGCACTGAAGCTAGATTGCACTAACAGGGTGCAGGGTTGAATTTCACATGCAGAGAGTACAGTAATAGCTGCGAAAGTGTTGTGTTCATAAGGATGGCATCACCCCTCCCCCCTCCCCCATGGTCCGCCCACGACCTTCATGTCACACCACTGCTGAGGACCGAGCACTCAGCAGTAAAACTTATTATTATGAAGAGTCAAAGATGAAAAAAAAAGTGAAATGAGAATGTTTGATTTTTCGCTCGACTGACTTTGCTATTTATAGTTTTGCTTTCATTTCTTCCTCTTTTTTTTCCTCTCTCTCTGGTGTGGCTGCTGCCCCCCCTGACAAAGAAGAGCAGCTCTGTGGTAGCTGGTGCAGAGGGTGCCCAGTGTTGCCCTTGTGCTTGAGGTGTCTGTTCTTGCACATAAATCTAAATAGAATAATGAGGAGCCTAACATTCTGAATAGGATGGCATTCTGAAGGCTACAGAACTTTTATTGTCGAAGTGCATTCATGTGACCCAAATAAGAAGACAGCCTGCCCCTTATTATATCATGGTTAGAGTGAGACGGTGTGTGTGTGTGCGTGCGCGTGTGCATGTGTGCGTGTGCATGCCCGCTTGTGTGCCATAGCCCTCTTTGAATATAAAGGATTGTGTGGTAGGTGGATTAGGCCACAGCCAAGATGAAACATTCATATCTCATCAGAGTCGAGTCAACTGCCACGTGTGTTCAAAGATGTGTTTTATTGTGGCTTGTCTCAGTTTTACTGCAGTATTGATTTATAACACAGGTACAAGTACCTATCCTGAGAGAAATGCGTCCACCATGGCTTCTAATGGCTATCAGCAATGTTTTGTACATTTTTCAACAGCTAATTGTCAATGTTTGTTATTGTAATGGAGGATGTCAAAGTTAAATGCCTTATCAGTGCTTCAATGTCATATCAGTGGAACCACCCACCTTGCATAGCAATTTTTCAAGGTTTAACCAGCTGTGGTTATAAAATAGGAATTCATGATGTTTGCAACCAAGTGTGTGTAGGTCTGTCTATCTTTGCCATCAAAGCCTATGCAGTGCATACATTTTTAGACTCCCTCAACCCCCTTCCCCCTTTCATGTCCCCACATTAACCAAACTGCCTTTCATCTTAACCGTATTAATGGTGGAGGCGGGAGCAGCATACCCCATATCCAGACATATCTAAATTGAGTCTCTATAATTATGTAAATGTAATGTTTGTATTTATAGGGGGAGGCCACATGCCGTTGGCAGGGAGAGTATTGCAGCTGGAAAACATTTCTGTGTAAATTATAATACACCAGCTCGAGCAGGGGTTGAGAGTGCGGGGCCCTCGTCCTGGAAACGAACAGGGCATCCGATTGGCTTCCCATGTGCAACTTGTTTCTTGGAACTCTACTGTGCTGCGTCTCATTGCATTATTGCCCACACTGTCAAGGATCAAAGCTGCTCATAGCAAGCAAGCCGGTGAAGTTACTCTGTACTGATGTGAAATGGCCACACTTTTTCCATTACTCTGGCTGCTGTCATACTTTCTAATTCTAACCAACAGCAACAAAAAATACAAATAAATAATACTGGAAAAAACCCCAAAAGACCAATAAAAGAATCAGAATCCAAAATATCATTCAAATTAGTTTAATATTTACATTAAATACACTATTTACATTGCAGAGTCTATGTACACATTTTCTATAGATTTCCATCTGAATACAAAATAAGTCTTTAATGCACAAGGCTTCTAGCCCTGACCTGATAGTGTCTATTGAGGCTGGAGCAGACTGGTATTATTGCACCTTTCAGACACAACATGATAGAATATAAAAAACCTTATTTTTCAATTACATTGAAAAACCCTGACTTCATGTGGTATTCAAGACAGAGAGCACAGTGAACATTCAAGTTTAGCCTCGTGGGGCTGAAAGGCAGTTTTAGAACAAAACGTTGTCTTTAACGCTCATTTCATGCGCAGTTTACACATATAAGATGTGAAACTTGTCTATTTTGCCTCGTTGACAAACTGGCAGTTGTGTATGTATATACAGCCATGGAATAGAAAGGCACTATCGTGGCTAAATAAATACAGCATTAAAATGTAAATGTCTAGTTCCATTTGCGTCAGAGGTGTATTTAGGACCTGCCTGACAGGTTGGCGTATTTGCCCCAAAGCAAACACTGTATAATGCTTCTCATTTTATTTTAAACAACTTTGTCTATACCAAAGTAGTACCAGCTACATTATCAAAAATATTATTTATACATTTCATATATAAAACTTGTATAGTCAAAGCGTGTTCGAGTATTTCTTTTTTTACAGATAAAAATCAATGATAAAGGTTAATGATATCCCACATCTCACATGATGTTTTTCGTTTTGCTTCTCAGAAGTCCATATAGTCTTGGCGCACGCGTGCGTGCGTGCCTTCACATGTGTCGCTTCATGTGCAGGGCCAGGTGGTCGGACCTGGAGAAGGCGCGCTCGCACAGGTGACACTGGAAGGGACGGTGTCCGGTGTGCTTGCGGAAATGGCGGGTCAGCTCGTCGGACCGGGCGAACTTCCAGCCACAACCCTCCCAGCTGCAGTGGTATGGCTTCTCGCCTGTATTTGCCAAAAGAAAAGAAAACTTGAGTTAAACTGTTACCAACTGCTTTACAAGTAAAAACACAGTTGGTGTGGATGTTAACAACCGACCCAAACGCAAACAACAGGCGTAATTCACCTTAACGAAAGGTGGAGCTATAGGCAAATAATAATACTAATAATAACAGTATTAACGTGCAGGTAGTGTTTCCTGGCATGACAGGACTTTCGCCTCACCTGTATGCGTTCGGAGGTGCGCCTTTAAGTGCGAGCTCTTGGTGTAGGTCTTGCCGCAGCCAGCAAAAGAGCAGGTGTGTGTTGCAGTCCGCTTCCGTGGCCAGGAGCGGCGACCTCTCTTGGGCTTGGATTCCATCAGCTCGAGCGGAGAAGAGGGCGGCGTAAGCAGCACTCTCTGCGTCGCGGGCTGCATCCCGAGTCCGTCCTCGAACATGCCGAACTGGCGCGCGGTTTGATAGTGGAGCTGCATTGGAGGAGGAGGGGGGTGGGGATGGGGGAAACCCGGGGGTGACTGGTAGCTTTGCTGGAAGGCCACGGAGCTTCGCATCTGAGAGTGGCAGTCGGAGTTCAAGGGGTCCTCGGGGCTCAGCGGCGGTGTCATACTGCCCGCTGCCTGCGGCGAACTGGCCAGTCTGGGCTGCTCAAAAGACAACATGCACGAGACGTTGCCCTCCTGTTTGATCTTGGGGCAGCTCTGCGGCACCATGCCCAAAATCGGTCCGTAGCCGTCCATTGGCGGCTCAACTTTGATGTTGTCTACATACTCCTGTCTTGGGAAAGCCGAGGAGCTGACAAGAAACCTCCCCTGAATGGTGCTGCCGTTGTTGCTGGGCACGCAATAATTGTTGTCAACTTCCGACCTCAACAGCTCCGCCATTAGACTGGTGCTGTACGGCGGGGGAGGATTGTTGTGTTCGGGCATGGTGTAGGCGGCCGGGGTGTTCCCCGTCTGGTACAGGTTGACTGGGTCTACAGAAGCCAGTGGGTACTCCCCGCCCGCGCCGAGCGTTGCGATGCTATCCGAGCCAGTGGTGTTCGAGAGAATAAACTCTAGATCCAGGTAATTGCTGAGGTCCTCTTCGTCCTTCCTGCCCAGACAGTTGTCTGAGTTCTGCACGATATCAAGCATGGAACAGCTGGAGTGCACAGGCTTATCCATGCTTCCTCTCCACCTCTGCAGGAGACAGGGAGATGATATGTCAGTGAGACAGTCGTCTCAACAAGCGCGCTGCGCCGAATCAAATTCAATCATAGTCGTATTACACTAACGCAAGTAATCACGATATGCTGTCAAACATCCACACTATGCACGTTAAAATAAAACTTAACCAATCAATACAATCGAAGAATCGAAGAAAGTTGAGAACAAAACGATTTGTTTCATTCATAGAAATTACGTGAGAAACGTGAAAAAAGTGATACTTACGTTTTCCCAACTTTTCTCCTTTTGGTTCGCAAATGTAGAAATTGATGGCAAAATGGTCTCGCTTAAGGCCATTTCCACACGTTGTCGAAGCAGGCGAAATGTTTCGTAAAGTACACTAAACGTTCTCTGTGTCTATGTAAATATTTGCATGTATGCTTTACGGTCCACCTCGCTCCTCTCGAGAAACTCTAAAAAGTTGTAAAGCTAAGAGTTGTGTTCTCCTATGAAGTAGCCTAGTGTTTCAAAGTCATATGCAAGTTTGATTGGTAGGAGTTCGTACCTTATAAATATTGCAGCTGAATAGCTGGACCAATTGCCGAGGCGGAGGAAATTCGTTCAGGATGGACGTAGCGCACCACTCGACCCTAAATTTAGCCCTGGTATATAAAGTTGCTTCGGCAGTGAGTGTTTCCGTCTGTTCTCGAGTCTCTCTCGTTCATATGCTCACGCTCGGCTCTTAAAGCCTTGAAATCGCCTGAGGCTATAGCCTATCGAGTTGAAACACAGTGATGACGCAGAAGCCAGCCCCTTAGAAAAAAAACGCAAACCCCAAACGCAAACGCAAAGCCAATTAACCCGCTGTTGTTATACTAATCAATAGTTACCATATTAAAAATACTTTGCAAAGAATGCTTAAAACGAAATACGCAATATAGTCCAGAATGGTTGACAACAGCCGCCTTAAAAAGGAAAACTTTAAAGCTAAGTGTGTTCAAATATAAGACATCTTCTCTACCACATAACGCAAGTGAAAGAATGAACAAGGCATTACGTGAAAAGGTACTTATCAACCTTTTGTGTACACACAACATAACTTGTAGCTCTGCAGCGAGGAAATTTTATAAATCTACTTGTTGTAATGTATGCTAAATGTATTACGAATGACAACGCTTGGAAGATTATTTGTTCTTTTAGGAAGATTTCAAGGTTATATTTGATTGTGACAGCACTTCTGTTCAAAAACAAAATTGTGTTTAAAGTCTACGAACTATATTTCCAACAATTAAACAAACGGCCCAAAATAATATAGGTAAAACAGGTTTGGGATTAAAAAAGAATTTTTCAATAGAACATACATTAACTGAGGGAGTGGGTTACAGTAGCTGCATTTAAAACTAAAAGCAACATAGAATTAAAATAATGTTTAGGATTTTGCAATACAGGCAAACAGTACACTGCAAATACAACTGATATCCCCATTGCAAACAATCATAACAGTTTTTAATATTTCGAAAACTACACAACTTTTATTGAAAATAGCTATCTACTGTTAAGCGTAATATTAAGCAGTGACAATGTTTAATGTTAACAGCACAATAATTATAGGTTGCAATCTTGTTCTAGAAAACACTAGACAGTTCTACGCATAGCCTACTGCACGACTTTCACTGAGAAAGTTCTAGGGAAGTAGTGAGAGGAATAAGTCATCTTTGACATTTAAGAACGCACGTTGTCGGTATTTATTGTTGTTTATACGTGACCATTTTATACAGCTGTGAGGTGTGGGGTTTTTTTTTCCAAAGCTGGACTTTTGGTAATGTATGACGGGGCTTCTAAAACATGACACCTGCTAAAGCCTCTTCCCTTGAGTAATTCCTGTCGTTGCCCCGAAGAATTTTGTCTCCGCACAGCAGGCTTCTCAAAACGCAGCCACCAGGCGCCAGCAACCTCTGAACCTTTTCAAACAACTTAAAACATTCTCCAAAATGTGTCTTTACATCTGTTTAAGAGCGCCTTTCTATTTTGAAGCCCCATTGAGTTGTAAATAACCGTGTGGGAGAGGGGGTGCTCTCATTGTAGCCCGCGCGCTAGTATCGGGGCGATTACAGGTTGAGAATGAGAATGTCCCAAGGAAAACTAGAGATTTAATGAAGGCATTGTTCTCCAGAGACCAGTTCATAATTATCGACTTTACGCAATCATTACAACATTACAGCTCCCGCGCATTGCACTGGACATCATCGTGCGTTAAGAGCCACAATATAACACCGCCGCCTCTTGCATCGTGTAACGTGTGTGAGCATTTTAAATGAAGTTCTTTCAGAGTTTATTCGTTTCAGATATTCCAGCAAACAACAATCTGTAGGCAAGTCAACTATACTTTACACTACTTTAAAAATAGTCACCTTAAATACTCGTCAGTGGTCAGTCATCGCTAGTTTTGATTTAGTCCAGCCAGACTTTTCGTGGAATACACTTCTACCTGTCCGTAATTTTATATTTCTTGACCATCACGTAGTACTTTCATCTACAGAATGGCTCTTAAAGTGGAACGTGAGGACAGATTTGTGATTCACGTATACCGTGCTGGTTCGCACTAAAGCCATGAAACCGTGCGCTACACGTAGTAAAATGGAATGAGGCAGATTGGCCCCGTCCTTTTGGAAAAATGCCTTTGCGTGACGCAGTTGATCGGAGATAATATTGAGCATCATATTAGTGACATGATATAAGAGAACAGGCGTTTTCACTACAGCGTAACACTGCACATTACGGCAAGCATCGCCCAGAAGACAGCATAAATATAGTCGTTGCTGGCTGTAGTATTGCATATCTCATATTTGTATTATAGGTTTTTCCGTATCTGCGCAATTCTGTCGTCAGGAATACAGAGTTCTCATGAAGTCAGGTATACCAGAAAGAAATAAACGTTTGAATATCGTAATGTTCGTATGTTTGGCGGAGTCGTTATGATTTGGTGGTTATTGCAAAGCATAACGAAAACGAATACCGCAAGGTGTTATCCCTGCGGTACAGTACATGCTCTCTCTCTCTCTCTCTCTCTCTCTCTCTCTCTCTCTCTCTCTCTCTCTCTCTCTCTCTCTCTCTCTCCATCTGACTGTCTGAACGTCTATGAATAAAAACAAAAGCTCAGAACAGACCCTGGGCTATAGGCATGTGAATTCTAATCTATTACGGGATCGGTCTGTAGAATTCAATCAGCGAGGGAGCCGTGTCTTCAAGCCATTCATTGACATGCAGGGGAGAGCCCATTGGTCAATCCCCCAGCATGCGCTGGGACGCAGGTAGAATGCCGGGTGCGTTTAATAGGAGATCGGTTGAAGCTCTGGAATGCTGTTTGCAGTGCGATCTTGACATTTCCCAAACTCGTCCACTTTGATCAAGTCTGACGAAATCAGCGCATTCTTGGAGGCCGTTGCGGAAA
Organism: Megalops atlanticus; assembly: GCA_019176425.1. NCBI lineage: Eukaryota > Metazoa > Chordata > Actinopteri > Elopiformes > Megalopidae > Megalops > Megalops atlanticus. The sequence continues at coordinate 7,820,618 of CM032896.1, forward strand.
CGGACAACAGCTGTAAGCAAGAATAATAGTAATTTAACTGCATTGCACCTTTATAAAACGTGTCAAAACCACCAGTATCATTGTCATCATCGTCATTATCATCATCATGTCAGGTATCTACAAGGCATAATACCTATACCATACACCATTATATCTTTGTTCGGTTTCAAGACTGCTTTGTATAGAAGCCTCATGTGACTGTTTGAGACAGTTTGTAGTGTTCAGTTTCAACAGCGGAGGTTTTTCTGTGGAAGAGGCATCACTCAGTTCCAAGAGCTCAGAGAGAAGTTTGCCAGCAATGGATGTCAACCCGTCATCCAGCCTGTGTGTGTTCAAGAACACTTCCCTCTCAAAGGATGAATCAGCGTTGCGTCTATGTGGAGGTTTTCCGTTCACCAGCCACTGTGGTGCACTGACCTCTTGAAAACTGCACATCCGTAACATTGGCCCCTTCGGTAGTTGGTGAGGTTCCTGTGAATTACTAGCTTTTGCAGTTCCGCATTAATGAGGAAGTGTATTTCTAATATTATACCACCAGTTAGAATGAAATGCTGAATCTTATGTCTTATCACCTTTTGAGAGGAAATGCTTTGGCTAATGTTGTTGCAGTCTACATTGTAGCTTTGAAGTTAGAGCCAGGTATTCACAAGCAAATTCAGTTCACTGCGTGGGATTGAAATAATAGATTTATTTGTATTTGATTTACATTTTTGTGTAAACATACGAATTACATGAATTATTTGTAAGTTACATAGTTTTAAATGTGTAGCTGAATGAAGGGACATGTGTGATCAGTAATACTTTGAATGAAAATACACAAAAGGTGGAGCTGCTGTTTAGACCTGCCGTGTGACTTTGGCAGATACAGATGCTATTCAGTCCACATGGTACAAAATGCTTGCAATTATAATAATTTCACACAACACTTCACATTTCATGAGAAATTCACCGAAAGAGTGTTATCGCAGTAACTCTGACTTGAGCCAGACCTTCTTAGTCTTATCTGAGGTTTGATGAAAAACACACACCCAGGCCCGCACTACGTGTATCAGTCAGTTGAAAGAAGCCAACCAAAAAAATGGATGTGAAGCCAAGTGAAATATTATGCTATAGTATTTGGCAGAGATTAACTAGCCAGATAATGTTTTAAATTAAATTTACGCATTACATTATTATCATTAGCAGGTGCTCTTATCCAAAGCAACCTGCATAGGCTACAATTCTTACATGTTATACATTTTTACAGCTGGACACTTACTGAAGCAATTCTGGGTTAAGTACCTTGCCCAAGAATACAGCAGCAGTGCCCCAGCAGGGAATCAAACCAGCAACCTTTTGGTTACAAGCCCTGCTGCTTACCACTCTGCTACACTGCCACCAACAATTTGGGAATACTGTATTTAGCCAAATACGTAAACATTTGTTTATGTGAAAGGCAATCTGTGAAGCACGCAAATGAATTTGTTAAGGGTGCTATATCAATTTGGACTCATTGATTGGTTGCCTGAGGATCACAAGCTGCCACTCCTCATTCAAGAAGGGAAGAAAAGGTCACATTTACTTAGAGACCATCAAGTGTCTTTGTAATCGAGGGAGTGCTATGTCTTTGTCTTGTGATGTATCACCACAACGCATAACTCAGGAGATGGAAAGTGTGTATCTGCCATGATATATATCTCCAACCACACACACACACACACACACACACACACACACACACACACACACACACCTTTAGTAAAGGTCTCCATAATTCTGAACAAGTCTTCCGACGGAAAGGCTACAAACTAGTGTTCCGCCAGACCACATTCTCAGGTTTGAACAGATGACCACACACAAAACTCAAGGCATGACTCCACCAAAATCCTTGGCAATCTGCGCTGTACCACATGGACGTCCATCCTTATAGCATGTGACCTCATTGTTCAATAGCAATGATTTTTGCTTCTCGAAAAAAACTGCTTTAAGCCATTGGGAGAGATACAACATGTGTATGCATTGTGGTTGCGGGCATTGCAAAGCAGTTGTTATTAGCACAGTCACAAGGGATAGTCTCTGCTTAAGAATCAGAGTTTAGTTCCATCTCAGTCTGTTCAAAACTTGCGTCAGCTGTGAGCCAGCTTGTATTAGCTTGTACCCAGCTTATGCACAGACTGTGCCAGCCTGAACTAGTGACATAGACGGTGTTCTGGAAGGCACCAAGATTCTACAGCGTTAGGAAGCAGTCCAAAAGACCTTTGCTGTAGATGGAGATCGAAAATTCACAGAACTTAAGGCATTGAAAAATGTCTTTATTTTCTTTGTAGCCCTTACACAATGGTTTGTTCAGCTATTAGGCAACAGATGCTACTATTGCAATGTGTCTATTTAAAGGTCAACAGGGACACAAAACATTCAAGGAACAATTAGTGCAGTTTTTTGCTTGTCCGCAATGTCCCCTTATTAAACAAGAGTCTTCACTCTTTTTTAAACCATCAGCTATTTAAAGAACTGGATGAACCAGTTTCCTAGGTGTTATAAGGGAAAATCAAGCATGCAAAAACCTGCTCGCTATCTTGCTTAGAGTTATTGACTCTCAGTTTAGCAGAAAGGAGTGTTGTCAGTATTTAGCTTAATTAGGGGAGCAGTTTGATCATATAGGATCATTTTAGTGTGTCTAAGACATTGGAAAAGATGAATACTTTTTTCACTCTCAGAAGCTTATTAGTTGTGCGTAAGTTAATGGCAAGTAGACAGTATCCCTTGCAGTGGATGAGGTCACTGTGTTGTTCGTGTGACATTGAAAGCCCATATTGTTATCAAAAGGCCACCTAAAAATAAGTGTGCATTGTTTGATATCATAGATCAATGACCCTGCCTCGTATAGCCACGTTTCTGACCAGGCTCCCCCCTGTTCTCATTGTCCCCGTTTCAATGAAAGCCGCTCCAGGGAGGCTCACTGTTGCTATGCTGAATTTGGTTTTCCTTTTGTTTTAATGTCAGCATGACTATTGGAGATGAAAAGTATATATTCCTGTTGAGCCTGAAGAAATATGGTCGACAAGCCTTCTAGATTATTCCCTCTCTTGATTTTACAGTTCAAACTTGGCAACGATGACATCAATTAATCTGCTGTGAGAACAGATTTGCATGACAGTATGAAGGGGTCGCCAAATATATTGGAAACAGTTCCAGTAGTTCTGTTGTTGTACATTGTCTAGGTTTTTAGTTTGTTCTTTTTTTTTTTTACATTATCTACAGTTTGACTGAACACTGTGCTTATCCTATCACCTTTCCTGTGATACTGTGCGGAAGCATAAAAATTGAATGCTCCAGAGGTTTAGATTTTATCCTAATTCCAACCTGTCTGGTTAATGGCATTTACAATGAGTTTGTACTCGTGTAAGCAGGTGATCTACTGCTCGGAGAACAGGAAACCATAATGAATATGTAATACATATTCAGCAGCCATGAAAGGATAAAATGTCAAATGTGAGTGGTGTCAGTCACGCTGGGCTGGGTGTTTCCCAGTAATGTGAGAGAATTGACTATAAGTAGGGGCCCCTGGGGGATTAAATATTAAATATTTATGATGTGAAAAGTCACTGTATAAGTCTCTTATAAGGTCTTTGGAAAATATGTGACTAAAAGCAGTAAAAAGCCTTCCTTCACAACCCCTTAGTTTTGAAACAGACTCTGTTTTTGTAAGTTGCATATTTTTGTTTAAGAGTCGGGCAGTTTGCTTTCTCTTAAAAAGTGGTTGCCTTGGTGGTTTGCTTTGTGTGAGGTAGTGCAGTGTGAGGTGTTTTTTTTCATGTGTGTTTGCGCTAAGTACCTGCAGCGTCCGTGGAAAAACGTGTATCGCCTCGCGTGTGTTCTGCGGGGCCAAGCGAAAGCGAGAGAGAGAGAGAGCGAGAGAGACTGTGCCGGAGCGAGCGGGAGTGAGAGTTTGAGAGTGAGTGGGATCCAGTGCCGGCCTTATATACCAGAGTTATTTTTAACCACACACCCCTTGCTTATTACACAGTTTCCTCTCTGGACCGCTCAGGAAGTGCGTTTGGCTCCATTTCCTGCACACACGCGGCCTGATTCAAAAAGAATCGGGGAACGATAACGCTGAGACTGCCAGACTCCTATTAAAAAAAAGGAAAAAAAAATGTAGAGAAAAAAATTAAAAACAGAACAGGCTGGCACGTGTACAGGCCCTGAAGTCTCCCAGTTCTGACCCCCCACCCCCCGCAAAAATGGTTTCAAATGTTTGGAACCTATCCAGTCCCAGTTTCAGTGCACCCCAAATATTAAACTGAAAGAGTGGCACAGTTGTGTGTTTACATTCCTAATTCTTTCGTTGAATTGGCATTCCAGTAGAGCTCTTACAGTCTCTCTTTCTCATCACATGGGGCAGCAGTGAAGCATAGTGGTAAGGTACAGGGCTTGTAACCAAAAGGTTGCCAGTTTGATTCCCTGCTGGGGAACTGCTGCTGTACCCTAGGGCAAGGGACTTAACCCAGAGTTGCCTCAGTAAATATCGAGCTGTGTAAATGGATAACGTGTAAGAAATGTAACATGTCACCAACATAAGTCACTCTGGTTAAGAGCATCTGCTAAGAGATAATAATGTAATTTAATGTCATCATTGGAGCAATATGGAGTGATGATGAGTGTGAGTGAAGGATACTTACTTTCGAAAAGTAAAGTGAAACTAGAAAAAAGAGAACAAAACAAAAGCTGTCAATGGCCGCTGCTGTCCTGGAGTGCCCTCTTGTATGGCTATTGTATGGCCGATGTTACATAAGATTGTACAATTCATGATTGCATAACATTGTTTGGTCTTGATCCTGTGAGCGTGAGTGCCTGAGTGCATTCACTTTGCAGGGAAAACAAAAGTTAAATCAACGCTGACATGCCGCAGGCTGGCAGGATGCTCTTACCTCAAAGTGCTAGCTCAAAGCTGTTATCGGTTATCTGGGGCCATTATCACATGGTAGAGGGTCTTATGGGAGGTGTAGTCCTGAGCTCATTGGATAGGCCCCCATAACTTCTGTCTCTGAATTTCACCTCCCCCATAGCCCCTCTGTGGTACCTCTGTGGTGTTCTCCTTAGCGAACACAGCCCTGATCTTGGAAAGCTGGTGTTACTTAAGGCTCACAAAACCGAGCCGCCATCTTGCCTGACAAAGCTGATGAGATCTGTTTCTATGGTTTGACTTTGTCTCACATAATTTGCTGTTTATGACATATGACCATGACCATTGAGTGAGTAACTAATGCACAGACATGGCACCTCAACCCCTTGACCATATGACCAAAATTTGGTCTAATTACACCCTCAGATTTTTACACTGGGACCGATTAATTCAGATTCTTGTGTAAAATGGAGAACATAGGAAACTCACCAGCACCCAAGCTTATTAAAGGGCTTGATTTTACACAGCTAACATGACAGGCAATGGAGGGACAGAAGGGAAAATGTGCTTTATTCAAGCTTAGGTCACACTCCTCTATGATATTGTAACAAGTTACATGTAATTTTATTGTAATGTAGCTTTGCAGTTATATTTTCCATTCAGATTTTTAAAAGCAACACCAATACAGTCCCAAGGCAGGTGTCATGGGGAGTGACCATGTTTTTAGACTTATATTAGGTATTGTTGTAGGAGCAGCTCCACTGAGTCTACTTCAAGTCTATTAACATGTGAAGTACCCATGATTAATGATTTCAGAGGGAATGCATAGTGCGTAATATGTACTAGTATTAGAATTTCTTCACTTAATACATTTTTGGACTGTTAGAATATGAGTCCACATAGAAAAGATCCCAATAGCATAATTACATTATGGTGATGCAGCAAAGTTGCATTTTGTAAACCTGAGGAAGCTGTTTACAATGGGTGGCCAGCGTGCATTCCCGAGCGCCTCCGTATCAACAAACATTGCGTCTGGTCTCGGCATAAATTAAACACTTCTGGACAGTGTTTTAGAGATGGAGACTGTATTTTTTTTGGTCATATGTAATAGAAAACCCACTCTAGAAAAATGAAAGAAATGTGCAGCTCATTTAAACTAAGCCACAACAACACAGACCAGTGTTTTTTTTTTTTTTTTTTTTTCAGGACTGGCATGCTGTAACGGACACATGTGGATCTAATTGGCCAGTCGCTGGGGGAAGGGGCGGATTTATTAGTTAATTTATTAGCTGTTAACACTCTCAATCATCCTGGTGTTGCTGACTTGCAGACAGATATGCACATGCTAGCTGTTACGGTGTTTTTATTCTTGAGCAGTTAAAGGCACCTTTTATTGAATTAATGAAATGGGACGCGGTCTCTGCGGCGTGGCGTATTTCTCGGAATTGCCTGTCGACAGCGTAGCATTCCGAGTGACCTTTGTAAGAATGTCAACATCGTGTAGGAAAACCCTCTGACAACGCTGTTTGGGGCTGGAGCCTCCAGGCGATGCTTGAGCTGGGTCAGTTTATCCTCTGGTGTGTTGGTCTGCCCCATACAGATCCACAGATACCACCCTAGCGTTGCGGCTCCACCTCCATCTGTTTTGTTTCTGTAAAAAAAAAGAGAAAGGATCAGAAGTGTTTATCCTCTGGACAAATGTGTGATCTCCTGACCCAAATGACCATAGGAACACAACAGCACAGAGGCCAAGGGAGAAGTTTTTGGTGTTTCACAGGGTCTGTGTGGTTATTCGTTGTTGACACTCACTTACATGAATTGCACAGAGACCTGATCAAAGAATAATATTAAAGAACAATTTCATATTCTGAAGGGAAAAAAGGCAGTCAGGCACTCAGAAATCTGAAATTAGAAGCCTGAGTAGAAATGTGCTCTGGACGCAAACCTGGAAGCATCAGTGTAGTTTTAACATTCTAAATTTTCCCCCCCGTTATAAGCTTTGAAACCACAGGATCGCTGGAGCGTCTGCCAAAAACAGCCCTTCCTTTTGATTTAGGAGCGGGAATTACAGAGAGAGTCATTACAATGCCGAGTCGAGTTTCTTAGAGCGAGGCAGGGCCTGCGGTTTTTCATACACAACGATGACCGCAAACCCGCTCGCTCTCGAACATGCCACCGTAAACCGTGCCAGCTGAGTAAACAGCAGAGGCCGGGCCCAGACACACAGGTTCTTTTCTGCTTCTGCTTTTGAACGTGGCTGAGAGATGCCTGCCTGTAAGGTACTATGTAGTTTATACCCCGCCAAAAAAAAAATGGAGGTGCTACTAAACCGCAAATTAAGATGGTATTTGTTGGCGCGTGAATCCTCAGGCTTCCTCCCTCCCCCTTCCTGAGTAGGACACATAGACAGGAACGCGCTCCCAGAGGTAATATTTTCTCTATTAGCAGAGGGTCCCGGTGCTGCTTTTATATAAAATGGCTTGTGGCCTCAGTCCAGCTGTTCTGACACGGTCCAGCACTACGTCAGGGGATGTCCTGGAGCCTACATCAGAGGATGTCCTGGGTATGTCCAGCAGGCATTTCCAACTCCATTTACACTGCTAGAATTCCTGGAACTGGGTTCCCTCAAAAAAAAAAAAGATCTGTTGAATCAGGTGGTTTCAGTCACTGCCTAGAACTGGTTTGGGGCAGGTGATGGTAGTGGGAAAATAACCTGAAGGTTGCAGGTTCAATACCCAGTTGGGACATAGTCCTTTTACCCTTGAGCAAGGTGCTGAACCTGAATCACTCTGATAAATATGGAAAACATGTAAAATGTAACCTCTGTAAGGGCTTCTGCCATACAAATAAATGAAAAGAGAAGAAACTCAAGCCCACAGACACCACGGCCTCCACAGTTTCAAGTCAAAAGTTGAAGTTTATGTCTGACTTGAACGGGCCATCGAAATGGTTGTTTGGGGGATGGAAAAGACTACAGTGCTCTTGGCTTGTACATGAGTTCAATGATGCATCTGACCAACTGCTTTTCCCACATCTGGTCATGATGGTGCTTTTTTGACCTGCCAAAGAGCGCTTCTGTGTCCACCCATAAACACTATAAAGGCTAGACCTTCTCTGACTGACATGTGTGAGCAAAGTAGGTTAACCCATCCTCCAGTTAAATGATTCTCACACAGACAAGCAGCATTACTTGACATTAATGTCACAATAAAAGAACAATAATACTTATTATTGACAGGCATGAGGCAACAATTGGTGGTTTTTTCGAGGAAAAAGTCACTGCTCTTTCCGTTAATTGCAATTGCGATATTTTTATATAAAGGATAGTTTTATTGTCTGATCAGTCAGCACAATATCTTCCCATAAGCCACTGTATTTGTAAAACAGCCCTTTCCGAGCAATCCGGCTATTGCAAATGATTGCTACAGACGCCAGTAAAGGGCTTCATTCTGCTTCTGCCCCCAATGGCACTGTTTGAACTCTTATGATGCAGCTGCCAAAAAGCTGCGGCTTTTTTTTCTGTGTGAAAGCCATGGACCTGCCTTAGCTCTAGGTAAGCTGAGGCATTTCCACAGAAAATTCAGGCAGGCTGGTCATAACACACGGTCAACCACTGCTGTGAATACAGGCACAAGCTGAGTCCAGCAGAGGTAGGCATATTTACCTTGAGTAAAGTACCATGCTCAGAAAGAGTGTTGAACAATGCCTTCTCCTAGCCTGTTAGCGTGGTCTTCTTCAGATATCATGGTCATTTCAGACCATTTCATTCCCTTCACAGTAGGAATAATAACAATGCTAGACTGTTATCAGGACTTCAATCTCCTTCACAGGCCATGAGTAACCTTCCCCATACATTTACAAATAAATGACAAATCATTTGCTAAAAACGTTACATGTTCAGCAGGACTAGACAAGTGGGTGACACTAAACCAATTGAGACACATCCTGCCACACTCATTAAGACACATTAGGACAGCACAGATACAGCAGAAACAGGGTTAGGAGACAGTGTCTTTAGAGAGCAGAAACAGATCTATCCTCAGAGATTCTGCTTCTTACTGCTGGGGGGGATGGGAGCGTATATCTTCTGCAACACCAAATTTACAACCGTTCTCTTGGAGCAGGACACTGTAAGTGTCCAGGCTGACCTCTTGTAGAGACAGAGATTGGCAGGGTAGTCCTCTTCGATGCCAAACGCGTGGGCAAATGTGCTATTTTTCACTGTGCTTATTTACTTTTTCAGCCTTAAGAAAGGGCTTGCCCCATGCATAGGAGTGAATTAACTACCCTTTCCAAAAAAACAAAACTAAAAATACCCTTACTAAAAATCTCTCTCAGACTATTGTTATCCCTGAAAGGTTCGCCTTTAACATTTGAAGCACAGGGACAGTTCTGGGCCAGGCGGAGAGATCTGTTTATTATGGTCCCTGCTGCTTGCCTGGACTGGCATGTGTCCCTGCAGTGGATAGTCACACTCCTCTCATTACTCGGGGAGCTTAAAGGGAATGTGGGGTGAGAAAACACACTCCAGGGAAAGTGTTCCAGGCCTTGGTGTGTCATTAGTAATATACGTCCAACCAAAGACTTTCCTTGGCTTTCATCACTGAGTTTTTTTTTTCCTAGAAAATTAACTTAATTGAATTTAATTCACATTTAAAGTTTTATGTATTGTACATGTTAAAGTGGGCATTGACGCTTCACTTGGGAGCCAGGTATCTCTCTTGTGCTGCTCCAGTATGATCAGATCAGAATAGATGGCTTTAAGGACCTGTTAATTATAAAACTCAGGTCTTTTCTATGCCACTGTCTGCAGACAGTGACAGGCAGCTTGCAGCTGTCAGTGAGAGGCTGGGCTGTACGGTTCAGAGGCAGGTCAGAGCTCTAGACCCTCCTAGACCAGCGCTGACTGTGATTAACGTTATGAGTGTCTCGTCACCGACCCCCCATCCCCCCCACTCCTTCCAGCTGTGCCTCCCACACTCTGTTACTCAGGGGACCGAATATGCCCCCACCACACAGGCTGAGCGCAGTGCTCCAATTCCTCCGCGAGTCTGTCTGTGTTTCCCCGCGTATAATAACATGTTGCAACGCGCGGGGTGGGGCGGGGCGACGTGACCCGTACACTGAGTCACTGGGTTTCTTGGAACAGAAAGCGGTCGCGGACGACCGTGGACAGCTCCGTCTGGCGTGGCGGAACCCACTCAGAGTGGGCAGCCGGGGAGCAACCCTGACATGCTCGGGGGTCAATGTAGGGGTCACGTCTATACACACACACTGGGCTAAGGGTCCTTACGCCCCAAAACTGGACAGAGAGGGAACGCAGAAAACCTAATGTAATATAATGTAATGAAATGTAATGTGTTTCGCCAAGATCCTCAAATTACCAAATGAGACTGGAAGATGTCTGGAGTAGCAATTCAGAAACAGAAACAGAACAGACAGAGTGATTCCCGTCAGCGTTTCTGTAGTCTGAATCCACTGATGGCTTTAATCAGAGCACGAACTGTAATTTAAACTTAATTAACTTCTGCTTTTTTAATCATGCGCCTCTTGTGACTGTGAATGACGATTAGCTGCAGTAAATTGCGTGTGTGGATGTGTCTTTGACAGCGTCTGTGTCTTTTTTTATTGTTACTGTTCCTGCTGTTTGTCTTGATGTCACACAGACACTTAATCATGCTTCACGCGAAAGGGAATAAACACAGATGTGTCTGCTATGAGACACACTGCCAGGGACAAGCACAGCGGTTCATGTGGGTTTATTTCTATTAGCTGGAATTGCCACATTGTGTATCCATACCAGAATCACACATTACATTACATTACATGCATTTAGTAGATGCTTTTATCCAGAGCACCTTCCAGCGCAATAGAAGATAAGTGTATCCATTCACGTTAAATGAGCTACAGTGTCGGACCAGGCTAATGACATTCACAGACGAGCGAGGGTGAGCATGGCAGCATTCAAGCCCTACCACAGGTTAACTTGTGCAACCCAACTAGGCAACGGAAGCCAAGTACACTACGATACTTCAGTCACTGGAACACAATCCAAAATACTTCACAATTCTACACCTAAAATAAACATCAAATCCTTGAGGTAGCAGGTATTTGCAGACGGCCACTTCGGGATAAGTCTGTGGGCGCCATGAGTTTTGGATGGACAGAAATCAAATTAAGATGCCCAATGCTATATTTTCTTAGCATGGAAAATATAGCATTGACAGCATTGTGGAAGACACCACCACAGAAATGGACTGTTAATGTAATTATTCTCTCATGCTCTGTGGTGTAGCTGACATGTGCATTTTTACGTTTGACCGTTTTTGCCATAACCAGAACGCCCAACGGGCCCGGTACAGTCAGGGAGTGAAGAAAGTGTCATTTTGCGAAATACCGTTTTTTTAACAGTCATTTACCCGGTGTAGCAAAAACCCCTTAAAAGGGAGAGGTGTTCCTGATACACAAATCACATCCTCAAAATCTAACAGTTAGAATATTCGAAACAGGGCCGGGACAGAAAGCATGACTGGTTTCAAGCTTCCATTGACTAATTCTGAGTACTGGGTTTGGTTGTGAAGGCTGTGAAAGGCGTAGTGGGGGAGTGATCGAGAGCCCGATTGAGGCTGACAGGATCCGGCGAGCGACAGTTGACAGACAGACGTTTGAGGCGCCACGCGCACGTACCGCCCCTGGGCCCTCTTCGCTTAAAGCTGTGTTTTTCATTCTGAGTCTGGGCCAGAGATACGCCACGTGCGGTTTTTTTTTCTCTCCCCTCTTTGATCAGATGAGGCGCGCTCTGGTTTCGTTGGTTCGCACTTTCAGTGCGAGCGCACGAACACAAGTTTCAATGCAACGTACGCCGGGCTCGCGGCGATGAGCATCGGCAGGAAGTGCGGTCGGCTCGACCGCAGCGGGGTTTAGCGCCGGCTCCTCGCGGCTGTCAGTGGCTTACCTCCGCGCCGATGCACCACACGCCCAACTGCGTCAGGCCAGAGTCAGCCTGATAACAACTGCTTTTTAAGCTTTTATTCATATTTTTAACCTGGGACCCAATAAATGAAAAGTTGCCATCGCTGCATCCTTGTACCATTCTGGGGGGACTGGGCTTTGGACAGACAGGTGCAGGTGCTGCTGTAGCCTTGAACAAATTTCATAACTTCAAAAGCTTTAGTAAATACCCAGTTATAGAAATGGGTCATATTTAAAAAATAAATATAGGACATCTGAGTGCAGACAATTGCCACACAAATTAATAATCATCATTGATATTAAAAGGCACAACCCTTTAGTTTGACAGTATTGCATCCTACCAGACATCACTCCATTAAGTGGACTTGAGGGTAAATGTGGAGAAACTATTGGCAGTGTAGTGGCAACTCCAGGGGTCTCTTAAGACTTTACACCAGTCACATCAACTACTAGACTCTGTGGGACACTTTCATATCATAGTTTAGGTTCTTGAATGGTCATTTAATTGACAATAAGGTTTGAAGCCCGATCATGGCGTTGAAAAAGTGTGTTTTACAGTGACCACAGATGAAACACAGATGAAACACATGCACACTGATATGACAGCAATGGCCTCTGAGCTGAGCAGTGTTTCCTAGGCTTTCAATCTATAATGGAACTAAAGGAGAAGATGATCACCTTTAGCATGTGCTGTCATTTGTACGTCTCTCTCAGCGGTTCCTGGGGACTACTTAGTGACTGGCCTCTTTCTGGGATTTGTCTGTGAGTTGCGCCCTGTGTTGTCAGTGAGTGAGCGAGTCCACTCTCAGCTCTCTCTGACGGTGGCCAGAATCATGTGGGGAAATCAGATTTTCAAAAATGATTTCAGACGCAAATGTTGATGTGTTATTGCTGCTTCAGCTGTTCAGATTATTCTTTTATCAGCTGTCATCCTGTTTTGAAGCCACAAGCTCTGCCTGCATAGTTGAGCTGAGTTTAGATATGTTGAACTTTCACCTGCCCACTGACCGCTTTGTCATGGTCACATTATGACCATGTAGAGAGCAGTGGTGTTCATAGTAGTTGACAGTTGACAGTTATGCTTTTAAAACAAACTCTCATGCTGAATTTTTAGTTTTAGACTAACACAATTGTTAGAGTGAAAAAAGTAAAAGAATAAAACTTTTTCAAAAACAGCACAAAAGAACAAAAAGCAAAGTTAGAAGTTTCGTGTGGATAGTGAAGATAATAAGCAGTAATTATTAGGTTACCTAGGTACATGAATATAATGGGACTATTATATCACTGGCACTCAGGGACATGTGGTTAAGTGCTGGATTACAAAAGTTACAGATTTGATTCCCAGCTTCTGTTCTAGCCTTGTGTGAGGCAAACCTGCATTGAGGCATGTATTCTGTTGTGTGAAAATATATAATATATGGTCTGTGTAAGTCTCCAAGCAAATGTATGGCTTACTGTCTTTGCTTTGGGCTAAAAAAACTAAAAACTGGTGATGTTCTGCGGTGCTGAGTCACTCTCTGCAGGAGATACACCTCCTTCCTCCTCTGAAGGTTGCCAAGAGCAACTCTACACATTGTCATAATGCTGCTGCTAACTTAGCTACTTTCTCACCAGATTTAGAGATGTTCAGATCAGAAATCTCTAGATGTTATTTCCTTTTTTTTTCTTTGCGGTTTCTATTACACTGGTTTATGTGAGTTCCCAAGCAGGAAACATGCAGAACATAAACTTGATTTTGTGTATGAATGACCTCCAGCCCTACTTCTGGTGATATCTGTGAAAAGAAACTTCTGGAGGGCAACATGGCAGCCGTCTGCTCTGAACCAGTGGCGACATTGTCCATGGGACTGGAAAACAAGATTTCACTGATAGCGTGAGATGAAAAGACAAGTTTTGGGGTGGAACAAGCTTGTAAGAATTTACTGTATAATCTTGTGGTGGCGTCAAATTGAGGGGAAAAAAATCTCCAAGTGTGTAACCCTTCAAAAACTGCAAAATCTGCAAAAATATTACCTTTATGCAATAGCTGAATCTCATGAGGCTGCTCCCATTGTTATATATTTATGATTCCTTAACTCAGACTTTAGAAATGATTCTCTCCACATCAAAGGTTACAGGGAGGAGGAGGATTTCAAGTTATTTGTGACAAAAGTGTTAGAGGATTCACTGGAAACTCTTAAGCAATAATCTTGACATAGCCGTTTTGGTAAATAGTTCTGAAATCATGGATTATGTAATTGTTGGTATTGAGACAGTCACACTCGTCATATTGATATACTGAGATAATGCTCTCACTATTTTGAGATGACTAAACCCAAAAGGTATTGTTACCAGGATAGCCCCAAGGAGCCTCTGTAGCAGGATTGCCAAACCAAAGTTTAAAACAACAAAGCAGTTATGAAAGCAGCTATTATGACATTGCGTTCTCATGCCATCTTCACCCAACATTGGCAATTTTGAGGTTGGTCTCTGAGTCTGTGACACCATTGAATAGATTCACACTAAGCTGGACAATGGCACAGACACCATTGACTGTAACGGAATGTCATTGTACATTTTTTGTCAAACCTAGTGAAAACCAGCTATTGATTTTAGAGGCCTGTCCTTTCTGAGCAACCTGTTGTTGGTGCAAGGAGGAAAGTGAATCATTAGAGCAGTCATAACATAAATAATCATCATAATATGAGTCAGCACAGTAAGTCCTGATTGGAGCGGTAACTATGTGGAAAGCTGTGGGTGTTTGCAGATCGGTCGTTTTTAAGCAGGCTAGTGCTCCTTTCCTGTAGATGATAGACAGGACTTAATTTGTCCAGCTTTGTTAGCACACCACAGTGTATGGACCGGTTGGGATCAGTGCTGTTCAGGAGACCTCTGCCTCTGCTAGGAATGCTTTAACGGCTCCACGCCTCGACAAAGTGACTTCAAACAGTCTAAATCCTTCTTCTCCCCCGTGTCGTCTCTAATAATTTGAGTCTTTTTCTCTTTTATCTGTGGATGCAAAAGCCACTTCCTGTAGAGTGCCATCTGCCCCAATGTGCTGATTAAGGTATAATTTACTGTCTGGATTTTTTTGGGGGTTACACTCAAGGAGAAATTCAGACTCTCTCAATGGTAATTCACTAAGAGTCTTGTGATCATGAGGTGGTCACAAAGGAATATGTGTATACATACATCATTAAGTTAAAACCCAACACACCAGACACTAAAGCACATCAGTTCTCAGTTCAGGTATTCCTTATTTTTCTTTCCCTGAAAACTGTCACAGATTGTGGATCTGTGTAACTGACTGAGACTGTGTGCTATCAATTGTCCATATCTTTTCAGAACTTGAATAGTTAGAATGTGAATTAGATGACATTCAGATATGTGGTTCAGATGGTAAACAAGGTCATTCCTTGGTAGTTTATCAAATTCACATACCTGAAGAGGAATGGGAGGGATGTTTTTTTCCATGTATGTTGACAGTTGATGGATAAAAATTTGCCCTGTGAAACAAGGTGTACCCCTCTCCTCAGAGCCAAAATGCAAAATTGGCTCAGATGTGAGTTAGATGGGAGAAAATGGAACCAAGTTATGTATCTTAATGCAAGATTAATTTTTTATTAATTTAGTCAGTCATCAGTATACCTATCTCATGTATTTTATCCCCGTAGTCTCCTAAGTTTTATGTCAATATTTTTTTACTAAGATCGTATTTCTCTGAGAAGAATTCCTTCTTTTAAGTAAATCAAGCAATGTGATTTCAGCCAACATGAATATGTTAAAATAATATGTTTTTACGTAAGATATTCAATTTTATGTAAGGATATTAATCTTAACTGTCCTTGTTGTAAGATATATATGTTTTTACTTTCAGATTTATAATCCTATAATAAGAACTTTTCTGCACATCAGTACAGTGCATTGACCTATATTCTCTACATCTGGAATGAACCTGCAGGGAGCTTGGGATAAGTGGGGCTATCAGAAAACCTCTGTCTTGTGCCATTTACTGTTCTGAAGAGTGGCACATTGACGATCATTCTTCTGCATTGATGAATAAAATGACCAAACCTTTTTTTGGTAGAAAATTGAAAAGATGTTCTCTGCTTTTGGAATAAGTAGATGTGATCCCTCTCATGTAAAGAAAAAAAAAAAAACAAGCAGAAACTTGAAAATGAGTTTGAGGGTGTTATGAATTGTTTCTGTGTGTGGGGGTCCCTTGTGTCGGCAAATGTTTTATTGCTTATGTGTGAAGCTGGTGTCTGGGCTCAATGTTATCTTGGATCAATCTTCCGCGGCTGACCGTGTTCCCTCCAGTGCTGACCTAATGTGATTAAGCCGCTTGGCTGAAGTTTGCACTGTTTGTGTGGGATTGTATTTCTTGTATGGGAGACTTTTTGTGACATCATCAGAGTATGGTGTGTGATGGTATGTCACAAATTCATCACTCAGCTGCCCTGTGGACAGAATTAGGGTGTGTTGTTCCTGCAAGCAGTGCTTTTGCTTCATATATTCTAGCCCACTGTAATTTACCAGCATGTGTTTCAAAAAGACAATTTTTCGTGGGCTGCAAAATTCTCAAGGAGAGACGAATCTTGGGTTCAGTCTTCAACATCTTTAGTTCTGAAGTTGTGTGGGATGGCAACACAAGCTACAGGGCTAGGGGGTCACTCGATTGGTTTAACCTGGTATTGGCTCATTCACACACACTTCAGCTGGCCTCAAATGCTGCATTAAAATTCACAGATGCTTCTGTTGCGCATTTGTACACACATTCTTCACTGCTGTAGCAGAGGAAACAATTCTCTTTTATTGGCCCACATGGCTTTAGTTTAATTTAGTAAGAGCTAACATTCATTGGCTGGCATGGGAGGCGGTTATTGCTGATTGGTTCCACAAAACATGCTGTAAACACACACCATGTTAACGCCATAGCTCTATTGATTAAAGCTTTATTGCAGGTAGTGTATTATGAGCTTTTGTTTAGCACACTTTGTCAGTTAAACTTGTTACAAAAGGAAATGTATCTCAGGTATGCTTGAGTTATTTTTATGTGCGTGCATGCATGTCAAAGTGGAAGGGTGTGTTTTTTTAACTATAGCTGTTTTGCTAGAACTCACACGGACACTAAGTCACTCTCACACCTTGAATGTTTTTAGCTCATCGGTGTGACATCTATCTGTGTATTAAAAGATGACAAGTAATGAAGGAGAGTAGTTCTTTCCTGTTAAATTTTTTCACATTAACCACTTCCTTCTCTGTATGGTTCTGCAAGTTAATGTATGGGTCATATTTTTGTATGTGCACCTGTTCTTCTTCTGGAACAATCATTTAGTACTCCTCCCTTTTCCCAGGTATGACTAATGGCAGTTTCTCTGAGAGATTAGATTATTTTTTGCTGCAAATCTGTAAAAAAACGTTTAAACCACAAACAGAATTTAGGTCATCCTCGGTCGTCTGAGGTTCTGTTTTGGTTCATTCTGTGTCAGCCTGTCCACTGGGAGAGGAATGAGAAAGAGAAAAGTCTTCCTGTGTGTGTGTGTTCATGTTCTCAGCTCTGTGCCTTTTTACACCTGACTGTGTTTGACTTGTGATGTTCTCATGAGAGGTAGCATTACATTACATTACATTTATTTAGTAGATGCACTTATCCAGAGCAACTTCCAGCTCAGACAAATTTTACATGTTGTTCATTTGTACAGTTGGATAATTACTGAGGCAATTCTGGGCTAAGTATCTTGCCCAAGGGTAAAGCAGCAGTGCCCCAGTGGGGAATCAAACCAGCAGCCTTTCGGTTAGGAGCCCTGCTCTCTACCACTACGCCACACTGCTGCCCTTCCTCCTCTCATAGCGAGGTCCATTACGGTTGGTGACTAACTGGAGTCATGGCTGCAGTGAGGGATTGTGAAGGAAGCTCCAGCAGAGAATCACCCTGTGGTTTCCATCCTGTCCTTTGCCTCCACACGGAGCCTCTGACGTAAAAAATAAAATGAATAAATAATAAAATGCATTGTATGCATGCAACACTGGAGCCTTTAATCCCTAAAGCAGGAAGCAAAACAAAAATGCTTGCATGCTTCTGCCAAAGGATAAAAGGCTGAACTGAACGTGATGTAAAGGGCAGGCCACCTACACCACTACGATGGAGTTTGGAATTCTGGTTTGTTTGTTCAATCATTCCTGCTGACAAACACCTCAACAGTACCTGCCTTTTGAAAGGCATGCCTCTCTCTCACTAGCGCCAGTCTTTAACTACAGCCAGCAGAACACTCAGGGTTTGGTTGTTGACCACCGACCCACTAATGGCAGTCTTACACAAAGTCGCTGCTTGAGGGTCATGACCCTTGGCTGACCTTGTTCTTGGAAGCACAGGCTGGCAGTGTACAGTGTAGGTGCGTTACTGTAACAACCTCTGGCTGATGAACCTGTGTACCTGTGCAAAGAAGAGCATTCAGACTCATTGTGCTGTACTGTGAGACGCTGCAGCTGCTACAGTCCTGTTAAATAAAGCTAGACAGAGTCCAGGGTGACTGAATATGAGTTTAGTTTACAGCAGATTTCATGCAGAGAGGGTATCGGACTGTCATCGCTGAAAATGTTCTGTGCTGTCATGTCCTGTGAGAGTACATGGAGCCTCCCCGCTCCTCACAGGAAATGACATTTACCCACAATGCCCCTGAGGTAGATAGAGAGCCTACTGCTCTTGCCTGGTGTGGTTTCTACCTCGCTTTAAACAATGTGCTGATGTGAAGAAAGTAGACATGGCCTCAGGCCAAGTGGCAGTTAGTATTCTCTCACAGTACGTTATGTAGAGTGTCGTGTGTTTGCAAGGTGTGTGAGACACGTCATGGGTGTCTGTCCACACTTGCAGTGCAGAGGCAGACGATATGTTGGTGTGGAGTGTTACAGGCCACTCTGAGGAGGTCTGTGAGCTCGGGGCTGTGGGTAATGGGTTGGTTCTGTGAGGTCACAGCCTGAAGGGCAAAGGTCATCAGGGTCACTGATGCACTTTCTACTGTTGTTCCTCAGGCAGGTTTCAGCACCAATCTTCTTGTTGGGCCTTTTTTACTTTACCTTGAGCCCTGCTTGGTGTTAAGTGGATCTGAGCTGGGGTGTGGAGGATGCTGTTGTCTCAGGTGATAGGGCCCTCTGCTGGCATCTCTCTGGGTCTTTGGAAGCCTGAGTTCTGATACCAGGCGTAACTTTCACTGCCACTGCGTTCAGTCACAAAGCTGTTCATCCTTTCAACCTGGCACATTTCTGGTTTTTACGGTCTGTCACAAAGTTATTCACTCTCCAGGTCCACGGTATCTCTCTCTCTCCGCCTCTCTCTCCCTTTTTCTCTCTCTCTCTCCCCCTCTCGCTCCTTCCCCCACAGTACTTTAGGTATAAAAGCAATAATAATAAGCTAAGTCACAAACATCATAATGGTTTGAGTGTGAAACCTCTGGTTCCACTTTAGTTGCATTCCTCTCTCTCCAGAGGTTGGCCGGCCGCTGTGGCAGGGGTGGCGCGCGGGTCTGGCTCAGTGAGCTGGAATTGGAGAGAGGGAGGGGTCAGGTGGTCCGGGATCAGGCTTAAGGAGCCGTGCTGGCTGTCAGCACACTCCCAGCTGTTATCGTCCTCACATCTGGGCCGCATTAGGGCCTGGCTCTGCGGGCCCCAGGGGTCTCCTTGCACGATGAAGTCCTCTTTGGCTTCAGCTAAGAGTTCCTTGATAGAGAGAGGGAGAGAGAGAAAGGTGCACTCCCAACAGCTGGACAGGGTTCCCCTCTGTTACCGTGGTTACCGGGCTCCCCCTAACAAACAGAGAGGTTCCCTCCAGATTTGTATGCCAATTTTACTTCTACGTTTTCTCTTCTTTTGTTTGTGTGCTTTTCATCACGTCTGCACTGCAATTTGAAACCACACCGCCTGCACACATTCCATTTATCACAAATTGGGCGGTTTATACATTCATATCATGACATCGATTTTCACTGTAGAGTCTTATCTTTCGGTGTTTTATCTCAGATTGTTACCCTGTTCATTTGTGGAAGATGCATATTGTTTTTTTCACCTTTTTTACTTGCTTTTGCTATGCTGTGTTGTGAGTTAAACATGGGAGTACTCTGTTTGCTCTATAGCTGCATAATGTTAGTTTATCCTAATTGTGAGGAGTTACAAAATGACTCTTTATCAATGTCCTTTACAAGGGTGATGTTTTCTAGCTGGCAGTCGCTTGTAAACCTTCTTGGAAATCTGGTCAGCTTCAAAACAGCTGAGAGCTGAGAAAATGAGAGACACAGAGAGAGAGAACTAGAGAGAGAAGGAGAGTAGTGCTAGAGGAAAGAGAGGGTGAGAGATGGGAAGAACCAGAGAAAGGAGGGGGAGAGAGGCAGAAGAGAGAGGGATGGAAAGAAAGAAACACAGATTCAGCGCAGCGTCCACAAGACAAATCTGTCCTGAGAAAGGCACTCTGGGACAACTGGCCTTGAAACAAAAATTACATAGAATGGTGAGACAAAAATTAAAACCATAAAATGTAAGGCATTTGATTCAAACAGCAAACCTATATGCATACCTAAACGACACAAAGGCACAAAATTAAACAATAAACTACAATATTACTAGGCCATGAATAGAAACTCTCTAGCAGAGCACCTTGTGAGGATTGAAGATCCCAGAGAGAGAGAGAGTAACATTAACCAATTAAAAAACAGTGACCACAGTCTTGCATTTGAAAAACTCCACCACTAAAAGACCTGACAAGCCAAAGAGAACAGGGTTTGTATCCATGTTATCTTGGGAGAGGTTGAGACAGAAGTGGATAAAGGAATTTCCTTCTTTCTAGCCCCAAAAACCTTCCCATTAAAGAGACCCTTTTGCCCAAATTCTTCAAATTCATCAACCACTTTTTACATCTACCCAAAACAGAGCAGTTAAAACTCTACCAGTATAGAGGAAAACAATTATCAACAACTAATTATTTACATGAGTATTATTGTTCATTATAAATTATTATAAACCATTTCAGTAGCTTTTTGAAACACATGATAACAACCAAGAGAAGCAGAGAGAGAGAGAGAGAGAGAGAGAGAGAAAGAAAGAGAGAGAGAGAGAGAGAGAGAGAGAGAGAGAGAGAGAGAGAGAGGAAAGTGCAGAGTTCACATACCACATGATCTCACCACATAGGTTACCCACACCTGCTACAGGCCGGAAAACAAGGTCACCCTCAGATTAAAGCTTAAAAAAAAAACAATGTTCTGAAAATCTGTGCAGAGAAACTGAGCAGCCCCTGAAATGAAAATGCTTAGAGTTTAGTCTGCTCTCACTCTGTGAAATTCATCACTCACATCACTCACTCATCAAATAAATAGGGTGCATGTCAACACACGGGATAGCTGAGTACTAAATCCAAAATCTACGGAAACACATTTCATTTTATGAATACCTGGCACGTGTTTAAAAATGTATTATTTGCACTTTCTTTTTCTAACTAATCCATACAGTATATTATACATACATATGTTAATGCATTACACACATTATATTATTAGTATGCATTTGACAGTGCTTAATTTCATAATGCATTCTTCATTGTATATATTAAATTCCACATACAAAAGTACCAAATATTATTTTAATGTATGGAGAGTACTTTGATATATTCATGTAAAACATATTCATTGTGTTCACATTTTAACATAGGTCACATTTTAATGAGGGTTTGTAGAGCTCACTTTGAAAGTGAGAAGAATTGTTTTCTGATTGGCTGCTTGTCCTCTCGTTATGCTCAGAGATTGGCTGCTCTAATAAACCGATGCTCCTGACGTCAAGCCCTATGTGGCAAGCCTGGAGACACTGAATATCATGGGCATACAAATAGATGTAATATGCTTTAGACATCACGGTGGTCCCTTTAGTTTAGATTTGGTCTAAATCATCAGATTTGTTCGTCCTTCACTCTGTGTAAATTTCCTGTACGCCCTTTGCAAATTTTTAAAAGGCAGTTTATGTAAATAAGTCCTGCAGTAACTCTGTGATTGAGAACCTCGCTTTAATTTCTCCATTTATCCATGTCTAACAGGCTGAATGTATTAAGTATAAGTGGGTCTTGCAGCCTAGTAAAAATATACCTGCCCTGCTAAAGCTACAGAGTATTTTCTCGAAGTGTGGCTTATTCGTACCTCTCATAATAACGGATATATCCTAAATGAGCTGTGAAAAGTGAGCCTGGTGCCAGGACAGATGTCAAATGATAGCATTGAGGGGAAAGTGCTCCAAGCTGAACATCTGCACTCCTTTCCCTTTTTAAAGGCACTCGGGCTGTTAGAGCCACCGCATGGTTCCAGTAAAACAGTAGGAAGACACTGCTCTGGTTCAATACAAGGCCTGCTCCTGTCCATTACCTGACTTTACCACTGCACTGCTCCAATGTTCTCAGTGAGAAAACCATCACAAAACAAAACAAAACAATACAAAGCAACAAAAAAAAAAAAACATAATGGGAATTGCCTTCCAGAACAACTGGCTGGCCTCCAAAAGCGATAAGCTGGATGGACTTCAGGCTGGAGATATGGAGAAGCTGTGTGATGCAGAACAAAAGAGCGGACACCGAGGTCTGGTTTGATGTGTGAAACGTGCTGGTCGCCATTTACACATTCAAACACGCCTTCCTCGGGCCTTGAGGTAGGTGTGCTGACTTTTCTATGGTAGCTGTTAGCTGGCAGTGCATACCCTGCTTCATATGTGGCTTCCTAAGGCCTTATTCCTGAGGAAAAGAGCTATCAGATGAAACATGCCCTGACTCATCTATAAACTGTCCTCCACCATCCTTCTACCCACCAGCCAACAATAGTCTCAGGATTCAGTCAGTGACCTGGTGAATGCATTAGTTTTCAAGCTTTCATTTGTCCAATCATGAGTTCAGCTGTTTGCTTCCTCATCCAATCTTTTCTGTACAGTTTTTTTTATAGTCTTGCATAGTCTATAGTCTTCTGTACACTCTTCTGTCTGGAAGGCACTACTGTGCATTGCAGTGCATTGATTGACCATACAATTTCACTGGACTTCCTTCCAGCACTGAAAAGGAAAATAAGAGCATGTTAACTCCTCCTTACAAGTTTGAGTACTGAGACCTGAGCATGTGTCTGGAGGTGGAGAAAGGATGTCCCCAGCATGTGACAGCAGCATCTGGAAGGTATAGCTCATACCAGAAGCTCCATTTGACATCCAGGTGCTCTTGTCTATTTTTTTTTTTTTGAAAGGGAAGTTCATACATTAACATGCAAATGGCCTACACTGGTAGAACTATGGTTCTAGTGGTTGGGGATTGGGGGAACAGGGAGATTATCTTTAGTTAACAAAACAGGGAAACTGATGTTTTTTTTTTTGCCGTGCTATCTTTGAGATGGAAAAAGGGGATCTGGGCTTTCCCAGGTCCCTGCTTGCCCCTCAACTGTCATTGTAATCCAGGAAAACTGCATGTCCACCCACCCAGGGTAAAAGAAGGGTAACATCCTGGGATGGATATATTGGGGGGGTTAGGGGGGCGGTTGACTGTGTTTACACACTTATTTATAAGTTGTGTTTTTATGAAAGCTCAGTTTGTTTTTAAGCCCATGGGAGGTTATGCATGACTGGGACAGAGCACAAGTGAAAGTTCTTGTCAAAGATTTTCACACGATGACTGTAACATCTGTTTTCCACAGCGGTGAGCCCCTTGTAATTTAGATGGGTTCTTCTCTCCCGGGCAGCTAGAGCACATTACAGAGAGATGTCAAACTGGGGGTCTTTGTTAGCAAATGAAAATAAACAAAAAAATGCATGTGGATGGGAGATTATCAAACATTTCTGAACCAACCTTGTAAGGGTCATTTACCTGTTGTGCACCTGTACATCTAGGTTTCCCCCTGGAGCTCGTTTGCAAATACTGGTTGCATTTTCCTGGAAAAGTTAACATTAATTTCAAGCTCCAGCTGGATATACACACTGATCATTCTAAATAACGTGAACAGCGTTTATTTCAGAGAACTGCACCTCCTGCCCCTCTGCAGAAGAAATGAGGTAATCTGAAAAACGGAAAAAAGCATTCAGAAATTCGGGTTCTCCGTGGGCGCTTTTGGCTGGCATCTACTGCGTGGCATGGCAATAGAGCCAGTCGTCATAATTATACATTTTTTTCTTTTCTCGGTACAATTATATTAGATTAAGATCAACTGCATGGTTGAGTGAGTGTAACCGGTGCTCGCCGCAGCGCGTGATGTTGTGTTTACCCCCGCGCGTCCGCATGGGCACGCACAGAACTGGCACTCCGCCGGTCACACGCTATCCCCGGCACTTGTTAGCGCAGAGGCGGGAACTTCTTAGCCGTCTCCTGAAGAGGGAACGTCGGTAGCGATTGTTATTTTCGGCGCTTTTCCTGGAATGTGAGCGGGCTGCGTGATTGTAGTTTTTTCCTGCGACTCCAGAGTCCCTTTGTCTGAGTGCTGCAAAATTAGGAACCCTCTGTCAGAGCTGCTACAGCTCCGTAACGTCACGGGTATTTTTGGCTTTTGCACGTAGAATGTGAAGGACACTGCATATGTAAAGTAAAAAAAAAATCTCTTAGATCCTCGCCCAGGTGAAGCGCAATTGTTGCTGCTTTTGTTGTAATGTGGTAAAATATAAGTGGTCGCCAAGCAATTTGGCAGATGTCCTGTTATAAGAACCAAGTTCCCTCATGTTGAAACGGTCATGCGTTCAAATAATATGAACTATGGGGATCTTTTAAACAGCGTTGTTTTTAATTTAAAAGGGATCATTTGTTCATTCCAATCTGCCTATCATCATCATTACTATGTTGTTTAGGAGATGGTGTTATCCACAGCAACTTACATAGTTTATAGTTTTATCTATACAGCTGGATATTTACTGAGGCAATACTGGGATAAGTACCCTTCCCAGGGGGTACAACAGCAGTGCCCCAGTGGGGAATTGAACTGGCAACCTTTTGGTTATAAGTTCTCCTTCGTACCACTATGCCACACTTCCATTAGTCTGGCTCCTAATGTCCCAGTGGGGACTTCAAGGTCTGATTACAGACAACCTGGGACATCTTGTGTGGTCCTAAATTGTGCTAGAAGATATAGTTTTAATCCACTAATTTCTGTGAGGAATAACATCACATGCTATATGCATTCCCCAGCCAACACTGATGTCAATATGTTTATTACACACCACATTATCCCAATGGTCTGGTCTTCAGCCAGATACAAATGAGAGTGGCAATATGACCATGATTACCAGAAGGTTATTGGTTTGAATCCTGGATGGATTACTGTCATTGTTACCTTGAGCAAAGCGCTTAATCTGAACCTGTCATATATTGATGTGTAAATCATATATAAGCAGTCAAAACCACCCTTGCTATGGACATTTGAGAAGTGAGTAAATTGCCTAATAAAAGACTGCTTACAAGGCACAAGAGGTGCACTGTATGTTTGTGTGGTCCAAATATGTGTGGAACCGGTCTGTGCAATCATGAAAGAATTCAGACCACGAAAATATTTATGATTTACCTTTCAAAGGGTGAACAGCCCTATCCAAGTGCCATGAAAGCACCTCACTTCTGTCAGCAAAGTATGTTTGTTCAAAGTGAATTCTTCACACATATTTTTACCTAGAGTGCTCTTTTCCAGGTTTGTCAGTGGCCTGGTGGAATCACAAGACTTTTTTGTTGAAAAAGAAAAATTAGTCATTGACTTCCCGAAGATTTGTTACTGCAGAACACCATCAGTTAAACACATGTATTGAACTTTCAAACAAGCAAGCTGGGAAAGTGTTTGAAGGTTGAGTGATGCTGGAATTTGTGCAAATAGTTTTATAGTAGTTAATAAAGTGGCTTTCACAGTCATCCAAGGAGGGGATTTCAATGACTCATAGATTAGCTATGCACCAAATGATACAAAATTATTCACCAAAATTCAACAACAACACACATCAGCGGTTGAATATTGCTAAGCGTTACTCTGCCACTGTGACCAGTTCGTGCCTTTTGAGTGCTCTGCAAATGTCCCCCTTCCTTTTTATACCAGCTCTTAAAATAGCTGGCCTCCCATTGGCCGAAGCAAATGTTCTCACTGAATCACACCGGGCCAATTAGAGAGCAGCACTTCCTGTGCTGCGAAAGATGTTTCCTGTTGATAGTAAATGGCGAGGGACAGCACGTTGTGAAGCCGGCGGTGTTTTTTGTGACCTTTTGAAGGGGGGGGCGGAGGGGGAGGGGAGGCGGGGAGGGGGTACTCAGCGGAAACGTTGACGGTGACAGGACAGAAACGTGTAGCATGCACAGGCACAAGGCCGTTTTGGGACGCATCAGCAGCCCCGTTTGGGACGGTGCCGCGATCAGACTGGACACGCGTGCCAGTGGTGCCCTTTTAAGGAGGGATCCCTTATCCATTCTACCACAGGTGTTGTACAATAAGCCTGGCCCTTCCTTCCCAAACCCTTTATATGTGATCTCTATGTAGAGCTCTCACAGGAGAGCGAAGCACCAGCTGAGGACAGACAGGACGGATAGATTTAAGATACATTCTATCCATTTTGATTTTTACAGATGTACATTTTTGTGTTTAGCTTTTAGTCCCTAGCATCTTACATTACATTTTTGGCATTTAGCAGATGCTTTTATCCAGGGTGACTTACATAGATTACAATTTTTACCATGTTATCCATTTTATACAGCTGAATATTTAGGTCAGGTACCTTGACCAATGGTACAGCAGCAGTGCCCCAGTGAAGAATCAAACCGGCAGATTTTCAGTTATGAGTCCTACTCCTTACCGCTATGCTACACTCCCGCCCCATCTCTAACAAGAATGATGTTTGATAGTGCTTTTTCTTGAATAGTCTGAGGTGCTTGCACTGTGCATTGGTGATGTAGAATCTGCTACATTTCATGCCTTAAATGAACAATCCATAAATACATTTTTCATCTATTCCAGTAGCCTGTGGCAGTCTTCTGCCTAGCATTAGCATTTCTGGCTAAACTCAGAGCCTGGAATGGAGCCATAAAGAAACAGTTTACCTTGGCATATCCACCCAGTGTTTGTGAGGGAGCTCTTGATTGGTTACTGACAAAATTCAGTCAGTTTATAGGGGTGTGAGGATCACAAAACCAAAACTGTTATTCTTGGGCTCGGAAATCAAAATGGAAGGGTCATAGCAGTGGGACGGGCTGGGACCGCAGGCGATGTACACTGCGCTGTTGCCTTTGCTCTGGGTGAATTGAATTGCTTTTTTCCTTCAAAAGTTGGTGACATTGAAGAGACATTTTCAGCTGCGATGTCCTCGCTGACCTGCTCATGGGACATTAATCTGTCAAGGGAAGTCCCACCTCACCCTCTGCTCAAACACATGAGTGTCATAACTGCAAATGCTTTCCTTACTTTTCAATCCCATGCTGCTCTGTGTTTGGCCTGAAAAGGCTAATGTTAGCTAGCTGATTGGCAGCAAAGCTATCAAAGATTTAAATTCATTTGATATCATATTCCATCAAGCAGCAAAAGCCAGCAATTATAACAATGTCTTTTTCTGGGCTGACTTATGGTTCCTTCTAAAGTACCACCATGTAAGGAATACACCACAAGTAAGGTCTTGTGCAAACAGTACTCAACAAAATATCATGTGGATTCATTTGATGTGTTTATACTCTCACTACAGTCCTTCTAAAACATTGTATAGCAGTTAAGTGTGTGTATTCACACACACCACAAAATAACAAAAATGGAGACAGCTTTTTTCCTCAAACATAGTTTTTCCAGGGTTGTTTATAAGGATGCGTCGTAAGTCAAAACAACAGTGTAAAGGAAAGATAAACAGTGCTTTAGGGTTCTGCTGAAAACAGGGTTTACATGGGGAATTGCATATCTTGCATTCTCAACCTCATAAACATTTGGGGTGGAATGACATACCTTCACTCTCCATTAGGCAGAGATAAAACTTAAGAGGGCTCATCTCTCAGAAATATTTATCACCATTTGTTAGCCACCCCCCCCACCCCAAGAAAAAAAAAAAATAAGAATACAACCAATGCTGCAGTTTCACAGTCATTCAAAATTCTCCCTTCATGTATAGAAAATATTTTATAAGCATAAATAATAATTTTATTGTTACAGTCTGATAATCTTATCTCTCTGCTTATCCTGGCCTAGTAGGTGTTGATTTTTCATCAAAGAAATCTTTCAGTTCAGCCAAACCTAAATCATCTTGTTCTGAGTGGAATAAAGGGGAATTCTCACTGACTTCATGAGAGAGACAGTAAATCAGTCCTGTCCAGTTGAGGTCACTTCTTCCAGAGATAAAACAATACTGGTGTTATGAGGTTCACAGATCATGAGTTGTATTGTGCAATGACTGTAATTTCAGCAGAAGCAATCGGTCACCTGAATCTCTCAGTTGGGAGAAATGAGTGATACACGCAGTGATGTGTTTCTGCTTGTAGTGACCACAGGAGACAATGGGGGAGAGGGAGTGACCCTCATCAGCGGGAGGGTTTCCATGCAGTGTCTTGGGAAATATTCCTGACAGGAGGGAGAGTGTCAGCTGCTGAAATCAGCTTGTTACTGGCAGGGCTGGTAGGTCTTCTCTTCCCCACATGTCTGTGAGTAAGCCTCCTTTGACATGCGAGCACACATGCACGTACGTACATGTACACACACGCACACAGACTTCTACTCAGACACACACATATACACAGACACAAATACTTGATTGCACAGGGGGTAGAAAAAATACTAGAAACGCTGACCAGTATATGAGGATTTGTTCATTGCTGAGGAGTCTGGCTGCCCTTTGCCTTCAGAGCAGCCTCATTCCTTCTCGGAATGCTGTTATACAAGTTGTGGACTGTTGTTCGTGGAATATGGGACCATGCTTCAAGGGAAAGGAAGCCTCTAGATGAAGAAGGTGGAGATATATTCTGTACTCTGTGTTCCAGAACGTCCCAAAAAGGTTCAATGACATTTTATTCTGGTGACTGGGGAGGCCTCGGAAGGTGTTTGACTTCACCCTGGTATTCATGAAGCCTCTCTTGAATCCATTCAGCATTGTATATGGATGCGTTATCATCTTGGAATGTCGGAACATCCTGAGGAAACATTGTTTGCACAATAGCGTGAAATTGGTCACCTGAAATGCCATCATATTCCTTGGCCATAATTCTACCATGCAGAGTAATAATGACTCAATGACTCTCTCTCATATTAATATGTTAATTTTAAAATGTCTTTTATAGCATAAACGTAGGCGTCATTTACGCTGGGGATGCAGGAGACATGTCCCCACCACTTTTTGTCGTGGCCCATTTCGTCCCTTCCACTTTTTGAAAGCCTTAACACGTTGAACCTGTCGTTGTCCCCAGCACTTTTCCACACAAACTGACGCCCATGAGTATAAACATATTGTTAATTACTGTTGACATTAATGTGAAACAAGTATGTAGAGTTTTAACCGTGATTTAGTTACTTTAAAACGAGCCCTTTTTCATTAGGTGTTTCAATTATTTTGTCTACCCCCTGTATGTATACACCCGTGTGTGCCTACATGCACAGACAGACATGCATGTCAGCCTGTGTTCTTGCTATTATGACACTGACTACCCTGAGATGGGACTTCAGACCTTCTGCTTTGCGTTTTGATGTTTGAAGTTTTTGTGACTTTTTCAGATTTTTAGATGGAGTAAATTACAAAAAGCCATAGGCCCTGTAGAGTTGGCCATAAGAGGAAGGTTTGATGTTATGATGTTTTATGCTTACCATGTCTGAAGTGCTTTCACTGTTTCCTGTGAAACACAGGCACTTAAAGTACTGTGCAGTGATAACCCTTTCCTGGAACTGTAGGGTGGAAGGAGTGTGGTTGATGTGGCTCTCAAACATCGCGCTCTAACAGGAACTGAAACCACAGGACAAATCTCTGAGATAGGCAGATGGGTCTGCTCTATGACCTTTCGAAAGACCCTGCTTTGCTCTACAAACTGGCTTTGACCCCTTTGAGAAGTCTGCGAGTGTGTGAGCAAAAAGCAGCGGTGGGTAAATTGAATACACATACTGTAGTACTTTTGGGTGCAGGGTTTTCGGGTTATTTTTGCACCTTGTCCACCATTATTTGGTCCAGAACTTCATCTCATGTCCTCTGTCAGCTGCTTGCATGTGAGGGCCCATGGTAGGTATAGCAAAGTTCTAAGGCTGGAAGCTGGCAGACCAGACCACTCTCTCCTGGGGCCTGAATTTCAGGAAGGCCCTAGAATTCTGGAAATGGTGGAATTCCGTTGCTGGAATGCAGAACTCTCCAGCAAATTGTACGGCTCACAAACACAGACCCCTGTGTTCCCATCTACTCTCAGTTGCACAAACACACCGCTTTTCCACTGTTTTTTTTTTTTTTTTGTGGTTGGGGGATCCAGCAGGGGATATGTAAAGGTAGGCTTTATGTAAAGGAAAGTGTGCTAATGAGCAGAAACAGTCATGCCTTCAAGGTGCAATAAATAGTCGTTATATATATAGAATGACTAATGTGTTTTTTCCATTCATTCAAGATCTTTTTATATATTTTATTTGAAGCCTGGTTAGCTATGTTTACACCTATTCAACATACTTCAGTCACAATGAAAAAAAAAACTTGCCATGCAAATATTGAGCTTTTGCATCTTTTGTTTGAAACTCCTTTTATGTATCAACTGACATTTCACTTGTCACTTGCTTGTAACTGTAAAGGAGGTGATAGTTTCACCCAGTTTCTTTCTGGTCCAGTACCTGCACATTAAATTAAATTAAATTAAATTAAAGTAAATTAAATTATTGAAATTAATGAATTCCCCTTTTTGATTCTTTCTCAGTTCTCTCTCTAAATTCTGTAAAACAGCAAACAGTGCAACAAACAGACTTCAAACAGACCTACACCATGAAGGCAAACACATACGTCAGACCTGGGGTCGCTCTGACAGGAAGCTGACAGTCTTTGCAATGAGTGGTAGGCGTGAGTCATCCTTGGGTCAACCGGGTTGTTCCTTTTTTTTGCTCAGTCTTCCACAGTAGCTGTGAATCAGCCATCAGCACTTCTGCAACCTCTACAGCTCCAGAAGCCACTGCCTCCCCCCTGTAGAACCCACTGTTTCTCACTCATTCTCCTCTGTTGCTCCAGAGACCACCATCTCCCCCCCTGTAGAACCCACTGTTTCTCACTCATTCTCCTCTGTTGCTCCAGAGGCCACCATCTTCCCCTGTGAAGCCCACTGTTTCAGTCTTACTCCATTATTGCTCCAGAGGCCACCGTCTCCACTTGTAGAACTCAGTGTTTCTCACTCTTTCCCTCTACAGCCCCAGAAGCCACTGTGAAGCCCAGTGCTTCAGTCTTTCTCCTCAGGGCAAATTCTAAATGCCACAAAAGTTAATTTAGGGTAGGGCTTGAATAGTATTATGCTCACACTCACTGGTCTGGGAGTGTTGTTAGCCTGGTCTGACACTGCTCATTCAATTTGAATAGATACACTTCTGTTCTCTTGTTCTGTAAGTCACTGTGGATAAGAATGTCTGCTAAATGAATGTAATGTAATGTAATGTAATACTGGGTTTTATTCCAGCTGAGCTCTTGGTTAATCATGTGTAATCAGGTGTGACCTTGCTGTGATCTGATGCTGATCTTGACCTCACATCATTGATCAAGTGCCTGCAGTTAGTTCTGAAGTACAGATAAAGTTGCTGGAAATGGGCTTCATCTCAAGGAGTGTTAGTCTACAGCTGAAGATGTTTAGCAATACAGAAACATTATATAGTGAAGAAATAAAAGATCAGCAATCAAATTAATTGAGCAGTCAGGTGGACCAAAATCAAGCACACGCAGTGAGTCAACTCAGGATCACTTGTTGAGATAGATGACGGTTATGACGGTTATGACAGATCAGCTCTCTGATCATCTTGTAATCCCAGATGCATAAAATCATAGTGTGCACAGTTTTAAATCAAAAGTGTTTGATACGTAGTGTACATCTTTACTCCTTCACTCCAGCATTGGGATTTCCAGTTGACCATGTAAGCTCAACTCACAGGGACTCATCCAGGCACCACATAGGAAGCACTGAAATAAGACACTCGCAGTCCTCCACTATCCAGGTCATGCAATACACCACAGAAGAAGAGCCAGCCCTGAGTGGATGACCAGCACACCTGTCAGGGGGCACAAAATACAGGCACCTGAAGAGCCATGAGGAGGTTCTAACCCCCTCCCAAAAGCCACTGATTCCTCTGCAGCTCTCCGGTCATAACCAGTTAATAACACAGCCCGGACTTGAACTTGTCTTGTCTTGGCTACAGCACCTAGCCCACACTGGGAAGGAGTGTCTTTGCTGACTAAGGGCCTTGGGAACCTGTTTTATACCATTAGTAATGATTTTAGGAATGCTCACAAACACCTCTTTACAATTTAAAAGTGGGTAGATGCCTTTTAAGTGTTCCTGGTTACTTTTCTGAAGACTGAGTGCTGCAGGCAAAGCTGTCTGAATCCTTCAGGGTCCAACTGTGTCCTGTGACAGAGTCCCAACAGTATGAGTGCTGCTCCCGCTTGTTATTGTAGCTTTTAAAAAAAAAAAAAAAAACTCTTTCCCAATGGCAGTCGCTTGAAGACACCCCATTCCAAGGAAATGAATGCATGTCCTTGTTCCCAATATAGTTCTGGTTGCCACCATGGTCTGACGTTTCTCTGGGTTCTGGGCTTTTTTAATGAGCACTTTGATCCCGGAGAAGCCTGCACTCGGTATTTACGCAGGGCTTGCGGAGAAGCCCTGTTCCCGTTTTCCCAGAGACCACTGCATTTCGGTCGCAAATAATGTTGACCGCATCGGCCTCAGCCCCTTACTGACCAGGGTTTGCCATGACCAAACAGGAAGGAGCTTTCAAGGGGAAGAATTCCATTGCACAAACAGAACCCTCTGAAGCTTTCTCACCCTTATTTTAAATTGCAGCTTTCTTCTTCCTCTCAATCAAGCAGGGGTGGGGGTTGGGTCAGCCTATCTACTATGGTGTTTTGTGCTCTTTGACTTACTGAAGGAAAAATTTGTATGGTCTATTTTTTCATGCAAAATATTTTTTTTTATTAATTTCAGTGACTGCTGACCCTTATGACACTGTGAAAACATTGAAAATAAACTCTCAAGCCTAACTATTCATGTTGTTCCATACCTTACACTTTGACCTGCAAAGGAAGCGCAAGGAGCCCTCTCATTGGTTTCTCCAGTTATCCTGGCGAATCGTGAGTGGAATGAGTGGATACTTAAGTTCTGACTCCCTGCAATAAGTCAGTATTTTCTACGATCTCAGTACAAGGCCTCAAAGCATCTTTACGGGGGTGTCTTGGCCTAATGAATCCATTTGTGTTATTACGGGAAAGCCTTTAATTGTAAGATTTCAGTTGAAATGGACAGCAATCCCTTTATCATTGCTGTTGTCTGCCAGTGGTCACTAGCAGACACGGGCAGGTAGTTTGACTCTTTTATCTATATTTGAATGTGAATCACGTTCTGGCAATTCTGTGAGACTTCCATGACCGCAGAATTGGTTGAAGCACAAATGTTTTAAATTTCAAACAAGCTTGCTTTATTGCTTAATGAAAATAAAGGCTCGTGGCTGTGGATGTGTTGCTCAAAGCCAAGGACAATGTTAACTCTATAGTGGAGACATTGAATGCCTGCCCTTGATTTTTTTTTCTGAATGTTTCTTTTGGATTTTTTCTTACCAGATACACAATGTGTGACTCATTTCTGACTGACTCCACAGAATTTCAGACTGTCTCTAGACTCAGCTTTGGACAGGAAACTAAAAGTCTTTTTTGTCTTTCACTTCTAAGAGCCAATCATTTCCTTCCTCTCCACATGTCCCAAGCTTGCATCACAACAAGGACACAGGTTTTGGAGGGAATTTGTATGTGCTTTTAGCTGAAAGAGGGCCATTGACCATATGACCTGAAATGTCAGTGTGAAGTTCACACACACGCACACGCACACGTGTGTGTGTGTGTCTGTGTGTCCTATCAGACCAGAAATGATGTCAAGCCGCAGCAATGCTCCAACTGATGGGGGGAGCAGGTTCATTGAAAGAAGATGCTTTAGGAACACAATGGGACTTCCTTCTGTGTGTTCTCGTGAAAGTATAGGCCTTTTTTCTCCGTGTGTGGGGCAGATTGTCTTGGCAGAGCTTGACATCATTGTGAATTTCTATGCGGCGTGTAAAGAACAAACGCCAATGAGGTCATATCCTCTTTCACACTGTAGAACAGCAGGTGTCTGTATGTGTGTGTGTGTGTATGTGTGTTCAGACGATTTTATATACTCTATCTATCTATCTATCTATCTATCTATCTATCTATCTATCTATCTATGGGTCTGTCTGTCTATCTGTCCACTTGTCTATCTATCTGTCAACCTGTTTATAGATAAACATAGTTGCATGATGTATAGCTATTTGGAGAGGTACCTGAGACTGAATTAACTTTACCTTAGTAGCAGTAGTAGTAGAGTTGGTAGTAGTAGTATTATTAGTGGTATACTGTACGCTTTTTTGGCAAGCTCATGATTATAGTATGATAAGGACAAAAACTTAAGGCAGTTTTCATCACTAGGCTTCAAAGGTTTTTGGGACTCTTACTTTGAGAAATACATGGGTAATAAAGGAAAAACATCAAAGGCTGTGGCTTTTTGCAGTTGCCCAATAGTGAAGCAATTATCATTCAGTAAAATATTGACTTGCAGGAACTCATGTAGTAGGATCTAGATTAGAGTAGTAATCTTGTGCTTAAAGAACCCTTTTGTATGCTCAAACAATAGGTACACAGCTGGTTTAAACACCTTTATCTGCACTAACATTTTTGCTTGCTGGGCCGGCTGTTGCTGTTGCAACTATTGCAACTTGCTGCTACTAGTGTTGTTACTACAATTATTAATATTACTACAAAACGAATATGAATACAACTAAATGTCACACAAAAGCAAACCGCTAGGAGCAGCGTGAACATATTCAGCCTATGAAAGTGTGCAAGGACTGTGGTCCAAATCAACTGATCTTTCCAATAACATGACTGCAAATCACAAATAGGGGACTTCTTTTGAAAGGTGTTTCTTTCACAAAGGATTTACAGATGACACCTCTTGAGAGATTTGAGATCCAGATCAGGGTAAAATGTGCTTGGACAAGCCTTGCAACTGTACTTAAAAACTGGCGGAATGAAAGCTAGCACACTCAGTGGGTCACCAAACGAAAAACAGTGGTCAGGTTTGAAGAAATCACTCCACAAAGTTCTGCGCACTTTTCACTGACCTTTACTTTGTATGGATGGGCTGAGATGGTAAGTGCAATGAATGGGTTGAACCATCCAGATGGTTTAAAGATCAACTTACCTGCACAGATATTTTGTACAGCATGACTCTATAGGTACAGGTTCAAGTTCTGGGGATCTTCTGTGTGTGCTACATTTGCCATCAGTTTTTAAGCAGTAAGGCTTATTTGAGATAGTTAACTGAATTACCACCAATAAGTGCTTAGGAAAGGGGTACTTAATCAAAATTCCTTGAACTTTATTCTGTTAATACCTGTCATTAAAACACTTTAGGGTGGCAATGTCTATTAAGTGCATATAATTGGTTGTTCAGTTGATTGTTTTCGACACTACAGGAGTTAATCAATAAGAACAAGTAACTGAGCTTGATAAAATGGGCCATAAGTCCATATTGAGCAAATGTTTTGAAAAAAAATGTGATTTACTGCAGCAAATAGAGAAGGAGAAGTAACAAACACTGAACTGCATGGGTCAGTGAAATAGTGCTGTACAGGTCAATCAGATAAACTTTGAATCAATTTAAGAGGATTAGTGAACAGGTTATTGACTCGTGAGGGCGTGCTAACAGTCAAGCACAGATGGGCTGCCAGTTTGTCTTGGGGAATGTGCTGTCAGGTGAAGTCAGGTGAGGACAGGGTTAGTGGGGACAAGATGCACCACTCAGGTGTACTGGGGAGGGGGGTGAGTCAAACGAGGACAGTGGCGAGGGGAAGGGAGGAAGCGCACCATTCAGGTGTATCAGGGAGGGAGTGGGTCAAGCAGGGACAGTGGCAACGGGAACGCGGTCGAGAGACACCAGCAAGGTGTATCCAGGAGGGAGGAGAAGGGAGAGAGGCAATGAGGACAAGCAATGCCCCCTGTACCAAAGACAGGTCACATCAGCATGCCGGTGCATCCTGCCTATAGTTTACTTCTGCGTGTGGGTGGATTTTTTTTGTTCCCTTATGATGTTCTTGCCAGCAGCTGTTGGAAGACTAGGAATGTGCAGCTTGTACTGTGTGTTCCAAGGCCCGTGCTGCAGCTCACGGGAGTACACCACTGTGCCTCGGGCTGTTTATGTGCCTCCATGGAGAATTCCAGTCGAATCCAACTCCAATGCAGTCACAGCGGCCCGACTCTGAAGACTCTTCTTTTCTTTCCTGTCTTCTTTCTTTTTTTTTTCCTTGTTTTTGAACTGGTGCCAGGTTATTCAAACACGGAGACACTTTGTGAATCAAGGGGAAGAGAATGTACTAAAATCAACCTCACTCTCTCCCCTCAAGCAAGCTTGATCGGAGGTACCGGCTTGATAACCGCAATCTATTGTACAAAACATCTTCAGGTACAAAGTGAAATACTGTACATAGAGACAGAACATGGTAATTACCAGTTTGTGGGGATCAGTACTGAGTGTTCTGAGGGAGGAACTGGTGGATCTGCAATTGTGGTGTACAGTGTACACCTGATGGCACACCTGGCACGAGAGGTTAAAGGAGTACACACGTACATGTCGGGAATGCTGGTCTCTGCCATCTTGGCATCGTCTCTAAATTGTCTAAATTACAAAGCAGAAGTAATTCTGCTCTGGTACCCAACTAACCCGTGAAGGAATATGGTATCCTTATAAACAAGACAAAGATAGGCAAGACTCGTGCTTTAGGATCGACTCTGTGAGGTTAAACGTAACCCAGAATGGGTCTTGAGTCAAAACAAACAAAAGGAGTCAGGTAAAGTCAGGTAAAGTGGTTGGATGGTTGGATGTACCGTACAGGTGTGTCTCATGAAGAATGAACACAACACTATTTTTCCTGCTTTGTTTGACTTCAGTGAAGTTCCAGATGCACTCCTTCCATATCAAAACATAACATGTCTTTTGACATGTCTTTTCTCTCAAAACACATCATACAGGATATCAGCTTGTTAATAGTGGCATAGATACAATCAATATTACATTTTAAACCTTTTTTTAAACTTGTGACTTAAAGTACCCCTATGCAAAGGTTTCTAAGGGAGTTCCCCTGCAAACACAAGGTCT
Source organism: Megalops atlanticus (assembly GCA_019176425.1). NCBI lineage: Eukaryota > Metazoa > Chordata > Actinopteri > Elopiformes > Megalopidae > Megalops > Megalops atlanticus. The sequence continues at coordinate 7,857,814 of CM032896.1, forward strand.
CCATCTCAATCCTGTCCTGCATAGTCAGGGTTACACTTGAAACTTGAAACTGTAATAGTAGGTCATTTTGTATATATAGTATATCTGACTAATATCTGAATATTTTCTAATTCTGTTTTCCACATTTTATGAAATAACACAAATAGAATTATGCAGTGACTTATCTTATATTTTAGATTGGTCAAAGTAGCCAAAATATATACAGAGATAGTTGCCTAATTGTACAGGGATGCATGCATATATATATATATATATATATATATAATATATGTATGTATCTCACAGGGCCATTACCCATAATCCATCTCTTTCAATACTGAGTGCCAAGCAGAGAGGTGTGACTCGGCTGTTAATCCCCCTCAGTTAATTGTGATGTCACTCAGAGAACATTCCTTCATACAGCCTGGATGTTCTTGTGCTGTTCTCTTCTTCCAGCGCAGGTACGTGTCCTCATCCATGGGGGTAACGCATCGAGCGAAACGGTACAAACTCAGCCCCCTGAACCCGGCCCACCAAGGGCTCACGTCACCTGCAGACACAGGATTGCCATTCCTGTCCTGCATAGTTAGGGTTACAGGGTTACATTACTGGCATTTAGCAGATGCTCTTATCCAGAGCAACTTACATCAGTTACAGTTTTTTATAATGTTATTTCTACAGCTGGATATTTATTGAGGCGATTGTGGGGTAAGTACCTTGCCCAGGGGTACAGCAGCAGTGCCCCAGTGGAAAATCGAACCGGCAACCTTTCGGTTACACATGGTACTGTAATAGTAGATAGAATATTCACACTTTTGTATAATATTTTATAATAAAATTATATATAATAATAATATTTTCCATAATCTTTTAATACTGAGTGCAAAGCAGAGAGGTGACTCTTTGGTATGACTTGTCTGGGATTAGGACAATCAGTTGTGATGCCACTCAGAGAACATTCTTTCATACAGCCTGGATGTTCTTGTGTTGCTCTCACCTTCCAGCACAAATACGTGTCCTCATCCATGGGGGTAACACTGAGCGTCGGGTGAAATCGTGTAAACTCAGCCACCTGAACCCTGCCCACCGGAGCCTCCCTCTCGCCCCCGGGCGCCGCCTGCCACGCCCACCTCGTCTCTGATACCCTGCTCGGTTACCACGCCGACATGATCGAGCAGAGAGAGGGATGCGTCTGTACATTCCATCTACGGAGGCTGGGAACCTGCACGGGGTGTTCCAGCGGGACCGCAGGTGAGTCTGTCAGTGTAAGGTGCAGGACGTACCTGCTGTCAAAGGAATGCGTGATGAAAGCGCCGAGTCAAAGGAGTACACACGTGCGTTAGCGCCACCCTGGCGTCTTCTGTAGGGGGGCAGAGATGATTTCGCTGTGACCCAGATTCTATACCCGTGAGGGCACATAGTGTTTTCATTAACACGGTGTTCTTTGGTGTTTTTTCATGCTTATTGACTTCTTTTCCCCATACAAAATTAAAAGGTTAAACACAATGTTGACCAGTTTGAAGGCCCTGCAGAGGGTTCCCTTTAAGAGTTACTTTAAGACTTTCTTCTTTTTGCGACATGTGAAGTTCTGCATCTGTGTCTGTAGCCAATAAGTTACAACCAGGAAGACTTTGGGCTCCTGTGTTGTACCTATGGGTTCTGAGCCTTGCTCCTGACCACTATGCCACACTTCTGCTGAATGTACATTGCATTATTGTCATTTAGCAGACACTCTTACACAGAGTGATTTACATAGGTTACATATTACCCATTTTCACAGCTGGATATTTATTGAGGCAATTCTGTGTTAGATACCTTAACCAAGGTACAACAGCAATGCCTCAGAGGGGAATTGAACCAGCAACCTTTTGGTTATGAGTCCTGCTCCTTACCACAATGCTACATTGCTGCCCTAACTGAATTCACCCTGAGAAAAGGGGTTGCCAGGCCAAAGAGGAGGAGGGCTTATCACTATGGACACTAGGCTAAAGTGTCATCACTCTGAATGTATGCAACCTTATCTATAGACAGCTGTTTAGAGTTAGTGGACTAAAATGTGAGTTACAGCTCTGTGTCCTGCAGCATCTTATCTTTATAAAGGAGACAATGATTTACAAGGCCAACTATTGCAAACATCCTGGAAGTTATTTGCTCGCAGCAGGATTCAGACAGAACCAGGCAGCCCTGACATTGGCTTTGAGCACATGAACATTTTATGGATATTTTAAAAAGTAAGGCACTAAATATTAATGATAATAATGAAAGATGGCAGAGCTGATGACCTTTCTTTGTAAATGGGGAGTTCCTAAATGTATGTAAAGTTACAGGATCGATCACCATCGACAACAGAATACTCATTGTGAGATTCTGAGTTATTATAAATAGTAATAGACTACTACAATGAGTACAACTATTTATACTTAAAAAATAACTGAATCCTGATACTATTATAATTCATCTCCACTTACATTTGCTTTAAATACTGCTGAGGTGCGTGGTTACCTAGCCAGGTATGTGGTTTGTAGCTAGCTGCTTGGTTCCCAGGGTTGTGTTTGTTTCTATAAGTGTGTGTTTTGGAAAAAAAAAAGTCAGACATATTCTCTTGCATTCAGTAAAGCTGCTCATTGAGTGTAGTATAAAGAGTGGTTTGAGTCACAAACACATTCCTCCGGAACAAACTATGGGAACCATTCAAAGAAAAATAAAAAAAGCCCTCTTGTGTGTACAGAGTGACTCACTAGTATGGCAGGGCTAGGTATTTGCACAGGTCTCATAATCACATCAGCGTGCAGGACATATCTGAGCAGGTGGCTGAGCTGGATCCTCTGCACACACACACACAGAACCCGTGTGGGTGGGGCGTTGCAGTAATAACAATGAAAACACGAGTAACAGACCTGTCTGACCAGGCCCTGATCCCTCAGAGGAGCTTCAGCTTTGCAGCCTCGTGACTGCAGAATGGTGATCTCACATGGATACTGTGTGGGGAAAAAAAAAAACATGAACCCTGCAAAGTTTATGTTTGGACATATTTGCACTCAGCTAACAAATGCATTTACCTGCTGCTTGTTCATTAGCATTGGTTTAGCACCAATGCCATGCTGATCCACCCACCTTTATATTATCTGCATGCATCAATCTAATCACCAGTGTTTAATATTGACTAATTACCAGGACATGTATATATACAAACATGAACATGAGCAAGAAGCTGGCATGTCTGTGGTATGTCCAGGCAAACACATTCCAGGAGGTTCATTTCCAAAGTCTTCGTAGATTGCCTTTTCCTGAAAACATAAAACTTTCAAATTCATACATCACATGCAATCTGTAATGATAAGTGAAGCGCTTCTTCCTCAGAGAACAGTACTTTAAGGTGTCCTTTCACACTTGGGTGTACTTGCACTGCTCCATCCTACATTCAAAAATATGTATATTCATACTGTAGAGCTTCTTGTTTCACAGAAGTGTGCTTGCAAAGGGGTGTGAAATGCAGGCCATCAACAACACCTCCTGTATTTAGGCACGCTTCTCAAAAGACGAAGACATAAGGGGAACCCTGAATGGCAGTTATGTAAATGGATCAATTTGAAGCTGTGTGGTTTTCCCTGTTAGGCTCAACGTGTCAAAATGGCTCGCTTCGTATGAGACACGGGCGCAATCGCTTCACCAGCCTGGCAAACTCCACAGATAGAGAGCTTTTCACACCTGCCACCTGTTGCAGGAGCAGCTGCAGAGTCTTCAGCGTGTCACTGCAAGGAGATGTAAGTGACAGTGATCTTGGTCAGTAGGGAGCTGAGGTTCTGAGTCTGACACTGCAGTTTGTGCACTGCGGTTTGCTGTAATCTACATCTGAGGTTAGTTTCCTCACAACTTGTTTATACTAAAATACTTTTTTTTAACATTTAGGACTGATATGCCTGATCATAATGCTTATCGAATGGAATGAGGTAGTGAGATGAGCTGTGAGGCTAGCGCATTTTGTTTTATTTTAGTGTTTATTTATGTAGTGTTTTTATTCACAACTTGTTTTTTTATGTATATCTGCCAGTTTTTATCAGTTTATTTCACTTCCTTCATTTTTTTTCTGTGATGTAGCACTATTATTATTAATATTCTTATTACTGAGATGTATCTGTTGGAGAGTTTTTCAGACAGTTTTAGAACTGTGGGTGTGGTAGGCCGTAGTAGCACAGCTGAATCAACGGTTTGTATGACCTGCGTGCGTGTGCGTGGGTGTTGGAATCTGTGACTGCGGGGGCCACAGCAGTGCTATCAGACATTGAGACCGCGCCCTCATCTCCGACCCCTTTCCATGGCCCAATCAGGGCCCTATTATTGCTCTACGGTTCAGGGTTTTATAACAGCCCTGAGTGAAAAACAGCGATAAAAATAATGTTTCTGTAAAACCGGGTTATGAGCTTAAATGGAGGGATTCCTCACAATCAGTGCTTTTTATTGTCCTGTAATCTCAGGGAAGGCATGTTGCCCCTATCTAAGAAAATACAACTCGGTCAGAGTTCTGTCTGTGTGTTTGTGTGGGTGGCTGTGCAATGTGGTATGTATATATCGCTGTAGCTAGGTACCAAACAACAATCTGTATTGGAAAATACTGACCTCATGCTACATTGCATTTGAGAAGTCACTGAACAATGAGGCATTTAAAGCATTAATAATTAGTAATTGATAAGAGGCATGAGCAACTCCTTGGGAGTGTTATCTGTTTAATGCTATCTAGAGGCTAATGTAGATAACACAGGCTGCTATAAGAGTGGATAAGCCTGGCTCGTTCTGAGAATTCAGGTGCTACTGCTGTTATTCAGACGCAGATAGTGGTGCTCTTGAGCACAGACAGTGGAGGTATCCTAAATATGTGATAAATGATCTGCAGGAATGTCAGCCTGATTTCAAACTTGCATTTTTTGGTTAGGGAAGGGTCAAAGGTCATCAGGCGAACCTGAAATCACCAGTGCCAGTGGGCGCTGCTCTCTCACTAGTAGGGTGAAAATATCACCTGTAGCTAAGCCATAATTCAGCTAATAGTCTAGAGATATTTTTTGTTTGATTACTGTTTCTTTGCCTGTTGTTGTGGACTTTAGCATTGACATTTGGCACTACAGCTTTCCTTCAGAAATGATACTTTATTCTCCTCTGACTTTTGCAAACCCTTTCTCAGTTTGTTAAGCACCACTTTATGAATATGGTATGGTCCTGATTAATATTAAGGGGTCTTATTACAGATTTCCTCAACTATTGATCTTTTGTTCTTTCCCTCATTAATTATCATTGCTAACATTGGCACAGGATGCACCATATCCTTTGATGTAACCCACCCAAAAAGTGTCAGTAGACTGAGTGCTGGGAAAAGTTACACTTTTAAATTCTGTCAAGTTCATTTCTTTCACTGTCAGATCATTTCCACACTGCACGAAAGCTGATACCGCTGTTTGTGAGAATAACCCGAACCTACGTGTTTATGAATCAACCCGAGGGAATGTTTTGGTTGGTCACCTCGCAGCATGAGAGTGTTTTCAGTGCTGTCAAGGAGGGTTACATAATTATTTCCTCAATCTGCATCTCTGTTTATCCATGAGACACGGGATTGGTGCTGGTGGTTCAGGTCAGCGGTGTTTTCACAGAGCCGGCGGCAAGGTGTGGTCTGAAAGCTGGTGGAATGGCTTTTCCCCACATAGAGCTGAACAGCAACATGCAGCTGCCTCCACTGTGCACGTGTGTGCCCGTAGGCCTCGGTTTCTGCACCAGCGTCTCCGAGGTCAAGACCGCGCCCGAGTCCATTTGGGGAGTTGCCATCATATTGTGTGATATCATTTATTTATACAGAGTAGATCTAATCCAGAATGACTGACGGGGCTTAGATCTGACAAATTCTCCATTCATGCTCCTGATTATATTTGTCATCAGCGCAGGTTAAGCGTCTTGTACAAAGTGTACAGCACCTGCCAGCGTCCTCATCATTAACCTTACTGCTCTTATCACTGTGTGGCCTTCCACAGATGCCAGGGGGTGCACATACTGGTACGTCTGCATGTGAGCTGTTGGAATAAAAAGTTTTTTTGTGTCTAAAAAAAAAAAACCACTTTGTAGATTGCCAAGGTGGTGTCGGTCTTCAAAACAGCACTGGTAGAGATCCATTCCATGGCAAACATTCTTGTGTCTTTGTTTCATGTGTCCCTCAGTAATTAAGTGCCATAAGTCAAGATACTATAACGATACTCTACGGTCAGGCTATAGATATCACAAACCATTGGGTGGATTTGAGAAGGACATCTCTGCCAAGTCCAAGAAAGCTTTTTTTATTTTCAAATTACCGCCTGCAATCGCATTACCTGAATGTGACCTCTGTCAAAGCCCAACCCACATGGTTTCTGACTCGTTAAAGAAAATAATAAAAAAAAAACCGATAGCCTACCTATTGTCTCTGCATTTTATAAGAAACGAAATGCACTTTACAGTTAAACTTGTAAAATTTATACTGGAGGAGGGGAAAGGAGGGACCCAGATGCTTTGGCAGATGCATGGTTCACTCTATCATAGTTACGCAGTATTTTTAATGGCTGGCACTGTGAGAATGTCAGTAAAGTGACATGTTGATTCAGACATGTGTAACTACATGTATGGCTAGGCAATCCTTTTTGCAGAGGGGCATGAATGCTCTGACAGTAATCTCACCTTTGGGGGTCCCCTTACACCATGAATCTGTGGTAGAGATATCCTTCACCTCTGACCCAGACTTCTGTGGTTCTGATCCGGTAACACAGCCAACGGAGTGTGTCCTGGTCTAAAGGCTGACAAAGCTTCCACAGAATGGGAAGCTGTTTCTTTAGGCAAACTGTGTGTGCACTTTCTTGTGTGTGTTCCTGTGTATGGTTTTGGGTGTGTGAGTTCTTCATCAAACCTCAGATAAGACCGAGAAGGTTTGCCTCAGGTCAGAGGCACTGTGATAACACTCTTTGCAGAGACTTTCTCATGATATGTGTTACGCGTATTTTGCATCATGTAGGATTAACTATGATCGGTATCTAGCTAAATGACACCATAGATTACGCACAGCTGCTCTCACACTCTGTGCCTATGGGAATCGCTCTCAGTGTCAGTCCTTGTGGGGAATATTCTTACTGATTAGTCACAGGTGGAAAGGGCTTTGAGAATCCAAAGAGGCCAAGGCTCAGTGCTCTGTCAGCTGGGAGGCTTGGCTGTGGTCTGGGTGAACCTTGGGAGAGCCGAAGCCCAGGATCTCCCCTCTGGGCCTTCCTGTAAAGAAAGGCTTATCCAAAGAATCCGAAATAAGGACTGTTTCTGTTTACCTTCTGATTTCTGCGTGTTTATCACCTTCTTTTTCGCTTTGCTGAGATCTTCTGCAGACTACCATTCCTTTCCTTTCCTGCCTGAAATGATAAGTTTTCGCACATAACCAGCGCACTCATTCTGTCAGTGAAATAGGGAGTAAACATCATGGCCTAAGGGGAGCTAATGGCCTAACAATGATGTGTCACAGTTGGCTTAGTGCTGGTGTTCAAACGACCTTGTTGCTAAGTTTAATAAACATTTGAATGGCTGACTTCAAGGTCCATGTTTTAGGAACCAATGGACCATGTGTGTTTTCCGTATATACGTTTCATTTTGAGTGGTGGTGGGACAATCCCTCCTTCAAGCGAAACATGGTGCTGACTTGTTGTGGTCAGTTAAGACCCCATGGTACCTCTAGTCTACCTTCCTCTCTATCTATCTGATCTATCCCTGTTTTCTATTTTAAAAAAGCACTCTACACTAGTTTAGCATATAACTCAGTATTTTACTGACCTCTTGTACTTTTCGATAACTACTCTTAGCATTGTGATGCACTTATTTGGAAGTTGATCCGGGTAAGAGCGTCTGCTGATAGACATAATGTTATGTAATGTACTGAGAATTAGTGTGCACCCTAGCACCCTTGTCAAATTCCTAAAACAGCTCCCTCAAACTGGCTACCTACAGTTGATTAGCTGTGCAACCCCTAGCATTATCTACCATCACTGTTTCCCTCGGTCATTACTGTGAAAGAAAACTGATGTTCCTGACTAAACAAAGGGTATATAAATAAGATTTCCCCTGGTTGGTCTGAAACAAATTTCATAGGTTACAATTTTACATGTTATCCATTTGTACTGCTGGATATTTCTTGAGGCAGTTGTGGCTTGAATACTTTGCCCAAGGCTACAACAGCAGTGGTCCAGCAGGGAATTGAACCAGCATCCTTTCAGTTACAAGTCTTGCTCCTTACCACTACATCACACAGCTGCCCAATAACAATATGTAAACAGAATAAAATGTGAACTGAGTAAACTGTCCTGGGTAAGGGCTCAAAAGTGACAAATCATATTTACAAAGCCACTCAGTTATTAAACAGTTATTAAAAAATAATATATTAAAATCAGTGTTCTTGCCAGCAGTGTTTAGATTAAATTAATTCTTTTGTTTTGCATTTAAGAAAAACAACTCACATCCACATACATACAATGCACATGCCACAATGGAAGACGCAGGAGATGTTTCAGGCAAAAGTGTTTACAGCGTCTGGAGTCAGAAGGCCTAATTGTGGATCCGCTGCATGGGAAATTACTGGAGTTTCATTGCAGGACGATGCAATAGACCCAATCTTGGAGAAAGAGGGGCAGACAAAGCCTAATTACGAAACGAGAAGCATTATAATACCTCAGGTCGGCCGCGCTGGCTGACGCACAGTGACGGATGGACCTGTTGTAACCGCCGGCTGTCTGGTCCGTCTCAGGTGCTGTTTAAGCTGCAGATTGCCACAGCTACAATTAACAGAATTGCTGAAATGAGGGTTATTACTATAAATGTCTGTATGCAGGTATAGAGATGGTGTGTTTTGACTCAGCCGTTTCCAAACAACTGGTCTGCTTCACCGAGGAGTCTGTCATTTTAGTTTAAGCCCCCATACCCCCCCCCCCCCTACCCCTCTATCATCCTCTTGTCCCGTTTTGCTTTCTTTCCTGTCTGAATCTCAGTTGGCCGACTGGCAAAAAAAAAAAAAAAAAGTCTAATCAGGTGTAGACACACACGTGTTTGTCTCCATGCTTTACTCAGTATCAAAGTTACTCTGCTGGAGAGGCCTGTTAAAGTGCCTTCAATTCTTTCTTTTTTTCTTTTTGGTTGGCAGGTAGGGAGGGGATGTGTTCTCGCGGAAGTGAATTCCAGTGGCGATTCAGATTTCTCTCTCTCTCTCTTCCCCCTCTCCGGGATCTAAACAGCGATTAAAAGGCTGGATTAAAGACGGTCCAGACCACGGAGGTACAGACAGGATGCGGTCGGCTGAAATGAAAGGCACGCTCCTGGAACAAAGAGGTGGCGCTCAGAGGAACGCTTTCATGTGTCTGGAAGGTCTACCTTCCCCTGTGGGTCTTTGGGACGTTTTATGCTCCGGGCTGTAATTACATTCAATAAAGGGATTGCTGTTATTGTCACTATTGTTCAGTGAAACAGTGAACGAGGTGGAGGGGCTTTGTCCTGAGCTTTGACTAACCAATAAATGTTTTAGCCAATAGATGACTAACCAAAAGATTTTTCCAAAGTCTTGATTTTTTTCCAGTTCTTGCTCAATACTCTGCTGACTGTTTGTTAACTGAAATTGAAATAAAATGCACATATTATTTTTAATCAAAAAAACAATAGTTACCAGCAATGGATACCAGTAGCTTCTTCATTCTCCTCATTATAATTCTCTAATCTCCTTGTTGTAATTAAAAATATGCAATGTGAAGTGTACAAAGGTAATGCTAAAGAAATCTGCTGCTAATGCTTACTAAAACGTGCAAGCATGTCATGAAAATAAATCAAAACAAGTTCAGGAGACTCATAATTTAAAATGAACTTCCTCTCTTTGTCTCATTCAAGAACTGGCACTGGCGGTTACTGTTTCTAGATGATTTTATCCCCCCTTGTTTTTTTTTCTTTTTTCTTCAATTGACTTATTCTGATCAAAACCACAGAATTTTTGAACTTCATTTCCCCTTGGAATTGTGGGAACAGGATGCTGTGATTAAAACTGTTAGAGCAATATCTCCCTCTCTTCCCCCCTCCTCTCTATGTCTGCACATAAAACGCAGTGGCAGAGCTGCACTTTCAATTAATCAAAGCACTTGGCAGCAATCACAGGGAGACGATAAACAGCGTTTTTAGCTGCTTTCAGCAGCTGGGCATATCGGCATGTCCAGCTTGTGTTGGTGGTCTCCCAGCTTCCCGACACAGAGGCAAAGATAGCTCAGATAAAAAAACAGCTATTAGATAAAAATATAAATAAATAAATATCGCCAGATATTTTAGAGTGCAGTCAGTTATTTTCTACGCAGTGATGTCCGTTTCCTCCCCAGGCGACTGTATTTAAAGTCGGAAGCTGTTATTTATGATTCAAAGACGGTGGTGTTCTTGTACCCATGGAAACAGGTCTGAAAAAGGACCCAAGAGAGGTTTGGCTGCACATTTTTGGAACCTGGAAGCTACTTTGGGATATAAAGTACAAGACAAGCACAAGGTCATCAAAATCCCCTCTCAGTAGCTTTCCAGGCCACTGTGGGTGGGCTTATTTCAGTTCAGGGGTGCAATGATATCTTTACGAGAGGATTCTTTGTGTGCCCACAACCCGCTTAAAATCAAAGGCTGATCAAGCCTTCTCTATGCAGGCCCCCAAATTATGGAATGCACCACCAGACAGTATCCAGGCTTCACAGACAGTTGTTAGTTTAGTCCCTTTTTAAAACTTATTTTTAGCTTGCTTTTCATTCTTTGTAATTATTTTATGTATTTTGTGTATTTAATAAATACCCTGCTGTGTTTAAGATGCATCTTTTAGACAGCTAAAATAATGCATTATATGTAGTGTAAACATTGTTACATTTTCAATAAACTAACCAGTGTGAGGTTTCCTTGGTAGGTTTCCTCACACTGTGTGTGATGCCACATTCACCTGGTAAGGAAAACTCTTGTTTCCATGGGTTGTTTTTTTCATTACCCATGCACATACCTCCATTATTCTTTATAAACACAGACTGTTTATTACCTATTTCATGGACCCATGGCTTTTATTTGGATCTGGAAAGTGTTGGTTTTAGCATTTTTTTAGCTGGTGGATTATGTCACGTTACCGTGGGTATTTTTTTTTTTTTTTTAAATCAGGCTGACATCATTGTGGTTGGGTAGCTTGATGAAGGTGCAGTATTTGCAAGTCAGCAAACCATGAATGCTTTACTATTAAATATCTTTGAATTGCCATTATTATTATCACCACTTTTCACCAATATCACAATCAATAACAATGATTGAATTAAAAACATTACGGTAATCCCCAAAAATTTTTTAATTCCTGCTGACTGCTTTTTTATTTATATTTTACTGCATTACAACTATTTCTTCTTTCTCTCTGTCCTTCCAGAGGAAAGGGGCTTTGGTTGTTCTATGGTTTCATATTTGCAAACCAGCACGTGAATAGGGAGAAAGATTGCCACCACCTGTTTGGAAGGCTGTTCTGACGCAGACGTTCATGGTGGTTTGTGGGATATTTGTGGTGGTTTGTGGGATGTCGTTTCTGTAATTCTGAGCCACCTCAGCTCGATGACTATGCATTGGAATAGCGCTGGGGGTGTGTCTCCTCTGACACCAAAAATAAGCACTTGTGGGCTCAGGAGGTGTCTTTATTTAGAGGCCATTGATTTGTAATTCCAATGACAAATCAGACGCATGGCCTGGGTTTTGATCCTAATGGAAATATCCTATGTATCTGGCTCCTGAGTTGTTCAGTTGGCAAAGCCCTTGTGTTGAGCACGGGCTGTGCTCCATGGCCAGGTTTCAACCCATGTCATCAGCCAGTAATGATCAGGAGCACACAGAGTTGTAACAAATTGGCTACAGTGTGTTCTGCCAGGGTAGGGGTGGGTTTATTGGCAGAGTTCTCTCATCTCTTGGATCTCAGGCACACTGTGACTCTAATGAGCCACTAATGAGCCTCTCAGATGATGTGACTGGAATTGTGCCTATCCTCCAGTCATTACTTGCTTCACTGTAGTGCACTATGGGAATTGTAGTGTGTGAAATATTATTGAATACATGTGAGAGTATGAGAAGATTGCATTTGTCTTGCTTCTGCACTCCTATGTGAGCGCTTAGGGTGTTGTCATGAGATGAGCCTAATTTTCAATTGACAATTGCAAAAGGTTTCCATGAAGGCAAAAAAAGTGTGAAAAAGAAACCGCCTACGCATCTTTTAAAGGGACTGGCACATTACAGTCTGTATGCGCAATTAATAAATGTTGACCACGGTCTGGTCCCGAGGGGCTCAGTCAGCAAGACGTGTGCTTTGAACTCTGTTGGCTGAGCCCTACAGACCAGGTTTGAAACCAGCTGTGTCATTTGCTGACAATGACCATGACAGCAGTGGAATGAACTACTTTCATTCCACGGGGGAGAATGGTGGGTAGGTCAGCTGGGGTCTCCTTGGTTCACTGCTCTCAGGCACCCTGCAGTTCGCCAGGGTGCTGTGAGTTGCTTGGATGATGTCAACAGAGAAGTGCATATCCTCCAATGAGCACCCCCTCCACTGTAATATGTTGAATCACTTGAAGTGTAAAAAATAGCCGTGGGCTAAGTGCAAGTGTACTGGGGGTTGCATTCATCTCACCCCAGTGTTGATGAGGAAAGACAGTGTAGACAGTGACAGTGACAGACAGATGCCTCTCATTACTAATGATGATTGACTCTGACACGTATCACACGTGATGCAATTAGTGCGATTTCACAGCAGAGGGTTGCAAAGGGATGGCTTTACGCTCCAGGAATGCCCTACGGAAAAATGCACACAAGACACGGGACTGATTATGAAGTCACAAACACAAAGAGGAATCACAATGTGAAGACAATATTTAGCTGTGTGATGGACAGAAAACTAGATGGACACTGACAGATAACATTAGACAGATTTATGGATGAGCAATCGCATGGGCGAACAGGCATCACCCCACAATAGTAGCACAATCCTCTGGGATGTAAACTTGTGGTGTTAACGTACCTGAAATACAAATTTGACCAGAGGGCATTGTGTTTTCGTGGAAACAAGGATACCGCAGAACCCTTCAATAACCCTTTTATTATCTATTATTTATTTATCACATGCCCTTATTCAGGGCGTTCTACAGGACATTAAATGTTACAGTACCAGAGTTAGCAATTAAGATTGTGGTTATAATATGTAACTCACAGAATTCAGGGGCAGTAGCCATGGTAACTGGGCCATTTTATGCCATTAAAACATCCCTGAGTATAACTTCCATAGAAATCATGATCAGTAGTGCAAAACTCTTCAATACTTCGAAAAATATATTAACGACTTGGTCAAAATAATTACCTCAGAAAATGGTTATTGTCCACAGGTTGGTCTCACCTCTAGAGTTTGGCTTTGTTGTACCTCAGGGATCCAGATGGCAAATTGAGCCTGGTTGTAAACCTTTGTGGAAAGGAAGTGGTGAGTGGGATTTTTATATTGGTAAATAGAACTGTTTTATTTAGGTTTGGTTCATTACATAGGGATTTTTTGAAAATCCTCCTCCCAACCCTTCATTTGAAATTTCAATTTTTAGATGACCACTGATCAGGTGTCTTTCAGTGACAAATCCATGGAAATGATACAGTACCCTGGATCCATTGCTTTCAGGACGACATGTGACAGAAGTCAATGATGAAAAATTCTCAAACAGTTCAGAATTATCAGCCTGTACAAATTACTCAGTTTTATGTGTTAAAATTTATTTAATGTTGGCTTTCCTCAGCTCACAAGAATCATGAGTTACGATGAAGGAATGAATGAAATTAATCACCTGGCTGATCAGTGGTCAGTAAAAAGGCATAATTTATGTCCAGCATTGATTAAAAGCCCTACATATTTGCAAGCACACGGGGTATTAATTTCCTGGCAATTAAACCATTTAAACAAACCACATGTACTGTAGCATTAACAAACTGTCAATGGTAACAAGTAATTACATGAATTAGAATCCCCATTTGAAGGAGCTGTCTTTTATGTTCTCCGAAACCCAGTTCACAGAATGTCTTTTTTGCGAGATGCGTCTTGCCTTTAATGTTCTCTTCCACTCTGATATTATGGGCTGAACTGCATGCAACTCGCCCCCCCCCCCTTCCTTGGAGCTATATTCAGCTATATGGGAAAGACATGATCTCTCTCTCTCTCTCTCTCTCTCTCTCTCTCTCTCTCTCTCTCTCTCTCTCTCTCTCTGCGTGGTATGTAAATTATTTTGTCCTGAACAAGCAGAAACTCTTAAGCCAACTACAAAGACAGAGCATAGAAGGGGCATCATTATTCAATCACTCAATGTCAGAGAAATTGCCCCCTGGAAATGGCAGGGCAGAAATTCCGAAACCCCACAGTGACAGTTTGGATCTTTAACCAGAGAGCAGAAACACCTGAAGCTTGAGTAATTACTCTCCCTCTCGGCACACTGAGTAATTATCTCATATGTCATTCAGATTATTCAGGAAAAGGCCTTATCAGGCATTAATGCCCAGAACGATTAGCCTTCTCTCTTTTTTTGTTTGCTTGCTAATGTGATTGTATCAAACAATTAAGAAATGATCCTTCTAATAATGCCCTTGAATAGTCCTGGAAAGCATCTACAGCTGATTGTTCTAGGTACCATTGTTTGTGGGGCACTTTCTTCATCCAGGGAGTGGTTGAACGGGGATTCAAACATCTGCTCAGCACACATAGAGCCTTGAGAACGTAAGTCACACCTGAAGCCCCATTTGTTTTATCACTTCCACAGGGGCGGGGTGGTCTCTGGGTGCATAGCAATAGACTCTCACATCAGTTGGCTTCTAGTGTCTTGGCATGGGGCGTAGCATGGGTCAGAGACACTCTATAGCTGAGTATTCAGGATTACCAGATGGGTCAGCAAAATCCACTTTTCTTACTGAACAGAATGTGCACTTGTAGTGTGGTGTAGTGGTTAAGGAACTGGACTTGCAACCTACAGGAGTCCATTGCTGGGGCCCCTGATCAAGGGGCTAAACCTGAATTGCCTCAGCAGGTAGTAAATCATTTGGATGACATGTAAAATGTAAGCTATGCAAGCAACTGTGATTAGGTCTTAGATGAAAATATGTGATGTAATTTACTGTGTTGTGAAACTGAGAAGTTACAGAGAATTTGTGAATCGATATTTTAGTTCAGGGCACATGTCCTAGACTATAAGCGCAGGCGTTTTGGGGTTTGAGAAATGAGAGGCTGAGAGATTTTGTGCATGCATGATGTTTTAAGTCGGAGGAGTTGCTCAGGATCAGGGGAGTACTGATGTGGTCGTCTGAATGCCATTTTGGTTGTCGGCCTTTCCCGGACGGTGTCTGGTGGAAAAGCAATGTCAGCAGGTCACCTGACAGTGCTGATGTCAGAGATCAGGTTACCACACACACACACACACACACACACACGCACACGGCTTCCAAGGGAATGTTTTGCCTGTGAAAAAATATCTTAAACACTCTCTTTTCTCTTGTCCGTTTGATGAAATGATTAGATTTCATATCTGGTGATCGGTGCTTTTCCAAGAAAGAAAGACGAGAAATGAATAATTAATGAATAATGAGTTAATGAATAATTAATATGAGAAAGAACAAAATTGTGTTTTTGCTTAAACAACTTGAGACAAGGCGTTGCAGTAAAAATATATTCACACAAAAAAGCAGAAAAGGCCCAAAACTGAAAGCATGTTTCTGCCGTCTTGGCAGTCTAGCATAGTGATAGGGAACTGCCACTGTTCCCTTGGGCAAGGTACTTAACCCAGGATTGCCTCAGTAAATATCCAGCTGTATAAATGGATAACATGTAAAAACAGTAACCTACGTAAGTCACTCTCGATAAGGGCATCTGCTAAATGACAATAATGTAATGTAATGTAATGTAATGTGATCTCTGTGGCCTTCATCAAATGTAACCATGAGACCAGCCTCCTTCCCACAGGATCACACTGGAAACCTGTGGTGTTTGGAGGCCCTGATGGCTGCACTGCTGCCCCAGCTGGAATATACAACTCAATCATGGGCCTTGAAGAAAGGGCCTAGGTTTGTCTGTTTGTCTTCTTGCAGGCAGATCTCCTTTCCATAGCACCTGAACGTGGATAAAAGCACTGATGCACTTTCTCGTTAGTTCATCAGCAAAGTTTTTTTTCTCCTGCCCATGTTTAGACTGTTGTAGACATGAGTGAATAGACTCTTGCCTGACTTGGAACTCTTCTTAAGTAAGCAGAAATTCAATTCAGAATGCTCCTCACAAAAGCCAGAAGTTCTGAAAAACTCCTTTCATTCTCCAAGGACATTTCGTGCAGGCCCATTATTCCTAAATTCGCTGGATCTGACCCTGCTTAACCTTCGACCTGCTTGTCACACGACGTCTTAAATGGACTACCTGTAGGTAAGCCTGAAGATACATGGCAGATAAGAATGCCAACTTAACATAGCGAGTGCTAAATGGTCTGATTTCTTTTAGCGGGGGGGGCATGAAGGCAGAAGCTGTCTGGGTGGTGTTGTATTTCACAGTGGCTCCGGATCGTGCTTAATACAAATTGACTTTCCGTTTTAAAGTGATTGCATTCCACTGAACTCTGAATGAACGAACCGGCAAAATGTGTCTTTAAAGCGACTGCTAAAAGATCACATGTATGTATATAGTGGCTTCTTTTACCTCTGCACTTGTCTAGTTTTGGAAAGAAAAAACCAGCAGAAGCAGAAAAGACAATCTCAGCAGACAGCAGCGTGCTTGTAGTGTTACATATCTTTATGTAACTTCTCTCAGAAAACACCTGCAAATCCATGCAGTATGTTAATGAGAAACTCAGGCTGAACATCTGTTGCATTGGACTGTATGTGTGTGTACTGCAATGTATACAAATTCCTGCCCATTTTCAAATGCTACCTGGCCTTTTCCATTGGATAATGAGATTGTTCTCATATTCAGGGGATCTTTGATAATTATTCATGCATCTGAGACATCTTTTTGCCTGAGGTAACATTTGTACAAAAAAAACCCACAAACCCCAAAGAATCACTGACAGTTTGCAAAGGCAAATTACAAATGAAGTGTCATCACATAATTTGTTTTATTAACTGCAGCCAAAAAATGCTTCCTGAGAGAATCATAGACCAGGCAAAGGTCAGAAAAAGGCAAAACATTCAAATGTAGATCCACAGCATTCCTGAAGTCTGGGTTACAAGGCTGTGAAGGATTGCTTTGCCCTGGTGTAGATTAATACAGACTACAGCCATGTTTTAAACAGTACAAATATTACCCACCTCTTGATCTCAATGGCAGGTCTTTAGCGTTCTGATCTAACAGTTTCAAACAAAACTGTGCTGGAATAGAGTTGCAAACCTTTTATATTTGGAAAGTTACACTGGAAATATTTCTCTTTTTTAGATTTTGATTCATTTCTGAAAGGTTCCCCTGGAAGAATTCCAGGTTCCTTTGTTGCCTTGTCACAAACGGCACCCTCCAATAAATGTGTGCTGTGCTATTCCCAACGCCCTTGCTCCAGCATGTTTTCAGATGCGGTCGGGTCGTCATTGAAAGCCCTCACAGGGGTCGGCACAAATATTTGCCTTAGACATCTTCACAAACCTGGGGAAACAGGGAAGCTTTGCCATTATCAAGGGGACTTCAAAGTGGAGATGGCAGGAGAGGCCCCTTTAATTAGCCCCGAGTGCTGGAGTAGGTAAACACTGAGCTATCCCTTTAGCAAGCACTCACCACCCCTTCTGCCTGATAACATCTCCCCAGAGCCAGCCATCCCTCAATCAGCTGTAAACCACAGTGACACTGTACTGCGATGCCACCAGATTGTGCTCACTAGTGAGCCGTTCAGACAGGATGGAGACACTGGTCACAAAAGGCCCTCCTAAAAAGCCTCTTCAGCAGCCTCCGCTCCCCTCGTTCTAAAGCCAGTCCGCTTCTGGCTCTGCAACACGGCTGTGGGTTGCGAGGTGAACTGCGCCCTGGATGAAACCAAATTTTTTGGTCATTTCCAGAGCCCAGGCTTACCTCCTGAAGTAAAAACACACAGAGTGGCATTAGCTCAGCCATAGTGTGGGTGGTTTACTGTATTATTCTGGTTGCGGGTGTGCTCTTGGGAAATATGAGAGGGGTACACATGTGCTGTGCTCATTACCACGTACCTGAGGTTACACAGGGAACATATTGCTCTCACCTCCCTGTTGTGGTTTCCTTGTGCCAAGCAAGGTGCATACTGTACTCGTGAATAACTACAGCGCAGTCTGAACAAGACCTGGCAATTCTCCAGATCTAGCCTGAATCTCAGACAAACAGCTGTGAGATGTTTAGCCCACAGTAAAAAGATGACAAGACAGAAACTGGCTCAAGGACAAAAAGCCTTATTTTCAAAGATGACTGGCAGTTGACTCAATAATATTCAGCAGCTGGTGACAGCAAAGAGACTCATGGATAACATGCAAGACAAAGAGGACTTCAGTGTATTTCTGGTCAGAGATATTGTTTTTATCCCGTTCACATGTCACAGTCTGGAAGAAAGCTACATGCTCTGTCCTCTTCAAAGGTATGGTGCAAAGCAACAATGGCTCTAGCACAAAGTCCAGAAAGCTGAATATTTTTCCATGCCTGGCCGATTAAAGTCTTTCTCCCAGAATCCTCACCACTGGTGTTTTTTGGGGTGTTGTTCCAGGTCCCAGGCCCTGATCGAACTGTATTGTCCAGCCACTTCACTGCACTCACTTTCATATGCTTTATCTTGGAATTTAGTTTTCGCTGTCTGATCTCAGTTCCACCGTCCCATGTACAGCAGACTTCATTGATCTAACCAGGGCTATCCGAGGGGTGCAGTGGCACAGCGGGTAAATGCTGCAGTTTCAGTACTCCAGGGTTCAGGGTTCGAGTCTTTCTCCACCTGCCCTTTGACATGAAATGTGTGTCAAGTGTGTCTGCGAAGGCATTCTTTGGATATGCCAGTTTCCTCCCATAGACGTGCTGTGGAAGGCCATAGAAATGACACTCGTACATCCAGAGAGTGACTGGTGTCACATCAAGGGGTTGGCTCCACTCCCTTACGATCTCCTAAAAGATAGAATGGCAAATACAGATGGATGAAAGGTCAATTTTCTGTACATGGAAAGTTTGGCTGGGAGTGAAGTTGGCCTAATAAATGACATTACAGAAAGGGTGATCTCTGGCAGAGGCCACTGAGGGACCTCTTCATACTGGCTGCTATGAATAATATCACAGCACTAAAAAGTGTCAGCCCTAGCACTTGCCCCTGAGAGACTGGTGTTGACCCCAATGGATGGACACAATCTGAGAAAAGAAATCCATGAGGAAAGAACAGATTTGTAGGTTGTGTTGCTGTAAAGGCATTACAAATCCTCACCTGGCTTACTCTGGGGTGGAGCACAGTGACAGAAGTTATGTTTATCTTTCCTTTCATCAGGGCTAAATTCATCCAAAAACAAAATAGTAGTCTTTGTGTTTATGTTTTATTTTTTTTTCACTATATCTTCACCCTTTCCCATTATAGTCTATGACTCCGATATAGTCACAAACCCAAGTGAAAATTTCTTTGGCAATTTTGAGATTCTACAGTTGCTCTATGTATAATTGCAGCTATTTTTTGACTCTGTCGTCAGGCTTAGCCTTGTCCAGAACCAGACCAGGGTGGATCCAAATCTATAACCACCCCCAGTGCCTGAATTCAGAACCTACTAAAGTTCTGAGAACCAAAGATTTCGTCTGACCTAAGGCTGCTTTCATGTTGTTAAAAAAAAATAAATCTAAATGTGACCTTGCCTTGGCAAGCCCAGGAGAAGGACTATTTTGACACAAGTGTTTTTTTTTTTTAGCTTTTCTTTTCACTAACATGCATTTAAACTTTCAATTACAGTGTGTGAATAGTATTTATTCATTCCACACCTGAGATATTAATATTCGAGCTCTAGATTAAAAAAAAATTTACTGTTAATTTTGTAACAATAATGAGCACATAACAAAGTGTGCGGCCTTTTTGTTCTTCCACAGCATTGTAGTGAAATATAACTATGCCTTAACCTCTTCCAATCTGTCTACAAATGATACTGAATAACTTTTAATGCCTTTCTTTCAGTAGCTTGCCTTAAATACCTGACTCCAAACATTGCACTTGTTTGCATGAAATGAATAATATGTTTCCATGGGACAAACCCTACACCACGAAAATAAAAGCGTGCCAGAACTAGCCGTGCTAAAAATAGTAGACGTCTCTGGAGAAACAGACTACGGAGCAGAAAAAAAATCATTTCTGTTTGCCCTTTAATCTGGGGAGTTCAATGCTGAACATTTTGTTGCAATTGGTGTACAGCATGATGAATTATTTCTCTGTTAGCAGTTTTGCCTGCATCCCTCCAGGTTAAAGATGCGGACTGCATGCAAAGAGATCTGGGGGACTCTTAGCAACCGATACTCACAGATGTCACAGATTTTTTTTCTTTTTCTTAGTCAACAGCAACAGCCAGTGACTGAACTGTTTCCTCCTCAGTGAGGTGCGAGTCATGTTCTCCCACAGAGGTGATGCTCTCCTGCTCAGCTGTCAGCACTGAGGATTTTTACCAAGGTTTGCCGTACTGGACCACACTTGCCAGTGCCGCCTTTCCCTGACCTGAGATCAGTCACAGACTGGGGGGGAGACCCACGTGTGGCCACAGGATATGTGTTATCTGCCCAGACCAGCACGACAGAGACGCAAAAGGAGAGGTGAAATGAGAGAGCACGCTTTCTAACCCACCATTCGGGAAATTGTGGCTGATGAGTTTTTAACGAGGGAAAGGTGGAGGGCTTTTTTAAGTACCCCGTGTACACCGAATGCAGTTTTATGGTTTCCCGTTCTGGTCACCAGCTTTCGTCAGACGCTGAAAGTGGGATTGAGGCTCTGAGTGATTTCACTGCTGTTCTTTCAAATAAATCACACTGTCCTCTTCCTCAGGAAGAGCATGGCTGGACAGGGAACGCACACGTGAGCATATGACAGTGAAAGGGCCACTGAACACATTTCGGTCAGGAAATGAACAGTATATGCGCATCTCCTTTGAGAGAAATTCATCAGGTATTTTGACTGATGCCAGTTGCAGGGAATATCTATTTCTTTGTTAGCTAAATGACCCTGGAAGTACTGAGGGAATATAGAGCTTTCCCAGTAGTCTGTAATAGATGGCTTTGCTGCAAGGAGGTCACCGACAGCCTGTTGTGGTACAGAACTTAGGGCTGACCAATCAGGAGAGGTTCAGAATTCTTCTTTTTGCTACAGTGATTGGAGCATACCTCTTGTGGGCCCAGTGGATTCTCAGTGCAGGTGAATGCAGCTTAGATTCAATCCATTGAAATGCTCCAATAAAAATAATTTAAAAAAAAAACTATCTTGGATAGTGCCATCTGCAGAGTCCTGAAAACTCTGGTCACTCCCGTCTGTGCACGGTGTACTTCTGGAGGGGTCATTACCTTGGCCTGTTGGCTTTAATGACAGAATAGGCAGTCTCTGGGCTCACCCCAATGTGTGGGCGTCGCTGACTCATTGCTAAATGCAACTGCCACCAAAGCTAGACCGGTTCACAGCAGGAGTAAAACCAAATATACTGTACTGGTGCTAACCAAAATGGCAGACTCCCAAACCAAAAAGTCTATGACCGAAAACTCTTGCATTAAATATTAAGGTTTCAATGGCTACCAGAACTCCCTTGCAAGACAGGCAAACTGCAATGTCTCCTGAGTAATGCTGTATTTCAGAAAATTCTGACTTTTGCTGTTAAACCATAGACAAGGTGCATGTGGGCCAGAATTTTTAATGTGTGTTCTTCCAGGAATACTATTGTTTATAATTTTTGTCCTATAAAAACATGCATTGTTTAAAAAAGGGCCTCCAGGGACTGCAGAAAGTAACAGGTATATTTTAAACTCTTGGCCTGCCTGGTCTTCTCTCTGAGTAGACTCATTGTCCCATACAAAATCAAGTATATTGTAATATATTGGGAAATATGTTGTCAAGGCCAAGAATATGTTATATTACATAGATTTGAAATATATCAGTGCTAAGCAGAAATATATTGCAATATACAATTCAAATGGAAATAATTTACATATTTTCAATATATTGGTTTGGCTAAAAATATATAGTTTTAAAATGTTGTCTCAATATATCATTTTTGTATGGGGAGATCAAAAACATGCTTTCCATCTCTTCAGTGGACCACGTACAAGCATACAGCTACTGTGGGAACAATATCAATCAACATCGTCGGTGACAGAAATTATAATTAGAATCTTCCGTCAACGTTTCACAATCACATTTTTGTTACATCATAACTTCACGAGAATTTCTCCCTGAGATGTCTTTAACATCACTTTCAGGCCATTTGATGTAGACAAAAGGATATGGTAAGGATTTACCGTCTCTTGAAAGTTATGAAACTAGTGTGGTTAGAGTGAAGGGTGTGTGTGACCTTATGACTGTCTTGTCATTTATTGCCACACTACATTTACGGCTCGGTGTCTGCCAACTGGTGCCTTGTGGCCCTTCCTCGGGCGTTTATTCAAGTCGCTGCGTGTATTGCGGTAGTCTGAGTGACGAGAATACCTCTGACTTTCTCAATTCCTCGTATTTAATTAGTCAAAAACGTTTTTGTAAACAAATATTCTGCCCCATCCCGCTCTTCAGCCTCGCGCCCTGTTGGTGTTGCGTTCAGTGCATGTGAGCCGAAGGTCTTCATATTGTGGATTATTTCGATAAAATGTGTCATTTTTCCCATTGGATGACTCAAAAAGGATTCCATATTGTGAGTGAATAAAACAGCTGGTGTTTCTGCATGGGGCTGACTGTTCATATTTAAGGTGGAGGGAAAAATTAGCTCCGCTCAGAAAACAGTGTTCTATAAATTTTAAAAAGGTGCCTATGGTGATTCCGTGAGAAATCAGAAACAGGGACAGTATTTGTTTGGACTTACTACAAACTTATAAATCAGTCTTATGAGGACCTCTGGCCAACCCTGAACTCACTGAAAATATATCCGGACTTTTTCATATCTATTTATTTCGAGCTCTGATTAAATATATGCGTTAAATGTCAGTTGTGAAATAACATACCGGCACTCATGTTTGTTTTCCAGAGAACAGCCAGCAGTGCTTTTCACACCGCGGCCGATGGACAATGAGATTACCAACATTTCTACACGTTGGTATGCCGCATTGCGATGTGTGTGTGTGACGTGTGAGGTGAGAAAACTTGACTTTCTCCCCCGGAGCCTTTACCAATGAACTGCTGTTGGCACATCCTGTGGCCACCACCCGCACTCTTATCAGCTTTCTATTCAGTGCAGAGCCAAGGAGAGATTGATTGTGTCTTCCCTACCTATGCATTGAGGTAGTGCTATCTCTGCCAATTTATTTTTATTTATTTACTGAGGCAATTGTGGTTTAAGTACCTTGCCCAAGGGTACAACAGCAGTGCTCCAGCAGGGAATCAAACCAGCAACCTTTCAGTTATGAGTCCTGCTCTTTAACCATTATGCCAATGTTTCCCAACCCTACTCCTGGCGGCACACTGTCCTGCACATCTTCTATCTATCCTTGCTCTACCTATCTGACTGAACTCATCAGTGGCACTTTTGATTAGCTGAGCACACCTGATTTAATCAAGCAGCAAGGATAGATAGAAGATATGCAGGACAGTGTGCCACCAGGAGAAGGGTTGGGAAACATTGCATTATGCTACACTGCTGCCCAGGTGCTCTTACCCAGAGCAACTTACATAGGTTACAATTTTTCACGTTACCCATTCATACAGCTGGATATTTACTGGGGCAATTCTGGGTTAAGTACTTTGCCCAAGGATGCAACAGCAGTGCCCCAGCAGGGAATCGAACCGTTAACCTTTTGGTTAAGAGTACTGCTCCTTAATATTGATGCAAGCAAGGGAAGTTGTTCATAATCAAATGTTTTCTTTTGAGACAGTTGAGCAGGCAGCAGAACACTCTTTCTTGAGACAATTCTGAATTCTCAGACTTTACCGGTCTATAATTTGCTCATACGGAGACAGAGTTGGCAGGTCATGCTTAATATGGCGTGCAGATGGAAAAGAAAGAAATTATTGGCTGACTTCACACCCACTTGTCCAGCACCTCCTCAAACCTGGGTCATAAGATGCTGTAAAAATGGATACAAAAACAACAAAGCGCTTCTCAACTGACTTCACGTGTCGCTCACTGTCGGCTGTAATGAAAAGGTCTCTCACTCGCGCTGGATCAGAACCAGTCTTGTCAGTTGGACAAGTTCAGCTCGAACAGACTAATGGCAGGGTTCTTTGTTTTGGCTCATTCGCCACCCGATTTCTTTTTGCAAGACTGGGTGAGGGCTCTTGGGTGAGAGCTATTTCTTCAGTGTACGTACAGTAAAAAATGCATTCTTTTCACTTAGTCATTAGCTTTGACATGTTATGGCTGTGTCAGTGTACGTTTCACTGGCATCCTTAACGGTTAAAAATGACTCATCAACACTCAAAAACGGGAAAGAAATATGATACAGGCAGACTGTCTCTCCTTTCCCACCACCCCTTCACCCTTCTACCCTGTGATTCCCCGTCAGCTCAACCACTCTTTTGATTTTGGGGAATATTCACGTGTATTTCTCTTACTTTAAGGACAGTGTGAATTTGACACTCCACAAATCTCTCTTGACTTCCCTGCTGAAATAAATTAAACATTATGATTGTTATGACAATGATTATCATTTATTATTATTAGGGGGCAAAGGTCCCAACAGTATTCAGACACTATTGTTTGTTGATGATTATGTTTAGATCATTATCATATTATTATATTATTATATGGCACATGGCATATCATATTATATGTCATTATTATAACCATTTTTCTATATCCTTTATACAGCATGCTTAACGCTTACAGATAGCTTTCATTTGCTCAGTGCTTGGCTTAAACCTGACCATATTAATAACCATTAAACAATCTGATTTCACTGACTGTGGGAAGTTGTATCTCTGTGATAGCTGCGTCTCCTGGCCTCAATCTACAAAACAGGCAGAGGGCCACGTTAAATAACTGCAGGAGACTTTCTTGGTGCTGTAGCAGAGGACAGATATGAACAACTAGGTAAATGCTGTAAAACAATGTAAAACATTAAAACATTGTACTAATTCAATGAAGTGGCAATACAGGAGGAGGTCAGGATCTTTTGAACCTAGAACTATGGGATCTTTGCAGTGGATGCGTATCAGGTGTTAATGCAACGTTTGTAACACCTGGTTTGTTTGAGCTGGAATGTCCATCAGGGTTTATCGTGTCCCAGCATATTAATGGCAGGCATTGCAACGCTGACTTGCTGATTACTTCTGTGAATCATATTTAATATGTCTGCTTGAGGATGTGGCTGGATAAATAGGGACAGACTCATGCTACAGACAGAGAGATAAGCAAGGCTGACTAATCATCCAGAAGACACACAACCCCGTGGAAAAAAATTGTCTAGTTACTGTAAGAGGCTAATCCTCAGAATGTTAATAAGAAGTGGCTTTGCCGAGAAAAAAGATGGTAAGTGAGGTAAGGAAAGGAAAAACAACTTCTTGGCCAGCGATGGCACCTACAAGCCTCAGCACTTTCAAAGACACGTGAATCCTCAAGACCAAACACGTGCTAATTGCTTTATTGCACCTCCAGCAAACGCAACGTATCCGCGGCCAGACCTGAAACGATGGCACGATGAAACGATAACCGCAGTTATAAAAGCAGTGCTCCTCGCTCACCGGTACACGTGAGGTGAGGAATACTCATCCAGAAGCTCTTTATAACGAAATTAAACAAAACACGACATGACCAGCCGCTGCAGGTCAAAGCAAGGTCTTGCTCTGTGCTCGTGGGCAACCTTTGCATTGTTTCACTGTCCAAAAAACAGCTGCACACTTCAGCGTATAAAATGCAAGATATATATGAATCATCCATTCAGAAATATACATACACAAGAAAAAACTTTCATAAATAAAACTGTAAGACATATTGGTGTACATATTCTTCAGTTAGTGCACAAATGTATGTATATGCCAATAATTATTTACTTAACATATCTTTAGACATAAATGTGTATGCATGATACAGGATATACTGAGAAGCATTTAAAACACAGCAAATGATTTTTGTGCTACTTTTTGAGAAACACAAGAAATAGAAGAATAAAAATATGTATTTACTTACTTGATTGACTTATTTTCTTAAATAAAATGCATGGTATGCCATGCTGGGGAACTTATAACACATTCCTATGAAACCTATTATGAAATCAAAAGACCATTAATACTAATGGAGCCCATTGTTAATAAATGAACTTAATGTCCTATGCAGTTACATCCAGTGAGGCACAAACACTACAGGAGTGTTTCTCCCTTGGAAACCATACTATACTCAACATTAAGTATATGTATTATTTGGTGTAAAAATAATAATGATAATAATAACAAATTCATTCTTTTGGAGCCAAAATCATTCGTTGCATCTAACGTTAACATATGATGTATCTTTTCTTCTAGCAAGCTGCTTTCCCAGACTTCTGATGATCAATGAATGAAGTGAAAACGGCAAAAGCACGAAGCACATGTAAACTCTATATATTACATACAATTCTCTGACAGAAGTTGAACAGCTGGTCCCGGACCTAAAATAATTTTTTTTTTTCTGCAGAATGGATAATTGCATGTAATAGGAGGCCTTTTTTGTGTGTTTGTGGAGAGGGGTGGAGGGGAGATGCAGCTCGATATAAATAATTAAAAGAAGTAAGACAGCATTCACAAGTACCAGCTTGTTATCGTACAGTAAATTCAACCTAAACATTAAAACACACAGACACAAAAAAAAAAAAACACACGAAACACTCATTAACCCACAAGTGCCCACATGTCTTGCTCAACACTGTCCTGTAAGCTGACAGCTTGGAGTATTTACACAGAGTGCTTTAAGCAGGCACATTGGTCTAGACTGGTCTAGAGTACAGCTCACTGCAGGTCTGCCTCCAGTGGCTTGTAGGCCTACCAACCCCTGTAAGCTCCTCATCGCAAAAACTGAAGACCAGTGGGGCAGCGGTGTGTTGTAGTGGTAAGCAGCAGGGCTCATAACCAAAAAAGTTTTCTGGTTTGATTCCCTGCTAAGGGACTGCTGTTGTCCCCTTGGGCAAGTTACTTAACCCAGAATTGCCTCAGTAAATATCCAGCTGTATAAATGGATAAAATTGTAACCCATGTGAGTCGCTCTCGATAAGAGCGTCTGCTAAATTACAACAATGTAACAATGTAATGAAGCAATACTCAGAACAATATATTTCCCAACTGGGCCTTATTGACTGTTTGTGAGGCCCATTTATTTATTTATTTATTGTGCGTATATTCAAAAATCTGCTCAGGGTTCTAACACTGGTATTCAGTCAGTTCAGTCAAAGCATTTTGAGGATGTCAAATTTTAGTAAAAAAAAGCCCTCAGCTGCATATATGTCGGTTAACTACTTGTACATACATAGAGGCTGTAAATCCATAATTATTTCAGGATGATCATGTGGGAAATCATACATGTCTTTCACATGTGTGTCCACCACTTCACCAGACAAAACTGAAAATATTTCTTTTTAATTTCACTGATCTTGCCTTGATTATGTGTCTGTCATCTGATATTAATCCACAGTGCAGTGGGACATCTTGTTGAGAAGTGACCTATATGAAGTTGACACTGATTGATTAATTGATTGGTTGGTTAATTGATTGATTGATTGCATAGGTTTATGTCAACATAGCAAAACCCATTGGTGAAATTTTAGTCTAGTTCAGGGGTACATTTTTGATTGTTGGAAAAAAAGATGTCTACAAAGATATGTTGAGGCAACATTGACAGCATGGAAAATTTTGAATGCCTTTCAGCAATCCTTATTGTTGTGTTACATGACACCGCCCATGATAATGAAACTAAATACTATTGTTAGTATACATTTGACTGTTTATAATGGCAGAACCTCAGTGAAACTGGTGCTGCTCCTTGAATTGAAGACTTGACATTTTTGTAAACTTTTAATCTATGCATTTATTTTTAAACAAGCACAGCATGTCTGGCCCCTGTGCGGGGCAGAGAATGTCTGGCCCAGCCACGTGGATGGTGTGAGTGGCTTTCTCTGAGCGTTTTCACCCACTGTTTTCCCACACTAACTTTTGTTTGTTGTTGTGGAATGTCAGACAGGTAAGTCCCTCCATACATAGACCAGGCATCAAGCAGAAACAAACAAGTATTTTCTTTTCAAAACTTATAATGCAGAACCGAGCTATGCAAAGCACGCAGATTGAGAAACCGGTAGGAGAGCCTGGCGTTGGCCCTGCGAACTGAAGGCGCAGCGAGACGGCCCCATCGTGGGAAATACACACCGCTGGAATTTCCACGTGGCCTGCCTATTGTCAGCGCTAAACCGCAGGAGTTTACACTGTGAGCCGTGCCATGCAGGTAAGACAGCGCTGCCTTTGAGGGCTTGCGGAAGACAGAGTCTTCAGAGGTGTTTTTCATAAAGCACGCTCCAGAAAAAAAAAAACAGTCAAAGACATTCGTGCAAAAGCAAACGTAGATTTGAGGCCCTTTGTTTCTGTTTTGAAATGTCACTTCAAATGACGTTTCAAAACGTGAAAGCAATCTTGGCGGTGCAAGCTAAACAATAAAGCAGCTATATTTGGAGTGTTTTCGGTAATAATGTTTATAGTAATCTTTAAAATGTTGTCTGACCTCAGAATGCTGGTGCCGAGGGCAGGTAAAAGGGCTTTTCAGAAGACTCACATCTCTGTTGGAGTTTTTCTGTCATATGGACATGAAACTGTAATAAATTACGTTTTGCCCTCTGCAAGGAATTTTTTTGAAGTGGTTGATTTTTTTAAGTAAAATTAAACACCTCAGGAATGTAAACCTCGTAGTGTATGCTGCTTTTTTTTTAAAAGCCCTGTCAAAAAGCTAGTGTGTACATATCAGACCCAACCACATTCACAGTCCCTGGTGGTAATTCAGTGTTTCTCTAGTGACTTTTCTACATCCATAGCTTTTAAACTAAACATTGAATGACATTATCAATACTGTTCATGGTTGTTCTGCATTTTGGAGGGCAGAAAGGCAAACCAAAAGCATGAAATGCTATATGTATTGGCTTTGAATTCTCCCATGTTTCACTCATCTGTATGTAGCTCCATTGGCTACTGGGGAGGGCTCGCATCCATTTCAAAATGCTGGTGTTAGCCTACGGGGCAGTGTCAGGTTCACTTCCCCTTATCTTCAGTCCATCACTCGACCCTACATACCAGCCAGGCCAGTGCACTAGAGCTCTTCAGAGCAATTGGCTATCCCCTGCCTCCCCTTCATCCCCAATTCACTATTACACATTCCAGTCATGTCCTCTGTTCATCTTGGCCCCTATGTGGTGGAATGAGCTTCCTCTTGTAGTCTGAGCAGTTGAATCACTTGCCACATTTTGTCACAGTCTGAAGACCCACCTCTGCAGACTGTAACTCATTTCTCCTGCCCTAGACAGATCTTGTTCCCCTTTTTTGTCATTTTTTGCATATTGTAGTTTTGTTGTTTCTGATATTGCGTTTCACTTATGTGTTGAATCATGTACAGATTTATGTGACCTTGTTTTGCTCTTGCACTTTGGATGCTGAATGACAAAATTAAAATGTAGCTCTGTGTGTACTATGAATATATACAAACACCTATGTGCTTATGCATCAGTGTGTACATATATATATATATATATATCATTGTCATTTACCAGATGCTCTTAGTCAGAGATCCTTACAATTTTATTCATTTATATAGCTGGATATTAACTGAGGCAATTGTGGGTCAGGTATGTTACTCAAGGCTACAACAGCAGTTACAAACCCTGCTCCTTATCATTACACTATACTGCTGTCCCTATGTATCTTGATATTATAATATTGAGACACACTAATCTTGTTACATTTTATGAAAAATTGCAGGTATATAGTTTATTACAGTATATCCATTCAGTACGAGCAAAGTACTTGCTGTATGTATGTCAAACTCAAATGCAAGTTCGTTTGACATGTTGAAACCCGGTGGTGTCATTTCTACACGCGCTTCTCTTCTTGGGAACATGAGTGAAGGTGTCAGGAGCGTGGCGTGAGTGTGGATAAAGTTCTGCCTAATTTAGGGATTACAGTTCTGTCATGGCATGTGCACAGAACAGTCTAAAAATACTGAGATTTCATCAGATTGATGTCTGCGGTCGATAGCGCTACACCATAATACGAGCTCAGGTCCCACTCTGCCCAGGTGAGTCACGGTCTCCAAGGCAACGTAGCAAGTAAGCCTCTACAAGCAGGCATGTTTACTCCATGCACAGCTGGGCATACTCCTGTGACACCTGCACTGTCGGCTGTTTGGTGGCCCGTTGTCTATCGGCAGGTAGATCCAGCAAGGCGCGCTCAAGGATGTCCCTCCACACCCCAAAGGTAGAGGTCTGAATGCATTGTGAAAGGGAAAGAGAGGGGGAAAAATGAACAATAAATGCGTATCAGCGATCAGCAAGGGGGGAAGCTGATTTTGGATGAGTGCTCACACGCTCCTCTGGCCCGTGTGGTCATTAAGATCTCCCCCGCACAGAATGCAGCTGGGCTACCTCCCGCATATGCTGCGGCGTTGTCGTTCCCACCAGATTCACATAGCCTGCTTCAAATGTTGCATTCAGCCATCAGTGCCAGCAGCATTTTTTCACACCCAAACACCATAATTGTTTTCTGTGGCGGTGCATGGTCCATGTCGAGATCTTATTGGGAGCAGGTGACTGACTATCACTCGCTCGGACTGAAGATTCTGGTGCCGTAAGGAACAGCCTAATAGAAGCTTCTGTGACAGGGCACTCAGGGCGAGTGTTTGGTTGGACCTAAAAAAAATCCATAAATCGCTCCTGACGAGGAATGGTGACCCAGTCCAGATGCACCCCCTTGCCCCTGATAGATCTGAAAGGAGTGGATAGATATCAGCAAAATGGTAATAGCTCGAATTAGCCTACCACAGTTGCTTATACCTGATAAATCCTTTCAGATTCTACTGCCGTGATCCACATCCCTGGTCTGCAATGAAGGTGGAGGCCATCCAGAATGTTTCATCACTAAATGTAATTTTCGGATAACTGTGAGTCATTTCTTTCCCCTTTACCTAAGTAGGAAATTCCAGGGGTCAAAATCACAGATCTGGAACGCATACCACTAATTTTGATAGTTATTAGTTCCTGTAAACTGTTGTGATCTGAGTCATTAATCAACAGGATTCATGCTTTCTTGGGTAATTTAAGCCATTTTGGATAAACTTTGGGGCTGTGGGACTAAGTTTTAACTCATCCACATTTGTCCTTACTAGATTTACTTGACAGAATTCAGAGATTTGTCTCACCCTTTGAAAATTACATTCAGTATAGCTGAGGCTTAAACAAGACGGTTTATATAGTTTTTGAACACTTGACTCAGATGGAAATTTTTTTAAAAGCCCTCTGAGTTCAGAGAAATGTCATCTTAATATAAAGTAAACTGTAAAATAGTATTGATCTTTGTGGTATTAGCAGAGGAATGGTGGGGTTATATGGACATGCCCATCACTCAATCAGAGGAAAAATTCTTGGTTTTATTTTTATAACTGTATGATAATGTTTTATATAAATTATATTTTTATATTATCTTCTTCAATATTTCATGAGATTTATACAAGACATTATGTGGCAAATGTGGTGCTTTTGTCATGTTTGTGTGTGTCAGTTGTGTTTACATGGAAAACTTGATAAAAAAACTGAACACAAAAAAAGAGACAAAATGCTTTGGAATGGTATTGTGCAGCAAGCAAGACACAGTAAATCTGGCATTTTGGTTGACACTTAAAACGCAGGTCACAGTGACTTGCAGAAAATAAATCATTAAAATCTGACAGGCTGTTGTGGCGTGACATGCAATTTCATAAACAGCGATGTGTTGGATTTGTGCCCAGTGGTTAGGTAAGGTGTAAAAAAAGAATTGTATGGCTATGCAATAAATATAAATTTAGATTTTAATAAATAGATATAAGTTTAAAATTTTTGAATATGGATTTTAAAAATATAAAATGTATTTTCGCACATAGTTGTGAGTTCAGCAATTGCTACAGTTAACCAAAAACATAGTTCAAGACTTGCTTAAATGTGGACAAAAGATAATGTGCATTGCGGTTGGATTGAATGCCCCCCTAAATTAAGCCAATAACCCCTTGCCTCAGGCATCGCCCACTTAATTCACAATGGTCATCCTCAGATGCAGTGGATTCATGTCAGCATAGTTTAAGGTGCCCATCAGTGGGTAAATTACACTGAAATTACAGGAACAGGGTATTCCCAAACTGTAATTTAAAGAGAATACACAGTCATTTTAGAGGACAAAATGGTTTGGGGGCAAATGCACAGAAAAGGCATGGTTCTCTGCTCTGATTGGTTGGTTTTTGCCAAGAGACGGGACCTTTGATGTGGCCAACCATGAGATTCCGATGACTGGCTAAAATCGCTTCCCTGACCCTGACCATAATGGACAACTTTTTCACCAGCCGGAAGAAAATTACAGCCCTTTTGGAATGTTGTTGTTATTATATTTGTTTCTATCATAAAAAAGACAGGAAGGCACTTCTGCAACACTGGAAAAACGATGCATTCTGGAACCATAATTTACAAGAAAAAGATATATGGAAATATTTTCCAAGGGTACAGTACTGCTGGACCTCATGAGATGATGGGCTTAATCAGGATCTAGCAGGGAATGATAAGACCTTTTTCATTCCTGCATATTTGTTAGGATATTATCGAGCTTAGCATATTAAGGTTCAGGTGTAAGGCTCCTCCATCCAAAAAGAATACCAATATGAATCACATGATCAAATGGTTTTTGCAGTAGCAGAGAAAATATCGTGCCACAGCTTCATTGTCTCATGAGAAAATGTTCAAATAAACAGCATATAAATATAATGATAATAATCCCATCAGGAGCTAGAATAGACTGGATATGTGCGGTTTCTAGCTCATACTGGTTTAAACACTGCATGAAGGCAAACTAACCAATGGCAAGACTTCAGTAGAATTCAGTAATTAAAACACAGTAAAGGGCTGAACCCTTCTCAGCCAACTTGTGTCGACCTTTAACATTCTTTTCTGTTGACTTGATCTCAGACAACAAAATGCTATTGGTGAGAAGTTGGCAGGGCCCTCTGAAAGTATTATATCATGTTAGACATCTTGTCTGAACAAGTTGTGCTTACAAAAAAAAAAAAAACAACAACAGCATCAACTCAACAAATGGCTGCTTGAAGTCTTTGACCGAATCATTGCGAATATTCTCTGCTTTTGGTAGTAAAATGCACCAGTGCAGCATGTAACAGATGCTAGAATCTGAATGTGTTACTGATTTTTGTACCAAGATGAAGGCAGATTTAGTGCTGTACCTACAGGGTGTCATCATGGTTCCCATGGTTCCCACCTCTAAAGCAATTTATTTGTCAGTACTGTACTTGCAGGTAGTAACAGTAAACGTTGCACCAGGTCTTACTATAGTTCGTTACCTGAACAGGTGCATCCCTTTCAGTGCACATTTACTGTTGGTATATTAAAGAAGGCATATCCCTATGCTGAAGAGTCATTAAAAATCATGTTTTGCAGTCCGCTCTTTAACAGTAAATGCTGGTAGATTTGTTAATTAAGTAAAGATTTTACCAACATAATGAGAGCTCAGTGAAAGTTCCCTTTGGAACTCCTTGCTGTGTCATCTAAAATTTGTCATGCCAGCTGATAATTATCCAATGACAACGTCAAGGGGCGAGGCTCTGTGTTACCTCAAGCACTCATTCCCTGCTGTGTCAGTTAACACCAGTTTTCCACACCCCTTCTTTGCTTCCAGCAAGACATTGGTCTAACAGGAGGTGTGGCACCAGCTGCTCCCTACTCCCTACTGTTGTCAGCAAGCTGATGCACCATTCGGATACAGGGTCTGGCTGACAGGAGCTGTTCCTGATGCCTGGGGTCAATGCCATACCACTGGGTACAACCAGTGTGCCCGAGTATAGTGTTTTCATTCTCGCTAGTTTCCTAGCTGAAATCCAATTTGAACATAAAGAGGGTATCATTATTTTAAGTAAACATGCCTATCCATACATGTAACTGATGCCCAAGTTCTGCATTTACAAACCCTGTAGTTTTTTTTTACTAGGCCAATTGTTTGTGAGATGCATTAAATCCAGACAGCTG
Source organism: Megalops atlanticus (assembly GCA_019176425.1). Taxonomy (NCBI): domain Eukaryota; kingdom Metazoa; phylum Chordata; class Actinopteri; order Elopiformes; family Megalopidae; genus Megalops; species Megalops atlanticus. Next base: position 7,892,201 of record CM032896.1, read on the forward strand.
TGAGGACAATGACTGAATTCACACGAGAGGCTTGTCCACTTCCCCCTCCGCAACTCTGATGTCTCTGACTTACGTGCTGCGTTCAACCTCAGACACGAACTTACAGGGCATAAATGACCCGCTTGCGACGAAAATGATATGTTTAGCTAACATATGCAGCAACACGTGTGGGAAAAAAATCTGACAGAATAACCGAGTGCGTCATGTTGTGTACAGCCTTTACCAGCAAGACCACATTGCAGCGTGTTTTCTCCATGGTTACATGAGGGATGTGACTTCATTGCTTGTATTATTTCAGTTGTGTCCAGTGAAAAGGTGCTGCAATGCAAATTTTCCATCCGTCAATCAAGCTTAATTTTCTGCTTGTGGTGGTAAACACATGGTGATTTTCCAAAACTCCAGCAGCAGGAAAGACCGTTTCGCTTGAGAGAAAAGCTTCAAGCCAACACATGATATACTCCAGTGAATATGCACACCCCTACTATATGATTTGTAACTGTAGAGGATTTTATATTTAAACATGTGTACAACACGGTTGGAAGCGATAATCTCAGTCATTAAATTTGATGTCATGTAAATATGTATTTTGATATATTTGCTTGTTTTTACAGGGGTAGATGTTATGGAACGAGAGCTGAAAAACATCCTCACTGTAAGGCTTAACACAAAAGCAAAACTGGGTTTGGTGGCTCTGTGTAATGACTCTGGTGACTGAGAGGCTGTTCCATCTCTTTCTCTATTACAACATTGCTGACACTGTACACCTTCGCCCAAAAGTATCTGACGGAGCATACCAACAGGATGATTTGGCCCTGATTATACCCTGTGGACTCTGACACTTGACGGGTTCGTCAGGAAGGGTGTTCATGTCTGTTAAGATGAGTTTTGAAATCAACAATGTAATCGACATGGAGACTATCACTGCTTTGCTGCTTTGGGGCCGCCCGTGAAGGATTTTGTGGGTGGATCGATGGAATAACATCACTGCAATGTTACAGAAACAGCAGAAATGTTATGCATTTATGTTGTAATACTGTAATAAGGTTTACAAAGAAATAGGAATGTTGCTGAAATGATATGGGTTTTGCCTGTGCTCTGTCCTGCATCCACTTCATCTCCTCCTCATCTCTCAAGCTCATTACCATATACTGAGATTAATATATGTTATATTAACATTAATAAACAAAAGAACACAAATAAAAGGAATACTCCACTGAATAGTGCAATCAAACTGACACTGATGCACTGTTGTAAGAAACTATATGAATTAGGCTATGTCAGCCTCAAAATTGGCAATCATATGTTGTCAGAGGCTCATTGATTTTGAATCAGTCATCCTCTTTTTGTCTTTTGATTGGTTCAAACAAACCAGTGGTTGACAACCATGAGCATGTTGAAGGTATCACCATCACTGCTGCCTTCAACATCTGGAACTGAGAAGTGTTATCATTACTTTTCTATATGTTGGCATCGTCTTGATATTTTTATTATAAAGATACTTTCAGTTCCCACGCAGACTTAATCATAGCTTACATAGCAAACCCTCAACCACCCACACAGATTTTTAATTAATATTAATGAAGTTCCATTGAAGAATCAGGAGGAAGATTAACAGACAATCCCTTCACAAAAATATCCAAACCCAGTCAAACCAATCCAGTCCAGGACTACAAAATTCCCATTTCCTCCTTTCCTTTCCCTGTTCGTGATGTTCGCACAGGGAGTCACAGTCTTGATCCATGTCCAGCTGCAATCCCTTTGACGGACTCTAAGCCAAATGAAGTACCTCTGAAACCACATCAAACGCAACCCTTACGCTTTGATTATGTGGAAATTTGTATGTGCTTTCAGGGCTGCACAGGTATGGCCAGGCTTCTTATGAGCAGGTGGTGTCAGTTTGTGAGGAATGTCGTGAGGCCACCTTGCCCAAGGGTACAGTGGCAGTGCCCCAGCATGGAATCAAACCAGCAACCTCTTGGTTACAAACCCTGCTCCTTACCACTAAGCTACACTGCCACCCATTTTCTCTGTAACTGTCATTCCTGACACCAGGGTATCCCAAAGGCCTTGCCTGGTGTGTATAGTCTCCTGGTTGTGGCTTCCCTGAAATGGCTGCATTTAGAGTCACCTTTTGTTACGTTGACATATAATCCCTCTATTGTCCTCCTGTATAAGTTGGTTTGTTATGTTATCCTAAAAGGCAGATCTAGATCAGTATTATATACAGTATAATGGAGAGTATTATAAATACAGTAGATGAGCAAATACTGGGACAATAGCTGAATGACATCACCAGTCCTGTCCAGTGTTAGTAACAAGAGGCTGGGACACTGCATATTGTGGTCACATGATCTCTTTAGGGCAGGTGAAAAGGGTACAAGTCTGCATCTACAGTAACACGAGGGAAAAAGGTGGGGGCCTGTGAGCGAGAAATATTGGAGGCGGAGACTTTACTTATGCCTCTGGTACCTGTCCTGAACTTGAGTAAAAATCACCATTCAAATTAAGATCACCATTCAGTAGCTAATGCCCTTTTACCTAACTGTGTTTAGTGTTGTAGCAATGCGGTACCACTGTCTGCCTCACATTTAGTCTTTGTCACAGCAAAGAGATTGGGTTACATTCAATTGTTTTGATTATAACAGAGAAATAAGAGATCTGCTTTGACTCACAGATGTCTTTCAGTCATAATTTGCAAGGTGAACAAAATGAATGTCAACATATTAGACGAGATCAACTAGAAAGGAATCATCTGTTAAAAAGTGAGCCTGAAGTAAATTGCCATTATGATTATTTATGTACAGCAGTTAAAATCAGGTTCAGGATACATACCAAATAAAGGGAAGTTCTCTGCCTTGCTGGTTTGTAGCCCCTGGCAGCCACTGAAAAGATGATCCAGGTGAGTGCTTCCAGTGATCTAAAGTGGAGCATTGAACCTCTCCAGAAACACACATCAGGGGGTCCATGTGGAAGCAGCATTCAGCAGGTCACTGATACCTCTGGAACCCAGTGGAAACCTTGCAGAGTCTTCCCTTGTGTCTGAGGCTGTGTTACTGCTGTTTGTTTGCTTGACAGACAGCCTTATGCATGCTAACACATTGTCCATACACAAGTACCTCTCTCAAGGGCACAGCACTGCAATCCTAGGTTTTTACCCATAATGCCCTGTTGCTGCCCAGGTTGTGACCAATCCCAGAGGACTGTAAGGGGAAATATGTCTAGGGACCTGACCCCATCAGGATTTTTAATTGTTTTTAAGTCTTTTACTTTTTAAATTATATTTATCAAACTATGCTCCTTCTCAAAGATAAAGCACAGAAAAAATACAGATGAGTCAATAGCTTTTTAGAGAAAATTACAGTGTTTTAGACTGTCATTTCAGCAAAATAAACACAACCTTGGCATTTGGGTTGTCGTAATTGAGCTGTAAACCGTGTCACCGAGAGCATCGATCTTTTTTGCAGTGAATGATATGAAAATTTCCCAGAATCCTAAGTGCTGCAGTGATAAGGAGCTAAGTTTTACAGCAGGTGGGACCGCTGTGACCGACGCCATCGTGTCTCACTGGGTGACTCATCCAGACGTCCTGTGAGAACAATCGGATTGGTCAGCAGAGCCCAGCCAGTATCATAGAACAGGTGGGAGGGATTGCCTCATTGCCTTTCACAGATGACTGAATGTTGGGCAGGAAGACGGTGCACTGTGACAAGGAACAAAACAATTCAACATGGCAGGAGGGACTACTGAACGTCACCTTATTATTTTGGTCAAACTGAGGTCACTGTGCAGTGACCTCAGGGGAAAAGCGTACTGTAATCCTTTTTTGATTGCTTTACTGATTAGCCGTCAGTGACCACAACTATGAGAGTGGAAAGAATGACTTTCCTGTTTCTTTGAATTTCTGGTGCCAAGTTGAGAAATTCGCAGCATGCTGTAATACCCGCAGTCATGAGGCGCCCAAACATGAATGTTCGTTTCTCTGTTACTACGTTACATCATGCATCACTTCTTTTTTTTCATTCGGTCATTACTGTTTTTTCACACCCTGAGCTTGACCAGAGAAGGTCAGGAGTTACACATTCTCCTCTGTGTCAGTGGGTGGGGACCGGTGATCAAGACAGTGTCATTCAATACAATACAACGCAAAACAGATGTACTGTATATAGTGCCTTTTGTTTTAAACAGGTTTTGTATTTCAACAAGGGGTATTAATAGCACAACTTATTTTGATTGTAGAAAACCACTGAGAAAGAGTAGCTGGTGTGTGTGTGTGTGTGTGTGTGTGTGTGTGTGTGTGGGGGATAGGCAGGTTAGGGTATGATATGATAGAACAGAAACAGTTGCCGGAAACACTTAATTGCTAAATTATTTGCATTGGACCAATGTTGATGAAACCTGATATCAGTCAATCCCAGATTCCTATCTCACGTACACCCACAGAAAAGAGGAAATGGTTAAAACCACGACCGTCCAGCTAATGGCCCCTTGATGACAGCTCACCACCCTGGTGTCATCACCCCAGCAGATCTGAGTCATATTCTACAATCTCTAAGCGATATCATTCCTCTGGCTGCCTCTCCATGGGTGAGAGAGGTAACCTGAAGAATGATCTCATCGAAGCCACACCATGGGCCAGCTGTCATTCAGTAGTAATCTCATGCATGCTTTTGGTCTCTGACAAAGAAGAACTCCATGGTCATTGTGAACAAGCACCTGTTTACAAATCACACAGAGAGCTTTGGGGTTTTCGCATGATTACATTCGGGAACACTGTAATAACATGACCGCATTGTGTGGGGAAACATCGATCTGAGCATTCGTTTCAATGCTAACATACTACTTTATACGTTATTACTTTTCAATGTTTTTAACAGACTTGTAATGTTTTACTTTAAAGATGAAAACGAGCATACAGAAGCTGTATTAAATCGGACTCGTAACACAGATCGGATTGGAACAGGGAGTCACAGACCTTTAAGGCAGGGTGTTCTTTGCCCTCGTGCTGGAGGAGGGCAGAAGATGGTGGCATGTGTGACAAAAGCTCCCCTGGCAATGCCACTGAGGAAGGGCTGGGCACACCTTACACACAGAACATACGGAAGAGTGTAGGCGGGCCTTGCCCCTAGTGATATGACTGTCTGTTGTCAGCATGTCCGATGATGCAATAAAATACTTGCATTGCCATAAATGCATTGTTCTGTAATCCAGCCATTGAGCAATGAGGCACAACTACGCTCAATGTGTTAAGTAGTCACTGGGTTAGACTTTTTTTCATTTCATTCATTCTGGCATAGAAGTGATGGCCTTGTGAACCACATGTATAAAAACTGCTTTCGGAATGTGCCCTTCTCTACAGACTTACGACCTGAGGGCTTTTCAGGTCAAAGAAGAAGAGACGTTGAAAGAACTTCACCCAGCTTTCAAGATTTTTAATCTTTTTCTGTGTTATTCAAAACATCTGGATGTTGACCAAGTTCAACTCATGAGGTGGAATTTGTCAGTTAAGAATAGCATCTTTTGTGGGACACATTATCTTTATGTGGGATTCGATTTCTATTTTTACTTATCTTTTGAATTTTCTCTCACCAAAGAATTACATTTTCCTCCTCTGTTCTTTGTATTTGCATCTTTTGAGCGTACCATCCACCATCTCATTTGAAGGAAATAATCTCTAGATTGCATGCTGGGTTTGAGTCTAATCATAACAAGTCATATAACAACGTGCACCCCTGGTCTGTCCCCCACCCCTTTAAATGAGAAGCACATGTGTCTCTGCAGTTTATTTTTACTCCCCTTTAAGTAGTTACGGCAGAAAACCGCAGCGTGGCCATGATGGAGAGTGGTCGCGGTGGAGGATGGGGGAGGATGGGGGCGCAGATGGTGGGGGGTTGGGTGAGTACACATGTCACACTGCTGGGGTTTTTCTGAATGGCCTCTGGAGAAATGTCTTGGAATAAGCAGCAGCAGACGGGAAACAGAATCATGGACGGAACCCTGGTGAGCACAGCTGTTCGAACCCGAACACACTGACTGATTAACACACCTGCTGTGAAGCATTAGGGGTGGGAACATATTGACTCTGATCAACACAAACCACTTTGAAGCATTAGAACCTGAACGCAAGGGCTCTGCTGAACACAGCCACCCTGAGGCCTCAGAGCCTGAACACGTGTACTTTGATGAGGTGTTGGCACTTGAACGCACCAGTGACCAGCGTCAGACTGTTGAGTGGTGTGACCTATCCACACCGATGAATACAGTTCGCAGAGTAGTGTTGGAATGGATTTGGGTTTTAAATGACTGGCTGCTACCAAACCTAATCACCACGTAGCAGTTGAAATTTATTGTGGCACGTCTGCATTCATGATTGCACTAGTTATTACAGTTATTATGATGATTGACTGACACACGTCCAGATGTAGTCTGTTGTTTATTGTATGTACAGTTGTTCATTTGACTTCATTGGATGAGCTGTTACACCCTTGCTTTATGACATTGCTGTGGATAATAGCATTTGGTAAGTGAATAAAATGTAAAAGTAAATTAATGTTCAAAAACACCTGCCTTTCACAGGAGCTCTTTGGACTCAGAATGCAGGATATTTAGTGTAAAATATAACTCATCCAGCATCCTACTTTTCTTGTAAGCAGTCTTAATAGTGCATCCCAGCACCAGTCAATAGTCCAACAGGACCCCAGAGAATCCATGTTACCCACATGCGTTCGGGGCACAAGAGGGCCTCGTTGCACATGTTCAGGCAGTACTTTTGCGAAAAACCCAGAACGCCACAGAAATAGATGTGCCTATTTCGAGGGACGGTTTTGTGCGCTCTCTCCAAGCACTGATGTTTGCAGTCTTTGAAGCCGCAAGTGGGTTTTTACTTGATCAGTAATTCACAACGGCGGTCTGAGAAGGAATTTGTCTGCTCTCTCTTTCTGTTTGGCTGTTGCCATGCACATGTGCTAAAATATCATTATGGTTCTCGAAAACTGCATTCAGGGAGCAGAAAGAATGAGGGAGACCCTTCAGCTCCCATCACTTCTCATTTCTGCATCCAGCTATTTGAAGTAGCAAAGAGCAAAACCAAAAAAAAAACCCACTCTGCCGGCCCATTTAGGAATCGTTAGGGGGTTTTGACGAGAAGCAGTATGATTGTAGCAGCTGTTCAGCTTGATTGCTGGTTGTTGAAACAAATAAAAAGTAAAACGACGAACTGGCCAGCCATGGTAGTTGTGACCTTTTAATGATTTCATTGCAATTCATCAGACAGTGTTGTGGTGGCTCAGCAGCTGGGGTTGTAACTGGGTGCAATGGTTGTGCCACACTATGGATTTGGCCCTGCAACCTTGTGGGTCAGATCATTCAAATTCCTTAGCACCTAACACCACATTGCTGTTCACCTTAATCAAGATGTTCAGCAGGACTGCAAAGACCATTGAGATGGATTTTAAAAGCAGTACAAATGAACAAGGACTATGCTTGATGAATGAGAAGTATGGGTTTGATGAAGGCATTGTGCCATGAAAGCTTAACAAGGCAGCATTTGTTGCACAGGTACTTTATATCTGGTGACTCACTTTCATTCTCATTCATCACTACTATTGTCTGGGTTTTTTCCTGAGGGTTGTCATTGTCCAGGACACAGTTCTTGGCCAAATTACAAGCCCCCAAAAAAAAAAAACGAATGACAATTTGAGGGCAGGAAAAAGGATTTCCACTCTCTATGATTTCTCCCTCTCTGCGCCTTTCTCTCAGACAGATTGGAAATGATTTCATCACAAAGAGGAAAAAGGATTCGACACCATCTTGATTGCTGTCAAAGATAAGCATTGAAGATGTGAGTGTACAGTGTCACTGAGTTGTACTCTAGGAGCAAAGCCGCACAGCTGTGTCACTTTAAAACCTACGACCGCAGGCCTCTATTATCATCTGTTCACCGGTTCTTACAGACACCTTCCTTCAGAGTGGCTGTTGTTCTGATACTATTTTTATTGTGTGTTTGTTCTCCAAGATTTGCATGAATGCAGTGGGAGAGGTGAAGTCTTACACTGGTTATAAATTCATTGAGGAAACACATTAGAGAGGTATCAGGCGATAGCACTGATAGGGTGAAGGAATGACTCATTGGAGTGTTTCTCTCCATTTCCATGGCGACGGCTCAAAGCAAGCACACCTTTTCCCACTTGAAACTTACCCCTTCACCCTTCTCCTCCCTCACACCAACTGAGAGCAGATTTTTGGGTTTTGGTTGTGCTTACAGTAACAGCCAGCATTTAGATGTCATGTCTTACATAATAGATGGACGGCAGAACGTCTTGCAGCATTCTTACCCACAGGCGAGACTGGAGGTCTTATGAGCAGTGTGAGTGATAAAGAAACAGTATCCCTGTATTACTCACACAGCAACCATTCATTTCAGTCATGGATATATTTTTCCCACCTAATATAACTTCATAGTTATGAAGGACCCAGAATACAGAGGGGGTTCCCAGGTTCTAGGCCAAAATTTGAAGCATGGCTCCTGTCACTGTTACTGTAGCTGTACTGAGGGTTGTGTGGCCTCATGGTCATTTTTGTAGGGCATGAAAAAATACCTGTGTGGTTAATCATCGGTCATGAATATGCTTTATGCTTCAGAACTAAATACACGTATATCATTTGAACTTTTTTAATAAAACCAGACTGTGTCTTTGCTGTATTAGTACTTTGCTGTGTGCTTAAGGATGTCAGTGGGGGTGAATTGCATCTCCCGCTGTGTGTGGATCTAAGCGGCCTGCCAAGATCCTTGCCGGGCTGTCGGGACTCCCGGTCATTTCCGGAATCCTCCTCGGTGGTGGAATTCTCGTGCAGAACATGGACGCGTCCAGAGGAGTCAGTTCACTGGGCCGTCCTGGATGAGGGGGTATCCCACACAGTTCTCTTTACGCTGAGGAACCTCCAGTGTGACGGAATGGAATACGCCTGGAAATTCGATCCTTGGAGAATACCCAAACAAGCTGCTCTACTGTTGACAGTCAGGCTAAAGAAACCAGCCTCTCCACTACCTGTTCCCTCTCTGTGCACCCCCAGCCCCCCGTCCATCTTCTGTCTCAACACGTCTGATGTCTGTTTGTATTGGTGACCAGTCTGAGTTTCTTTCATTCAAAGACGCTGAGCCGTTCAGTTTTTTCCCCCAAATCACTCCCCCCCATCAAAGATTCTTCCAGAGTGAATCATCAGAGGCTTACCCCTGACTGCTGTAGGTGAAAGGATTCCCTCTGGGAGAATTAGGGTGCCCGCGTCACAAAGCCAGGGAGCCAGTCCACTCCGAGCACGTTCACACGCAAGCACTGCCAAGCTGCTAGGCAACGGGCTTCCCCGGCACAAACAAACACCAGAGTTCCGTGTGGGCTACCTGTCATTGTGTACACAGGTCAAGTCCCCGGCATTGCGACAGAATGCAGTCAGCTCTGTTACCTGTCTCAGATCAAAGCGTCCAGTCACCACGCAGTGCGTGCAACCTTGCTGAAAGACTCACAGATAGGAATGCAGTAATTTCTCAGTATTTTACTGCAGAGTGAGATTTATATCATTTACACAGTAGTACAGTACAATGAAAGCTGCGATTCCGCTCCACACATGAAGAATCTGGAACTAATAAATCCATTTTAAAAGCCTTTTCGTTTTTACAGCCACATAGTCAAGGGGAAATTAAGACAAGTCTGCAGATAACTAGTTAAGATAACATCATTGCTGGCTCTACAAAAGGACCAAAAGCAATATCTTCATTTAGGTGTTCTGTCTCTTTTCATAATGGCACTAACTGTGGAAATTCTCACAAGTCTTTTCAAAAGGTTAGAATAATAGGGTTCTCTCAAACACATTTTTTAAACTTGAGTTATGTAAGAGTGTTCTCTGGTATGCTCTTTTGCTGTGCATTGAGTTGAACAGTTATTACCTCTTAAAGCATTTTAGCACCTATAGCTATAACTCAGAACAATACTGTGATGTTGATGTTGGAAACTTCAACACTTGATATCTGAAAGTCATTCTATCTAGAGGTAGAACCCTTGAATTCAAGCCCCTCAGGGTTTCCTTCTGTGCCTCTTGTAATATTCCAAAAGCTGCACCAGTTTCTTGGGAAGTCAGTGATTCACTGTCCTTTCTATGTGTGTGCGTGTTTATTAAATAAAAGGAACAGGTGCGGGTCAAAGGAATGCCGGGAGACCCGCACTGCTCTGACGCACCTGCACCGACACACCCCCAGGACACCTCCCCCACACCCCCAGACCACACCTCCCACCCACACATCCCTAGCACTTCCTGTCACCGTTGTGCACACAGTGCAGGAAAACGACTTGTATGGCTGCCTACTGCCTGCACACTCCCAAATGTGCTGTTTCTATAAAGCACCACGCATATGGCACCTGTTGTAAATATTATAGTAAACAATTTCTTAGTAACACACCGCCATATAATCAACACAGAGACTAAGCTAAAAGGTTTTTTTGAGGAGAGCCCACAGGCCTCCACGGGGAGTTTTTTTTTAAATACAGCCCCCAGCCGTAAGACACTGCTTGTTAATTCTGACCTCCCACTTCAAAGACAGGGCATGTTCTTAGGGATAATGCCCTTCGGGGTGCACACTTGTGGAAACTGTGCACAGTGCAATTTTACCCAGAAATGTGATCATTTCAGTCACTTTCTGACAGGATTAGGGAACTAAGAGGAGCATCTCCTGCAAATCTCCTTATGTAATGAACACAATGAGAGCTCCCTGTGGCTTTGGACATGTTGGTAAAACAAGCAGAGCACTTAAAACACCAGAGCAATATTATGGGGGATATTATGGACGCAGGGGAGGAGATACAAAGACATTACTTTTATGTCTCATAATTACTTACGCATCAGTGATGAACCTGTTAACAAATCATCTTCGTGAACTGCAGTTTTCTCACCTTACCATGACCTAGTCTTTAAGCTCTGTCAATAATATCTAGAATGCACATTAGAAAGAGTTTCCAGCAGACATACCACCCTGTAGTCTTCTCTTTCCTGATAGCTAAAGCTAAGGCATGTTAGTTTTTGCTAGTACCCAGCTATGACCCTCCTGATAAAACTAAACTACTACCAGAAGTGCTATTGGTGGATCATTAGAAACCAATGCCCCATGAACAGTAATGGGGAAACTGTACTTTAGGAGACACTGTCTTTTGGACTCAGAGTGAAAACTAAGAATCCCATTGCACTTATATAATGTGGCCTCTGCAGTGTCCTTCCAAACCTGGCTGGATCAATACAGCCATCTGATCATGGTTGTGCTGACTGCTGTTTTTGCAGCATGACTGTCGGTAATGAACGTGTGAAACAGGTGTGATTACTGTTTTGGGGCCTGGTTGACTGCTGCTTCGTCAACACTGCACAAAAACGGAAGGTTACACCTCAACGGGTTTTATACTGGTTAAATAAGTAAATTAATAAACAAATAAATCATTGCCCATAAGTCTAGTCTGATTGCCAGAAAAAAGCAGCAACACTGTGGCTAACGGGGTAAAATCAGACGGACACTGGAGATTTCAGCCAGCTTAAATTTACTGCGGCAGATTTTTTTTTCATTTGAGGTCATTACCAGATAATGATGCCGTTTTTCATTGGCCGAGGCCCCCCTCTGCGAAGTGCAGGTCGCCGCGTGTAGCCCTGGGAACACCTTTGGTGCTGCGGAATGCTCTAAATTGCCCTCAAAACTGCGAAAGCCCGTAATTAGGCAGCTGGCTGAGGCATAAAAGTCTCAAAAAAGATAAGGAGATAGAACATGAGTGACGTGAAGGACTGAGGGAAGGTGGTTTGAAGGTTTGGGGGGGTGAGATGGGGGAAGTGGGCCTGAAAAAACCTGTTAGTATATGTCAGAATAATGATTTCTTGCCGTGACAGGTTTATATGCTCTTTATCAGCAGAGGAGATACGGCCAGATGTACCAGGAAATACAGTACCTCACACATAAATGCAAAAAACGACATAGCAGGAAAAAGCATTTTGATTAATTTTGTTCAGGAAACAAATAATGTGGCATGTAATAACATATTCGTACACATATCATTGCATGCTTGAAAGCTGCAATCATAGATATAATACCCAACACAGGCATCCAATCTTATATATCAAGACATGCTCCTTGTCCTAACACATATTGCTTGGATGGCTTGAATTGTTAGGCAAGTGTGAGGCCAGCAGCCTTTCTTTAGAGAGGGACCCTGTGATAGGTCCTGGTTAGAGTGTTTTTCATGCACCTTTCTAAGTCACCTGGTTTCCTCATTGATGCGAGGGGCTCTGGTTTCAGGCCCACAAGGCCACGTTCACCCTCGGAGCGATTGATCGGGTGAAGAATCAGAGGGCTCCGCTCTGGGCTGGGTGAGCAGCAGAGGAGGGGATCGATTGTTAATGGCTGAACTATCAGAAAAGGGCCATTGTGTGGACCCGGAGCCGAGTGACGGAGCAAGATGGAATCTGTGCCAGAGAACAATTGAAGGGTAAACCTTCCATTGGGCCCGGGGTCGCAGGGGCTGGAAACGCAAGTGCAGTCAACACAGAGAGCCGGGCGAGACAGGGGGAGGGTGGTACCGGGCGGTTCGGGGTTCAGCAACGCTGCTTTCGGAGTTTCTGACACCCCTGCGGAGCTGGTCTTAAGTTATCAAAGGTGGCTGCGCAGCAAGTCTGAAGTGCTCCTTAGTATTATTTTCATGCAGCTTGGTTAATTAGAATGTGATGCTTTTTTATTCATAAACTCCTTGGGGGTTGGGGGGCTGTAAACATGCAAAGCAAACAGAGACAGCACTGCATTAGTGACAAAGTCATGACATGACATGACCTCGACCCTAAAGCACTTTAAATTCCCTCTCAGAGGAAACAGGTGGCTGTCAGAATTTGCACAGGAGAGCTTCTCACTCCTAAAACTCTGTTGTACATTTTCTATCAAAATGTGGCAGGTTCATGACAAGTGCCCGCACAGAAAATCCTCTGGCCCAAGAAATATTTTTGAACGGCTTCACATGATTTTGGGCGATTAACGCCTTACATTTTGCCAAGGTTTCCAATGCACCTTAATGGCAAAGTGGTGCCACAGCGCCCTCTATATCTTCCACTGGAGTATTGCTGCCTGGCAGTCAGAATGCCAAGGAGGCTTGCCTAGGCTGAAAGCCAGCAGCCGCGATACTGTCCTGACTAATCACTGGCTGTGTTTAGTTGGAAATGACTTTTTATTGTTCTCTCCACAGTACGAAGGGATGAATAATTTAATAAAACCACTTTTGTGGGTACACCACAGTAAATGACACCACTGGCCCCTGTGATTAATGTCAGTGACATTCCTTAGATCAACAGACTGAGTAGGAGTCCCCGTCATCCTACGTCATGCCTTTCAAGATTAATGGACCTGCCAATCACCCACACTGATGTGGGTGTGAAACTGAGAGCACAGTCCAGCGAGACCCAAGACATAAAAATGTATTAGGAAAAAATGTGTTACACAAGCACGTATTCACCAACTTTGCATACTTTTCTTAGGCCAAAGAGCACAGGCGTATTTGGTTAAAAATGATTAATTTATAATCATAAATTCTGAACAAAAGTGCTGTGAACAGGCTTAACTGTGGACACTGACTCACTGACATGCTAACTCTTTTCCTCCTGTCAGTGCCATATGCTCCTACCAATATTCAGTTGTTTCAGGGAACTGCTAGCAAGAGTCTACAGACACCTGAAATGACTGTCAGCACTCCATCGCTGTCATAACATGTCCTGTTGTCTCTGTTTTCACTTCAAACGCTTTACATTCAAATTTATTGTGATGTTTTCCTCCTACACCTCTCCTACGCATTTTTTCCACGTATCAAGATCAAGATCAAGATTTGTGGCATTTTATCGACCACCAGTTTATGCTCCACCCTCCACAGCACAGAAATGAAAGTGTCACCTTACCACGCTCTAATGGAGCGGTTGAGGGTGGCATCCATGTGACTTTCATGCGCACGCAGTAAATATTCAAGCACCTTGCTCACAGGTACAACACAAGTTTCCCACATGGGGATGTGAACCTGCAACCGCTGGGGTGCACACCCAAGCTCAGTGACCACCAACCGCCATTGTGTCCAGATACTCTGCATGTGTGTCAACATAAAGTAAATGAAATGAAATCACAAATGTTACTGTATTTTATGTCAGTCACACACACGCTACATTACTGTCATTTAGCAGACGCTCTTATCCGGAGCAACTTACATACATACATACAATTCTATCCCTTTATACAGCTGGATATTTACTAAGGCAGATGTGGGTTAAGTACCTTGCCCAAAGGTACAACAGCCGTTCCCTAGCAGGGATTTGAACCAGCAACCTTTCGGTTACAAGCCCTGCTCCTTCCTGCTACACCACACTGCTGCTGTACAAGACCTAAAAACACAAATCGTCAGTTAGATCTGTATGGGTTCCGTGGGGGGTCACACAGGGCACAGACACTCTGCTTGGCCATACTAAAATAGCTCCTTCCGGGGCACCATTATTACCGCCACATCTGTGGTCACAGGACCATCAGACACAAAGGTGCGACACCAGCTCAGCCAGGGTCATGACCCCATTCAACTCTAGCATGCTTAGGAATGACGCAAAAACAAACCAAATGTGTTAGTTATGGCAGCAGTCCCGTCAATACTGTTGCAACTAGTATGATTTCATCAGATCATTCGGAATTTTGCGCTGCACACCAGGGCTTGTTGACTTAATGTGTTATTAACTGCAATGTAAGATCCCAGGAGTGACAAAGACGTCTGTTTGCACTGTATCTGATTACACTTAAAAGGTTTTTATTCTCGCAGTGTATTGAGCCTCACCTATTCCCATTGCCTGGGTTAGTAATGGATGCAGGGAAGGACTACTACATCCCACCTGCCACTATCTGGCCCTGTTACAAAACCTGTAGAATAACAGGCATCAGAAATGTGAAGACAGGCAAAAAGGCAAGTAAACCATACAGCAATAAAACATTATAACATGAACCAATTTTATTTTTCCACAGGAGACAAATCTAATAAATGTTAAAGATTTAACTGGGTATACACCGATTTTTTCCAGTGAACTGTCCTGTGGATGCCCTTCAAATATACTTTTTATGAACTCAGAGCACATTTCAACACTAATGTGTAGTAAAACGCTCAGTTTTGCTTATATGGCACATAAGTGGCATGGGTAGTGGAAATCTGTCTGAGGAGCTCAGATCTGGGTGCAGGTTTCCCCCCCGTTACCTTAGAGGTCCCCAGAATGATTTATGCTTATTATATCTCTCTGACATTTTACTTTCCATATTAATGTGTATGGAAAGTGTTTTTTTAATGGTAATGTTTGGGAATTTAGACCTGATAAGGTTGCCAAGAACTTACAAAGTTTTGTGCTCAATATTAATCCCTGTGGATCATTGTAAGAGTCAGACATGAGGGTTACTAAGAAACTAAGCACTGTGACAATCTGATTCTCAGTCAACTGTGCAAGGGATCATTCCAGGCACTTGACACACCTCCATACGAACTCTGCCAATAAGCCAGTAACTCCTGCATTGTGTGTGTATGTATGTATGGCATGTTCCCTCTCCTAGGGGCAGCCAATTTCATTGTTACTGTCACTTCCATTGAAAGATTCACACGTGTATCTCCTATTGATCCATTCTCAACCAGATTTCAGGGAATTCCAGAAGGGGGATGCAGTAGTGTGAGATGCTGCATGGCATGTAGTTACGATAGCAGGAACATTATTATTTTATGTAAAATAAAATTCATTTTAAAATAATACATCAATAATATCATTTTGACGCCTGGAATCTTGTGTTCAATCCAATTCATAGGTACAGATGAACCTATACTCACAAACATATTGAAAACTGTGAAAAGAATCACCTGAAAAAATAGTTGCTTTGTTATTTTAACAATTTGACATGTTTCTTTAGACCCAACTTGCAATTCATTGTTTGAAGGCTTTTTTGTGATCGTGTTTATTACAGTATGTGCAGTCTAGAAATGGCAGGCATAATGTTCTCACTTAACACACAGTAACACTGAATAAAACAAAATACAGGACAAATGACAATTACAAAAAATACCCAACTTGTCCATATAAGAGTGACAGCAAAGAAACTGAAAAAAAGAAACCAAAAGTCAGTAGTACACTTTTTGACCACGAACGTTCCAAACAGCTCATGTAAAAAACATTTTCCTTAGCCTTCTGAGAGACCGATGGGGAGCACTGAACTGAGAGGATCCCTTGTGTCCATCTAATGATATTTCAAGTCCTGTCTTTCAAAGAGACTATCCAGATTAAATTACATTTGCTAAGCAGATGCTCTTATCCAGGGTGACCTATAGTTTACAACTGTGGTGGTATGGTGTGGTGGTAAACCGCTTGCAACCTTTAGGTTATAGGCTTGTATAGGCTTGCTGGTTCAAGGTCAGGCACTGTTGTTGTGCCATTGGGCAAGGTACAACATATCCACCTGTATAATTTGATAATGTAAAAAAAATCCAAACTATGTAATTTGCTTTAGACAAGAGCATCTGCTAAGCAAAATGCCATGTAATGTAAATCTGCACGAGATACCGTCACCCTTCCTTCACTTAACTCAATTCATTCATTCATTAACTCAAGATATCCTAATGCAAGCCCTAATCTACAGAGAGGAATTCACAGTGCCCTAGTGGTCTGACAGACCCCAGGACTGGAGTTCACCAAATTACAGTGAACTCTGAAGTAGGCCCCTTCAGACTGCTGGAGATTGTGCTTCCTACTTCATCATGAGTAACAAACTCAAGCAGGTCTTGGCTTTTTGTTAATCCTTACACAACATCATAGTTTTGGCAGCCACTGAAAATGAAACTAAATGTATACGTGTAACGATTAAAAAAAATGTTATGAGCGATTTGCACAGATTTGTCACTCAGTTAAGGAAAAATATCCATACTGGTTAGCCAGAATGCTCCCCTCTCTCTGGTGAGGTAGTATATCACCAAAGAGCTACATCAACTTCAGTATAACCATGGAGCCCCTTTTTAACACAAAAGAATTTACACAAAAGGAAAGAAAAGGCATTAACCAGGTAATTTCTCTATAGACAACTAAGAGATATGTATACATTTACACATACAAACGTCTCAGTTCTGGAACCTCTAATCTCTGAGGCACACTGGTCAGTGGAGTAAGTAAAAATGACCTGAAATTGACCTATGAACACATTACATTGTTAACTTTTACTGTCTGTATTCACAATTTCTCCAACTGTCCAAAACTGGGACTGGAAAAACCTAAACACCTGTTTTAAAAATTTGACCATTTTATAAAATATTAGGCAGATATCTTTTGATTCATCTGTTTTAGTTTTTTTTCTTTATTTTGTCAAAAAAGCTGTGTTTGCAATTTGTTGAGGTCAACTCGGAATTTAAAAAGAATACTGGTCTACAGGTTCAGCGTGTGTTAGGGTTTTGTGTCAAGTCTGTGGTCGTCTCCCCACTTGTGTTGATTTGATTGGTGTACACAAGCTTTAACGAAACATTAGAAGAATCTGGAGCCCTGTGGCACAACGTGACGAGCACGTCTCAGAAATGTACATCGGACACAGGCAGCACCTCCTGGCATTTCTGTGCTCCAGCTACTGCGGCTGTCTCCTCTTACTGCGTTCTGAGCTGGTAATCTGCAAAGACCAAAACAAGACAAAGCTCCAGTCATTCATTTATCAACTAGACAGAATGGGAGGAGATCGCATAGAACCAAACATGAGTTGTGAAATTCGTTCCTCGTATTTCCCGTTTTTAAATTCAGTCCCTTTTTTGACCCCGACAATAACAGAAATATAGGATGAGGATCCGAATGAGACAGTCAGTTTAAAAGACAGTCACCACGTTCCTCAGCGATGTCAGCCATTCCTTGTCAGAAAGTGTGATGTTATGCACTTTAATGGTTAAAAGGAAGAATAGGCAGCTGAAAAGACGAACCAAAAGACGTCACAAGCGATCATAAATTCAGAAGAAACTGGGTTTAACGGAGGGTTAATTACTCTGTTTGGTTTTGCAGGGGAATTTATGCACTCAAGCTGTTCATCACTCTGGCTAGACCCAGTCTTAACACTGAGGCACCAGCCTCCATCACTATGGCTGAGCGTCCCCAAAAGTCTGCCTCTGCTGCTTTCTCCCTGACGGTCCCCCAAAGTCTGCTTCATTTCCCCCTGAGGGCTCCCCAGGGCCCAGCTCTGCTAATGGCCTCCTGAGGACCCCTACAGCCTGTCTCTGCCTCTGGCCTGCTGCCTCTTTTTAAAGAAGTGCTCAGTCTTTTCTATGCCACTGTTTTTCCTGGAACATAATTTGACAGATTGCTTAATTGTTGCACAATTTCTGCAAGCTTAATGCAGATCAGCATGAGGAAATCCAACATCTCACAAATCACTGCTAGGAAAACACAGGACCGTTTCCCCCTTTGTGCAACAACAAATGTTCGGGTGCGTTTTCTGATTATTAGTCTTATTCTGATTATTAGACTGTTTCACACAGTGGTATGTCAGCACTTCTGATAAATGGACACCTCCTGACCTTTCACAGCATAGCCCCAGCCAAGGACTGCGTCTGCGTGTGGTAAGACTTTCTGGTGATGAACATGGAAGATTGATTAAAAAGTAAATAAGTTAAATACCGAAATTCATAAAACAAAGCTGCGTGGTGTTTGCGATCCTCAGAGGGGCAAGTTATTAACTTATCTAAACTCAGAACTGCAGCTTGAGTGGAGGACAAAGGGACCTGGTAATAGAGAAAGTTATTGATTAATGCATCGCGTCCGTGGCGGCCAAGGTTTGATTAAGTGTTGCAATATCCGTCCATGGGAGAAACCCGCATTAATCCTGCCCAACAATGCAGGGCCCACGTGCAGCAGTATAAATAATCATTAAAATGGACATTTGCTATGGAAACAGAGGAATGGAAACAATGCTGTGAGAAACACTCGGGTTCGGATGACGAAACCCTCTGGCCCCCGCACCGAAAAATGTCTGGTTCTCATTCCGCTTTAAATCGCACACGCATTAAGACAATTAAGCGCAAAGCCTACAGCGGAACAGTGTTTTCGCGGTTGCTAGGCGACACGCGGGGCAACTTGGAACAACAGTGAACAGACCTTTAACAGAAAACAGTTTGGGGAATAAAGCGTATCAGTGTTTTCTTTTCAAGAGTTTTAAGTTAAGTGGAGTAAAAACAACTAGATATATGCAGTCCAGTGTAAGTCACACTGGTCTGATTGTTTTTTATTACGTTTTAACAGGGCAGTGACTTTAATTCAGAGACAGCTTGCATCAGGAGTTCAAATGTACACCCTGCTATGCCGTGTCGAATGGTACGTAACGTTTAAACGCATAATTTTACACTTTTCTTCTTCACTTTTTCAGGTGGAGCACCACAGCAGCTCTGCCTACTTCATTGGCTAACTGTTAGCACCGTTAGCACAGCAGTGCCTGGTCCCTGTGCATGCCAGATACAGTCTCCTGGGTATCCGTGGCAGGTGATGGCACACCTCAGAGGCCTGTCCTGGATATCCCTCTTACAGAGACAGCAGGAAGCCGAAAGGTGGTTTCCAAAGCCGTTGTCCCCTCCACATTTCAGAGGGAGGTCCCTGAGAAACTCTCTTTAGCGTAGGGAGATGCTGACTCAGGATCAGCGGCTCTGACGCCGCGGCTGACGGTGGAAACGAAGGGCTGCCGATGGGGGAGACTCTGGGTAAGACTGCTGCTTCCTCGCTGGGAGATGCTGACTCAGAATCAGCGCCTGTGACTCCGCAGTACACTTGGCCCAGCCGGGATGATGCCACGGCGCCTAATGAGACCGGCGGTGCTTTTATTGTTAGCGGACTGTCGGATTTGTGCATCTCAGCCTGCAATTTGTTGTGCTGGGTGTGTGCTTCGGGTTTGAGATTAGAGGGTGCAAACAGGTTAAAACCCTGATTTTTAATCCAACTGCTGTCACGCCATACCGTTTTTAATTCAGCCTAAATCTGAGTCCCTGAACATCACGCAGCTGCGGCTTGCTTTAGACGTAACTTTTGGCCATGAAAATTAAAAAGTTCACAGTAATTAAAACAGCTTGCACTGAAACCTGCGAACGTGTGAAATGATCCACATACATACCTCCGTTCTGAGTGATATACCTAACCCACGGCAAGGCTTGGTACCCACTCTTCTCAATGATCTTCAGGTAGCGCACCTACAAAACAACAAAACAGAAGTGGTAATGGACCTGACCTTGTAACCAGCAGATTGCAGATTTTAATCCTAGACAATGCCCCCATGTTACACCCTTGACCAAAGCAGACTTAAACCTGACTTAAGTAAATACCCAACCATGTGAATGGACAGTCTGTAATATGTCAGCTGTGCAGATCACCCTGGACGATGGCGTCAACAGAAAAGACTAAAAATAATGCATCAGTGTCACACATTTTTCTCAATCAGCCTGCATGCAGTGGGACAAACAGCTCAACACACAAAGGTCAAGGCACGTTTGGAAGCATTTATTCCAGCGACCGTGCAGACTCTTCGTTTAACTGCGAGAAGGGCAAAGTCTTTCTCACTCTTTTTTACAGGGCTGTGCCTTCGTGGGCCGGTCCAAAACCAGCTCACATAAAACATTTTTTATTTCAGCCAGGTCCATACTCTTTTCCTCTTATTTTAGCGTTTTGCGTTATCGTCGCAGACTTTACGATGCCAGGCCTCAAGGCAACGCCCTGCACGTTTACCTCACAGACCCAAAGCCATTGGCTGCGGACCATGAGAATTTTCAACATTTACAGAGAAAAAGAAAAAGAATGAAGAAGTTGTTGAGAAATGACGAGTATTAATAGTAGTAGGGGAACCGGCGCTCTCGCTCCAGTGGAACATTTCATGGTGCTTTCTCGCTTTTTTTTTTTTTTTGTCATGTTGTGAAACCATAACTTACTTACTAACGCCAAGAACAAGACACATGGCCTTTACTTTGCAAAACTGAATTTTTCACAAGCCTGCTGCAATGTTAGAAGACAAAAACTGTCGACCAAAGCAAAACGTACAGTAGGCACCGTTTTCTGGAATACATAATCGTGGCATCAGCAAAATCAGGACAGCTTTAAGAGAATATAAACATTACTCAGTATAAACAGCAGTAAGTCACAGAGGACACACTACCCAGTGGTACAAACGGGCGGCAGTGTAAGGTGCAGGGCTTGTACCCAAAAGGTTGCCGGTTCGATTCCCCCGCTGGGGCACCGCTGCTGTATCCTCGGGCAAGGTACTTCACCCCCAATTGCCTCAGTAAATATCCAGCTGTATAAATGGATACCATGTAAAAATTGTAACATATATAAGTCACTCTGGAAAAGAGCGTCTGCTAAATGACAGTATTCTAATGTACAAACCCTGCCAGGTTTGTGCACTGCACTCTGCCTGAGGAGCGTGAATGCAGTGATGGGTCCCCACACAGCAGGGGCAGCTGGGGCTTCAGCCTGAGCTTTGGTCATGGAGCGTGCCGACCCAACCGCACACAGCTCACAGCAGGGGACTCCATTACCACTGTACACCCCCCCGCTGGACACACACCTGTGATTTTACACTCTAACACTTGCCATCCAGGGTGAGCCCCATGCAGCCTGGGTTCGGACCCTGTCTCTGGTCGCTCTGGGCGAGAGCATCAGAAATTCACGGTAGGCAAGGCTGGCAAATAAGTTTGCAATTCGTTTGAGCGACATCACGACACCAATGGCCTTAGCCGACAGCCTTACTGAGTGGCTTGCTTATGGCCATCGCCGCGCTGTGAACACCACTGTAGGTCCGGCCGAAATTAGAAAGCGCTCCCAGAAAAACCCCAAAGTCATTCCTCGGGTGCAGCTACGGGCGGGGCGGGGCCAGGGAGAAGCTGACTCCGCGCATTCCTCGGGCTCGGCTTGGCGGCAGGTGAGGCGGGCGGCCAGCGGACCAGAGGGCGTGTCCTCCTCCCCCCCCCCCGCGTGGCCCGGCTCCCACGGCGGCCGCTGCCGCGCCCCGTTACAGCACGGGCCCGTCTGTTCTGGGCAGAAAATAAAGTCAAACTCAATAAGCGCAGACTGCGCGTCAGTCCAGACAGCGCTCCTGCACGGCTCGGTGCTAAATGCAGACGCTGCAGCCGCTGCTGCTGCAGTTTACTGTAAGTCCCGCTTCTTAATTTAGACCGCCTTAAAGGCCTGCCGCCGTCGCCAGAGCCCTCTGGCCCTCGAGGCGACAGCGACTGTGGCGACAGGCCACACGCTGCCAGAATCGCCCCGCAACCGTTCCCGTAGCAACAGCTGTCATGCCTGCAGAAAGAGCAGGACTGTGGACAGACTACTGGGACTGTTTTTTTGCTTGCTCTGTCCTCTGGTTTTAGAAGGACAGGGTTAGATGTGCTATTTGTGCATTCTCTGTGTGGCTTAAACCACCCTTTGATCAGCGCTGGAGTAATCTGAAAGAAAAACATCTCTAGGTTCCAACTGTCTGGCAATAAGGTGGTTTAGCGACAAGGTGTTTTTTACATTTCACGAAATGGGAGTTCCCAGTACGAAATGATCACAACAAAACAATACTCCCCGAAGAAATAACTGATAGAAAAACAAAAATATAACATGCTTGAAGACGTTTACTTCTTTGTTCATGTCTCAAACCCCTTGCTGTGCTGATGTGCAATATATCACAGGTTTGAGGGCCCTATCCCTTTTATAAAATGGCTCAATAATTGGTTGAACTTAAAGTTAGCTACTTAACCTTAACTACATAAAGTAAGAGGAGAGACTGAATTTAACAAGTTGCACTGATTACATGAAACTGCCTTTGAAAGTTATACAGTAGAGTTCAACTGCTCGCAAGAAGTAATTGCTTCTCAAAAACAAATGGTAAACATTTTCATTTTTGGTTACTTAATTTAGCGCTTAGCGATGTGGAATATATTAGTTAGTCTACAATACTTGTTTATCAAACAGCAATGATATTTAAATGATGCACAAAAATCCCAGCGGTACTTCTATGAATAATGTCACAACCGGGCCACAGATTATAAAATGATTAGTTCCAATTGGCCAAAGTACTTTTTGCCATAACTTCTGAGAAGTCCAGATACATGATTTTTTGGGTGGGGAGATGCATATTACATTCTAGACAGTTTTAATATACAACATTTGATAGTTTGATTTCAAGGCCTGCTTTCAGGGCCATGAAGCATTTTCTGATTTTGCGAAATTCAATATTACAATATTTTGCAGTATCATTTCATCATGGTTCATCTCCATCACGGTTCATCCTCATCATGGTTACACCAGAGGCCCGGTTAACCCGCCGCTGACCCCACACTGGCCGCCACAGCCTCATGGTGGCCCTTTGCGAGGGTGTATACAAAACACGAGGAACGCAGCCATGACTAAGTGGCCTGCCGCAATGTTTCTGCTGAATATACAGATGTATGCCTGAAAAATGTACAATGCAGCTGGGCCGCGCACTGCATACTCATGGAGACAGTGGGTTGGGCTGTCTGGTGAAGATGGGGGGGAAGGGGAGTCAAAGAAGCTCTGATTACACGTCACAGAGGGAGAGAGGGGGCCATGATGTGGCTCTCCCCCACCCCCTCACCCCCCCTCCAGCTCCTCACCCTTACGATCGCCCCACGCGTGCCGTCCCACTCGCCCTCCCGAAAGAAGGGGGGCTTGTGTTCCACTCACACGGCACAGACCTGCCCCTGCACTTAGCGGTGTGCTAAAACCCCAGCTCCACCCGGCTTTGATGTATGGGTGCGTCTCGCCGAGATTCTGGCCGCGCCGAGACCCGCTGCACACTCTTCAGGCTGCGATGCAGTGAGGACGACGAGCGAGATTCGGAGGACGGGCCTTCTGGGAAATTCTCCCTGTAATCAGGACCGACGACTGGCGCTCAAAGGGGCCTTTTAGCGGGAGTGGCAGAGTCCTGAGGCAAGGCCGCTGGCTCCAGAGGAGATTCCACACGACATTCCCAGGGTTCCCAATCACACGGAGCACTATCGGCGCCTCCTTGAGGCCAGACTCTGCCACTGCAGATTATGTGACTCTCTTTTAGGTTTTTAGGTTTTATGTTCCAGAAATAAATTTCGCTCCCACAACAGCACTTTATACTTAAATGTAATTTTTGGCCTGTTCGTAATGTCTTCAGTGTTTGTACGGTAAATGTAAAAATTGTTTCTAATTACAAGTCAGTAAAATCTCATTGCAGTTGCTTAGAAGACACTCTTACCCAGACTAACTTACATAGCTTACGGTTTTTTTCCTTATCCATCCATACAGCTGGATAGTTACTCACCCAGCTTGAGTTTATGCACCGTTGCAAAGTACACAACAGCAGTGGACTACCAGGGAAACTGAACTTGCATCATACCAGTTACAAGAGCTGCTCCCTACCGCTACGCCACACTGCCGCCACGCTCAGGCAACGCTGCGCCACTAGCAGTCTAGTCTAGCGCCCGATGAACTTTCAAATGAAATTCGCTGCACTTTTAATTCGAGGAAAATCTAAGTAATGTCTACCACCTAGTCTCTCCCATATGGTAAGGCCTTGCCTCCAGCCATCTGTCACTCTCCCGGTTTTACATACATCTGGTGTAGATTGCGTAGCGCAGCTTATATACAGTAAGAATGCAACGGACCACCACTCATTACAGGGAGGAGTATTATTCCTCACACACTAGTCCTTTATGTAATGAGAAACACCTGCTGCGCATCGATTAAACGGCTGAACCACCTGCTGCCTTTGATTGCTTGCCATTTGCGCGTCCATTATCTCAGTTTATCATAACACAGTGATGCATCACTGGTAAATGAAGCTAAATGTGCTTGTGCACCCTGTCCAGCGAACCCGGAGCGCACCACATGTCTGCAATCACACACTATCTGTCTGATCATACATCACACTATACACAGCCAAGATCATCACCATGTGATCACGCATAGATCACACGTCACACATAGTTACATGCCTCTGACCATGCACTGTTTCAGACAGCCCTTTGAATCATGGCAGTAAAGCAGGAAAAGATTCACTCCAAATCAGCCACTTGCTCCATTTGCTTAATCAGGACTGGATTTCTGTTCTACTGTCAAAGCAAGGTCTAATTATCTAATGATGAGGTAACTTCAAAAGTGACATTCTGCCCTTTTAAGGTCATGTAATACTGAGGAAAAAAAAAACAGTAAAATAGTTTTCTCTGTGTGGAAAAACACTGCTCAATAAAACACCAACGCCTTGGTTGGAATTTACACCTGCAGCCATTTGGCTACAAACACAGTTACCAGAATGGCAAACTCAAAAGCTACGACACAGCAGTAAGAAGTGAGCAGAGCTACTACCAGCTGGAATAGAGACTTTTTAGCTGACCACTTTTTTTCACCACCAAATTCAAAACTGATCAACATAAAGCCTTCAGATGACATGAACGCGCCGTTGAGAAACGCATTGATTCTCCTGAGCGCTGGCGACTAAAACCATTCACCTGTGGCGCAACAGGGCCATCTAGTGTCAGGTAACCCTTACCACAACCCTGTAAGGAAAAATATATTTTGCACAATAAAGGTCTCCCCCTGCTGGCTAAAGAGCAAACTGTAACACTGACCTGGATTCCTGAGGTTGTGAAGTACGGGATTTCAAACTTCACACTGATGGGTGGTTTTCCCTCTTTGTCTTCAGCCTCCACACTAGGCAGCCCAAAGTGTGCTCGCATCAGGAACTCCTTACCACCCTGAGAGAGGACAAGACAGTCAGGAGAGCACAGACTGGGCCCACATTCTCCACCCCCTGAGAGAGAGAGAGATATATGGCAGAGGCATTCCACTGCTATAGCCCCAAGTCAGACGGTTTAGAAGGGAAAGACCTTGTGGGAAATACCCAGGGCTCTATTAAATACAAAAGTTTATGCAAAAAACATAGTGCTAAACTCTGCTCATGTCTGTTTAATATTGGTAATAGTGGTAGAGCACAGGAATCACCAGCAGCAACCTCAATCACAGCAGATGGGCTTTCCACCTTAAGATACTCACCTACATCTTAAGTCAAGAAGTGAATAAAACAAAACTAATTTATGCTAAAACTTGATTTTGACATACTGAACTATATCATAAATGCAGAAAGTTAAAGCAAAACTTCCATAAATAACTACAATCTACAAATTTTTCTGTGCATTTCTTATCAGTGACCATCTCAATATCTGCTGAC
This sequence comes from Megalops atlanticus, assembly GCA_019176425.1. Classification (NCBI taxonomy): domain Eukaryota; kingdom Metazoa; phylum Chordata; class Actinopteri; order Elopiformes; family Megalopidae; genus Megalops; species Megalops atlanticus. The sequence goes on from CM032896.1 coordinate 7,918,458, forward strand.
TGTTTAAAAGCATTAGCCCCTAATTATGATGATAGTAATATACAGTATTAAATAGATAATATACTATATAGATAATATAATATATATCAAACAAATAACTGCTGGGTTTTTGGGTTGGCTCATGTGCTGGGCCAGGGGGCTGCTCACTGGGAAGGACTTGATGGACCAGATGATCTCACTGTTCTCGGGGACCCATTTGACCCCGCCCACCGTGGTCTTGAATTTGGGCGAGTCGGCGTCGGTAGGGACAGGAATGTGGATCTCCACGTTGTTGGCGGTGGACCTCCTCTTGAACTGACTCTTAGCCTGGAGGGACAATCGCTTTTACTGGTCAAAATTTATTCATTTACAACTGGGGCACTTAAATGCGTATGCTTTAGTTTGCTTGGGGTTTTATTTGGACAGTGTTTTGCGGGACTATTGTGCGGTTTGGGCTAAATGTCCTGGAAATGCACTAAAAGTTTACTGTTATGTATAACATTTTTAATATAAATACCAATGAATAATAATGCGTCTATCCATCTATTATAGTATACTTATTTTATCAGTTGAACCATGCATGGTTTCTTATTGGCTGGAAAAGCTCAATGCTTCTTCCTATAACCTATGTTGACAGAACACAACTAAAAGCAGCTTTATCTCAGACCCTGCACCTGACATGAGTGTGCACTGATATGAAACCTGCTCTGCAGCATGTTCAACACTGTTCCCTTCTCCATCAATCTAGAAGTGTTAGTGATAAAATGTTGAGATGCAGTATAGTGGAGCACCATGGACTGGCATTTCCAATTCTACTGTACACTTAGCTCAGGTCAAACCATGGGAGAAAATCAAGCACTTTAAAGGTAAAATAAAAAACGATATTGATTTGATTTCTGGGAGAGCTCTTCTTTAAAACACTTTTAGCATTTAGGTTAAACCATATATGAGATGAGTTTAGACAATGGAAACAGTGTTAGAGTGTGTAGCATTGAAACAGTATCATAAAAGCATTGACAAAACTACCATCGTGTTATACTAGCCTTAAATACTGATGATAAAATAATTCTCCCCAGAGAGAATCCCTTTCAGAAAGCCAAGCAAGATTCTTATATTTATTAAGGTATTTTGGGTTTTGATGACCCATGTACAATTTCATTTATTTAGCAGAGTATGCCTGAATGCTTAGAGTATCTCCATCTGAAAATTAAAATACATACATCAAACTGTATTACCACATTAAACTGTAATGTTTCTACCGGAACTACATTGTTCATGTCATTTTCAAGTAAACTGATGTTATGTTAACGGATGTAAAATAATGTGACCGGCAAAGGTGGATTTACCTTGATCATGTACTCGATTCTGCTGTGTGAGTGTTTCTCAATCACAGACTCGATCCAGATCAATGGCTTTACCTGCCAAACAGAGGCACACATTATTGTCAACACAGAGGTGCCTTCCTAAGTGTGTGATTTCTCTCTGACATCCCCAGGGGGCCAGGAAATTCAACTTTTCCAACTGTTATGGGTCTACTTTCATGCTTTTCAATTTAGCATCACTATTGCAGTTACATCTGTTTCATTTTGAAATAGCAGAGAGAAATTTAAAATGGATTTTAAAGGACAGGTTAACTTCTATTTTTTAATCACAAATAATTACAAATGAAAATGATTAACAGTAGTGATAGTCATGGTTGCAGTAATAATACATTAATAATCAGCTGAACATAACTGATAAACATAAGCACTGATGTGACCAGTATTCTCTAAACGAAAAATCAAAATGCAGTTGAGAGAATCATAGTGGTGAAGGTGTGTGAGAATAACTGTAAGGGGTACTTTAACGAGGTCTGTGCGCATACGTGCGTGTTCAGCCGGTAGGACATGAGTTCAAACTCCCCATCGGGTGGGATGAAGGAGATGGTGCGGTCGTTCTCAAAACGCGACAGACGCACGCACTGGTGGAACTTCACGTCCTCCAGCTCCACTGACTTGCTCTTCCCCCCTGCAAAGATGAGAGGAGAAGAGGCATAGAGAGAGACAGAGAAAGAAAGAGAGAGAGAAAATAAAAGTCAGAGCAGAACCCTCCTAGAGAACTCACTCAAAATCAGAACCTAGCTCAGGAACTCACTGCCAGTGATCTCAAACAGAACTCTGGTAAGGAACTAACCGCCAGTGCTTTCAAACAGAACCTTGGTAAGGAACTAACTGCCAGTGCTTTCAAACAGAACTTTGGTAAGGAACTCACTGCCGGTGTTCTCAAACAGAACTTTGGTAAGGAACTCACTGCCAGTGTTCTCAAACAGAACCTTGTCGTTGAGACCCAGCCGCAGCTCAGGCATTCCCGACAGGAACACACGCATCTTGATGGAGCCCACGATCTCGCTGCGCAACACGTTTCCATTAGCGCTCACCTACAGGGACGGAACACGATCAGCTGATCAACACACCATACATGACCATTCAAACCTGTCTTCTAAAGCGGGTGTGTTTTAACCAGAGATGGTAGTGAGATGGAGCATTGGCACTGGGTGTAATTACAGGATGGATGTGTGCAGATATGCGTGCGATTGTATCACTCAAACCCACAGAAGTGTAAGCAGCAGGTGAGTGTGCCCCATCCCCATCCCCAAAGCCAAAGCCTTTTGCCATGCAAACCCAGTAGAAGTAGGAGACAAAAATGTTTTATCAGATGTATAAGATCTGTATTAAACAGAGGTCAGACTTTCTGTCCCCATGATGTTAGATTAACATGGTGAATGTCCATTGAAAAGAAAACTGGTCTTGTCACAAACTTTCAGGTGCCTACGGGCCTTTCAAGTGGAAAACATATCTCTAACATGGACTCCTGCAATGCATGGAGCTTCTGTAGAGAGTAACAGTCTCTATATCTTTGGATCGTGAGCTGGATATATGATTGGATGATCAGCCAAGTCTGATGGCTGCTGGGTGAAAGGAGTGAGAGAGAACATGGGGATTCCCCAGCTAAACAAAAACATCCCACACTGGCATCCTACCAGAAGGTTTACAGACTCTATGACATCCAGGAAGACCTCGTTCTTGCGGTACTTGATGCCCTCTGACCTCCAGGACACGGCGTTGGTGACGGTGGCCGGGGGCCGTGGAGCCCCGGTGTCCAGCTTGTGGCCCTCCTGGGTGATGTATCTGCAGAGACAGAGTCACATGCTGGCATCTGAGACAACGGAAAACATGCCATGGGCAGCTGAGCTCAGTAACCTAGTGCAAAACTCACATTTAAGGACAAAATGCCACCACAGTTATACTGAGTACCCTCTCATTCACCATCAGCACAAAAATTACTGTGTAGGTCAGAGGGGCCTGCCCCTAAGAGCACTCCAGGGGACAGCTGGGTGATGAAGTACACTCACTCCTGCAGGATCTTGCTGTCTGTGGTCTGTGGGTAACCGAAGTCCATCAGCTCGTCCATCAGCTCATAGATGATGACAAAGTTGTCCCGGATGCTCTCCTCCTCCAGCTCCTTGAAGTACTCGGAGAACACCTGTCAAACATGAGGACAACACAGACAGAGGAGGCCTGAGTACAGAACCATAACCTAAGCTTCAATGCATTGTATGCAGTGTACAAATTACAGAGACCACTGCACTGAAACAGAGCATTACAATTTTGTTGCAATATATTACCTCTTCATGGTCATATAAGATTGCTACCTGTGCAGGAGTCAAATGTCAAACTAATGCAATACAAAGTGGTTGATTTTCCTCCATTAAAATATGCTCATTTAAAAGCCCTTGCAGGTAGAGAATTATATGTAAAAATTTAAAATAATACATTATGTTCACAGCAAATGTTGGCTAATGCTGGTTTAACATCTGGTTTAACAGGTACATAAATTCTCCCAGATATGAAAATGAATTCGGAGAACTCTTTCCCCGTTGTGAACCCTGACACACTAAGACTGTCAGTTATTAACAGAGGAGCTCTCCTCAGCAAACGCTCTTCTTCACCACGACCCACCTGGACAATCTTGTAGAGGAAGGAAAAAACGAGGGAGACACAGGCGTTTTTCTTGGACGTTGCCACAACTGACAGAAGATGAGTTAAAGGAAATAAAGCTTACCCAAAGGTGTGCTGTAGGAAAGAAAGTTTAATACTTAACCTTAAAGTTTTACTTAAATAAATCTTAAATCATAATGAGCATACATATTAAACAGACAACACTCTGTTGTGATGGCAAAGAGGATTCTTGACCCCAAAAACAGATAAAGCTACCCTGACCAATCCTCATGTTTTGCTATGCTGCTTTTGATTGGTTCATATAAGCCAGTGATTGACAGCACAGGGTAGCTCCACCCCTTATACATTCCATGTAGTCAAACTCTCCAGTCGCCAGTGTCAGTGGGCCAGTCAATGAAAGTGACAAGACAAAGCATCTCACTCATGGGTCCCTGAGCCATAGACAGCGGTAAGGATACGGTACAGGTTGTTGTGTTTGATCCACATGAAGCGGACTGCACCGTGAGCCAGGATCGGGGACAAGGTGCCCTCCTCCTCCTTATCCATGAGGAGGGACATGAAATGTTCGATCTCCGACATGTCCACATCTCCCCTGTAATTGCGGCAAATGAGCACCTGTGGGAAACAAGCAGCATTGTTGGATAAAGTAATGTAAGTACAGTAAACCCCATACATCATCTAAAAATAATGCAGTTATCCTTTATCATCATCAGAAAGCTTGGTTGTAAATTACTTCCCATGCAAGTGTCTCTGCTTCTTTGCAGAGTCCAAGTAACCATGGGAACACAGACTGAAGCCCAGGAATGTACAGCTTAAAAGCTTAGGGGCCAGAAATGGAGCAGTTGTGGCAAACAGACTGGTCACAGGTTATTACTGTTGTAATGCCAATGGCACCTACATTTACATATCTACATATTTACATATTTTAAAAAGTATTTACCAAGCATAAAGAGAGTGAGCAGGTAGTGCATGGGTCATGTACGTGAATGTTTACGAATCTTAAGTAATTTAGTAATCGTTCAGCAAATGTACTCACATATTAGGTATGTTCACATTTGTTGTACTGAAATAATGCCATTTTTTAACGTTAACACAGGTATACCCCGCCAACAATTATTTTTGGCGCAAGCCATACCTGCCATCTCAACAGCTAGCTCATTTTGCCTCAATAGGTAGCTATTTGTGCAGTACGATCTAATTTTGAAAGCTATGTGCGCTATATGATACGAAGCTTAATGGTAATCAATTTAGAGCAATTGGCTAGCTAGATAGGATCAGGCTGACAAAAAAGTTATCATTAACCAGTTGGCAGGCTAACTGCGCGGTGCAAACAGGTGCACAACTGCTCTGAGTGTTTGCTGCTAGCTAACGTTAGCTAACAGCCCCCCCGAAAGCCCACCCCACTTATCTCGCTCTCGCCTTCTTACCTTGCCTTTCAAGTCCAACACATAGACAGCGCTTGCCGACATCCTGGCTCCCTTTTCGCTTCCGGATGAAGCGATTCAGCGAGCCAATTTTAACGTACTTTATCTGGCAGTGTGGGTAGACGCTGATTTTCAACACAGCTGGAGCAGCGGCTACATGCGCCTATCCGGTATCGAAAAGCGCCAGACACCGGAAGAGAGCGCGTCTGCTTCCTTTTTCCGAGAAACAGTCATTTGACGTAAACGGTTAAAAAAGATCTCAAATCAGCTTTACCACCCCCTATCCCGATGTCAGTCATGTAGCGTAAACCTTCTGTTCTGATCCAGGATCAGACGCCAAGCACCCAGCCACATCATGCATTTGAAAGAGCTAAATCAGGGCCGCGCACCGCAAGCGGGACCGCGGAAAAGCCCCCATTCTTGTCAGGCTCTGCCGCTTGGCTTCCACATCCCCAAGATAGTGGTTCCTAAACATTTTCCTACTTTTTTATTGTTATCTACTCTCTGACCCATCACAAACTGCAGAAGTAAACTTGTACAGTTTGTTAAAGCAAAATATGAGGGAAATTAAACATTCTTTACTTATTTTAAACAGATGGAATATGCAAACAATAATGCATTTTAACATTATTCTTGAATACCTGAAAGGAATGGTTGCCAATCAATGAACAATAAATACCTTACATATCTCCAGAATTATTTGCATGTTCATTTTAATAACTACTGTTTGGAAAATAGGCTTGCCTGCAGAAATACATTCAGAGCACCAGCATGTGTTGCTGTTGGTTGTGCAGCGGCAATGCTAATAATGACACACCAATTAATTGCATTCTCTGTTATTATTTCCTTCTATTGGCCCACAACACATTTTGGGTCTTGACCTATACAGAACCCAAGGAAAACAACCAAGGAATTGAGGTAAATGAGCTTTTAAACATGTTTTTACAGGTCTTTGGGATGTGTCACCGTAGCATTGTGTGGTGACCCATCACATTGCACAGATTCAGTACTGGATTTTTCCTTCTTTTATGTTTAATTTTAACTACATAAGCTTGAATCATCTATTAGTCATCATACCCCGGACTAGAACTTTTGTTCTTCATTTGTCTTCCTTTGCCCCTCCCATCAATTTCCATCCCGGGATTGTATGGATGGGCATAATTTACAGAGATGCATTCAGTTTGTGGCTTGAGATGTATCTTCCAATCACAGATGAGATTCAGGGAACTAAATCAAACTGCTGATTCATACTGCTTCAGGTCATGAATTAAATTCATACGACCATGTCAGATGCTGATTGATGCTGATCCATATGTCCATGTCAGATTCAGTGCCATGAACAAGACTTGTAAAGCTTAAAGGGAGAGAGGCACCTGCCTGCTTCAGTTTTAACCTGCAAAGTGTTGGTTAATGTGGGCAACACCCGTTCCTGATGTTAGTCTTTCAGTCTGATCATTTTGGCCAGCACATTGGCGCTTATGCCAGTGACCTTATGTGTCAAATGAGAACATTATTGTTGAATTGTGCAGTTCATTCTTTTTACACTTTCTTTTTCTCTTCATTCATTGGGTACAACAACACCAGCAAGCAATGCCTAGCAGCTGGTCTGAAACATTCCCTAAAGTGTGACAAATTTAAAAAAACAATCAGGTAAGCTTCTGTAGAAAATGATACAGCTTCATTCATACAGATGTTTCACACCTGGTTTATCACTGTAAAAATTTAATGGATCCAGCTGATGTAAGAAATATTCTTGCAGTGCTCTTTTCTATAGAGGAAGCCCTCAGCTTAACATTATAGTGGATGCAGGTAATCAGATCTATTATTCATGAACACTGCGATCCGTGCCAGGGGCTGAAACACGGGATCACCTCCTCAGTCTTTTTAAAACCTCCTTGCCATTACTTGCTATTACCCTGTGAGTACAGCACAATACCCCCTGTACAATAAGAGCACCAGTAGCCACTCCCATGCACATCCCTGCCTTCAGTTTTTCTTATGCAGTTGAGCTTTCTTAAATTCACCACAAGGTGTCATCTGCAATACACAGATTCAGGCTTTTGACAGAAAACAGATCCACTTTCCACAGAACAGATTTTAAAATGTGGATAGGGCCTATGCCCAGTGGAGGGGACAGATTTCAACCAAGAGTGTTTGTTCATTTTTTTATTTTTAAGTAATTTCAGATAAAATTAAGGTAGCTAAGAAAATACAAAAATACATTTTTAAAAATGATTTGAAATATGAACTCCACTGAACAATTACAAAATATCCACCTGTCATCATGTGTAGAAGGCCATTGCTTTTATTTAAGAGACACAGCATTTTTACGCATACTGCATTTCTGAGTGGAACCAAATAACCCAGAACATCTAGGAGAGTGTTTTAGGGTGTAATGCTCTTTTCTGAGATGTGTGACACCCTAACACTTCTACATGTCATCCTGTGACAAAGCTGTGCAAGCTAGTTAAAAAGGGACATTTTGTTGAGAATTGTTCAGATCATGCAATTGTGCAGATTTAAATTAAAAGCAATCTATGGAAGCCTGAAGACAGGGCAGCAGTGTAGCTTAGTAATTAAGGAGCTGGACTTGTAAGCAAAAGGTTGCCGGTTTGATTCCCTGCTGGGCCACTGCTGGGCAAGGTACTTAACCCATAATTGCCTCTGTAAACATCCAGCTGTATAAATGGATAACATTGTAAAAACGCTGTACCTGATGTAAGCTGCTCTGGATAAGAGCGTCTGCTAAATGCCAATAATGTAACTATGACGTATGAACATATGTAACAAAGGAATGTTTGTGAGGAAGATATTTCCACAGTTCATTGACACAATCATTCTTCCTGAGACTGTATGAGCCGCAGCTTCATCAGAACTTACAACTCCTTACCGTATGGGAGGGCGCTGCAGCACTAAGACAACCTAGTCCCCTTTAAACTACGGGGGGCTGCAGCTTTTTCTCAAATGCTCATTGTATTTACACTCAGCAAGAGCAATGCAGTGTGGGAGAGATCCTTGAGATTTAGCTGAGTTTCCAGACTGACTTTAGTTTATTCACACGATAGCCTATTATCACATGAAAATTGTTGGTTCCGTACTTCCTTATCCTGGCTAGTGCTGACCCTCTTTTGTCATTCCTTGATAGTATCCACCGTATCGTATGTATGAGGGAAGATATAATGCAGCTTGCAGTCCTTGCGATGTCTCCTGTTTTGGGGAATTTCGCACCATGGCCTTGTCTTTCCTTATCGGACGGAACTCCAGGAGCCGACAGCTCCTCAGACTGTTCTGGGTACAGCCGATTACACTTCCAAAACAGATTCACTGTTATAGACAACTCATATTCCCCTCTATCTTTCAGTATGCTGTGTTGGAAAAAAAAGTTTTGGAGTTTGAGAAAATATGAGAAACTGTCATGGGCTAGTGTTCTGGTGTGGCCCGGTGTCTGGTGTGTTCCGAGCCATTGTGCTGCCTAGTATCTATTATTCGATATGTGTTCACCCGTCCCATTGTCACACAAACAGGTTCTGACTACAGTGGGTGGGATTGTTTGCTGTGAATAAGAATTTTGGCTGATATATTTGGCCAAATCTAGAAAATGGTACTAACTCACTGTGCCACACTGTGAATTTAAGTTATCACTTTGATATTATTCATATTATTCCGAACAAATGTGCAGATTTTGCTTGACACGTTTCATATTTAACTGAATAAGAACACTAATGTTCAAAAAAATGATTGACATTTGACAGGGTGACATTTACAGGGTGATTCAAAATGGAGATGTAAAGTGAAATGGAGATGTAAAGTGTTAGCTGCATGATTATTTTTATGATTCACAAGGCTTAGCCAATTGCTGATTGATTTGATCTTGGAGCTTTATTGCTTCATGTGCTGCTAACTTCTCATTTTTGCTGATAATCGCTGCGCTTCTCTGTTGTTCAGCAGGCTGCCAAACGATTATGGTAAATTGTCTTCTTCCAGTTAAGCTTCCGGATAAGGCTTTCTGTCACTCTGACATCGCTCTACTTGACCCTACTCAACTCCACTTAACTTGTGTTTTTCTTTTGCTCGCTCTTTAATTTTGGTTAGCATCAGGAACCCAAGGGTCTGATTCAATTTAACTGCAAAGCAAGCTTTCCTTTACTTTTGGGTAACAAAGTGAAGGCTGTTGGTTTCTTAAAAAAGATAAAAAGTTCATGTTCTTTTCTTTAACTGCCAGATTTGGAGACATGCCCTGAAATAACTTTTGCTTTTGCAGGCATGTGCCGTGTCTCATGAAATGCAGTTTTGAAATTCAGCCAAAGGCAACTGAACATTCTGTTAAAAAGCAGAGTTCATACCCTAGGCAAATGGTCTGACCACTTTCTACATTACATTAAATATTTGCACAGCAGATGCTTCTATTCAAGGCGACATCTCTTCCAAATTATAGATTTATACGCCGGGATGTTTACTGAGCCAACACGAGTTAAGTGCGTCGCTCAAGGAACACAACAGCTGAACAGAGCCCCGGTAGGGATTTGATTCTCCAGCCTTTTGGAGCACAAGTTCAGGAGTTCATTCCATTGTGAGGGCTTTGTAATTCCTGGAAAGCAATGTGAGAAGATGTCAGGCCTGTGGTAACCCCACTCAGCCCAGTGTATTGTGGGGTTCTGGAGAGGAAGCAGCATACAGTACAGTAGTATGGCAATATGAAACATGCATAGACAGATGCAACATTACAACAAGTGAGTATATTAAAACCTTAAAATGATTAAATGAACTAAAACAACACATCCAAACATGTATGTCTATAAAGGACTGAAACAGTACAGTGCTTTGCAAAACAAAAAAATGATTATTATTGTAAGAGGCATCACAAAGGGGCAAGCACAAAAGAATGAATTCATAGATAGAGACATAAATTAACAAGTTGGGATTGGGGAGTTGATCCTACAGAGTAGATGGACTGAGAGCAATAAGCACTGTAGTGTGGGAGAAGTGCGGAAAGTCTCTTTTTGTCAGGGGTGACTCAACAGCCTGTTTAACTGGGAAATTAATTTCAGGCTGATTCCAGGAAAACCAAGCCAGAAACGTCCAGCTGGCCATGTGTTTTCCTTTCTGGAAACTGCGTGTAATTTAGGCCGCTTCAAACAAGCCTTCCTCAGCTTTCAAATGTGTGCCAATGTTTCAGATGGATGTTGCACGCAGCTGAGCTTTCGTTATTTCACTCGTTTACTTTTTAGTTGTATCTTAAACCACAGCCAAAGATGCCTCTTTCTCTGCCTTTCTGTTTACGTTTCCACGTTCATCTGCATTGTAACTGTCCAAACTGATGGCAACTTACATATCCTGATTTATATAAATATCTCTAATTCACTAAAGGAGTTTAGAATAAGGACTGTACCCCACTGTACCTAGGACTCAGATCCTCAATAGGCTGGTTCACGGTACAAGTTATATTTCCCAGTCATTAGGCTGTGATGTTTTCAGTAGTAAGTAATGTTTATGAGGCTTCACACCCTGATGTAGGCTCTCATGCAGAAATATATCAGTGCTCTGTTTTTGAATTGGTTCTAAAATGAACATGCCAAGAGAATAAAGGCATTTTAAATCACTCTGTAAGTGTGCCTCGGTCATGTTTGATTCTTCATGTTACAGTAATTCTATCCGATTCATCTGACCCGAGTTTTTAGTGCACTCATGTCGTGCTCCTTTCCTGCCTTTGAGTCAATTTTTATGAGGCTCTTCCTCTGTTTGAATGATGGCCGTTCACAGGGCTTTTTTATTGTAACTCCTTCACTGAAGAAGATCGGTGCAGATTTGTCTGAGATGATGTTGAAGTACTTTCATATGAAAAAAAATCTAGCATGTGATGATGGGAAATATTGCCAAGGTTGCAAAGCTTCTACATCTGGAAATGAAATCGCAACCTTTTGCAAATTGCCCGAAGGCTCCTGGGAAATGCAGGCCTCTGAATACCCGTCATAAGCTTCCCACAGATGACCATCACACTGTCTGAAGTCAGTGAGATTACAAGTTCTATTGCAACAAGATTCCTCAGTAATTGTATTTCAGATGAAATGGTTGTTTGACTCTGTAAAGATGGCAGAGACCAATAGCAAAAGACCAGTAATGATTTCCCTGAGGAAACAGCTGGAGGTGATCGAAATGTGCACATGCAGATGACATCTTCACTGACATAATGCCACAGATATCACCACCTGTCAAGTTCATATTTTCAGTTCATTATGTTTCGGAAACTATCTGGCCACATGGCACTCTTGGCCAAAATAAAGAGACTATTCTTTGGTGACATTTCTGTGGAGCTGTTAGCCTTGCTTACCCGGTGTATGTCAGGCCTGGCTCTTTGCTTCAGCCAGACTAACAGACGCCTGCTCGCTACCAAACATTTAACTGAGATAACTCTGAATGGCCTGTAGGGGGAGAACATGACTTGCTATCCTTCTCTCTATTGAGTAATAAGAAAAGCCTACTGGGACTAAACAGATAAAACACCCGTTGCTTCTGATTGCACAGTCTGTGTGCATACATTATCTCAGTTTGGAGCATGGTCGTCACATGATGTGTCACCAGGACTGAAGCTGTTGAGCTACCTGTATATCTGTTTCACACTCTGGTTCCATGAGAGGATTTACAGCCCTGTGACCTCTGATCTGTCATAATCATTTCATAGCTGTCACACACACTTCACACAGCAATGTAAACACTTCCAGATTTACAGGCAGTGTTGTGAAGGTGGATGGGGATGGGACCCAGACCTGTCTCTGCATCCTGTGGTAAATTAAACGGTTGGTTAAAAAAAAGACATTTTGGGGTGTTAATAATACCCTCACAATAACTCCCTATGTCTGCCTTCTGCATGGCAGCTTTTCAATCCCTTACAAAACGATGCACCTTCTGCCAGTTTGTTACAGAATGCTTTTAAGGGATTTGCACAATGTGCAATATATCTGCCAGGACTGCTGACCCAGACCGGAGTGCTGGCTCCCTCGACAGCACTTACTCAATTATTACAGCAAGCAATGCAATGTCCAGATTCCGGGACTGTCATACTGTCAGACAGACCGATCACCCCCTCAAAACATGTAGAGGTCATGGAAGGACACAGGTTGTCACTGCTGTACGACATTAGAGATCACTTCGGAAATAAAGTGAGCATTCCCTTACTGCTGGCAGTTACAGTATGGAAGTCAAATGAACCTTGAATAAGATGTTCCCAGAGGCCAAAATACCTTACGGTCTGTTTACAATTCAAAGTATTGAATCAAACATGACTCTCTGTTACAAAACTGGCATACATGATGATATTTGCTTTGACAGAACCAAACTGAAACATCAGTAGCACTTTACAAGGCTAATACAGCACTGCTTAATTACACTGTAACTGTTACTTTCTTCTTTATTTCTGGGGGAGGTTTAGGTAATGTCCAGATACAGTAGGAGACTGATTCCCTCACCTTGAACTGTAGAGTGTGGACAAAATACCCTAGAACTCTGACTTTGGTGGGAAAAATTTGGGATTAGGTAACTCAATTTGTAAGCAGACAGTTGTAAGCTCAAATCCCAAAGGGGACGCTGCCTGTTATACTATTAAATCTGAATAAATTCAGTACAAGTAAACTGTATAAAGCGATATATTGTGTAGTTCATAAACTGACAAAGAGCCATTTCTGGCAAAAGCCTGTCTGTTAATGTTGTGCCTAGCAGCCCGCATATTCCACAAAATACATGTGATTTATACAGAAATTGATCATCACCGTTGCTGGTAAAGAGACATGCCCCCTAAAAAACAAGTCTCAGCTTCAAAGCATGTTCTTAGAAACAGAGCTCCTAGTAAGTTTTTGTTTTTCTCACTCCTTAACCTCAAGTGTCTATAACTTCAGACATTTACCTTGAGATACGATATCTGATGTCTTAATGAAATTTTTCAGACCTGGTGACGTGGAATGGGGGCCCTGTTGATCAAATGATGAAGGATCACAAACAGATTTTCTGCAAAAATTTTGTGTAGTATACAGTACGAGTCAAAAGTTTGGACAGATTAAGATAATGGGAAACTTTAATGTTTAAAGTTTAAACTTTAAACTTTAAGTTTAAATTCTTGAAATTTGTTTCTTAGACAAATATAAATAGTGAAGTAGATTGTGTATGAATTTATTTCCATCAAAAAATATTTTTAAAAAATATTTTTTGCTACTTTGAATAATCTAAAATATAAGATAGTTTTGATTTGTTTAACACTTTTTTGGTCACTGCCTAATTACACTTGTGTTATTTCATAGTTTTGATGTCTTTACTATTATTCTAAAATGTGGAAAACAGTAAAAATAAAAAACCCTTCTATGAGTAGGTGTCTACAAACTTTTGACTGGTACTGTACATCCATACCAGCATCAGCAGTATCAATATCAATACCAGTAGTACCAGTATCAGCTCCAAAGAGCAATATACTTATGTCATGAATCTGTCATTCTGCCTTTCCCACACAAGTTAAAATGACTTAAAATGTTGTTTTTAGCTCATAGGTTTCTTCAAAGAGGATCAAATCAGGTCCGTATGATTTGTAAAAGTAGTAGCTGGCAAGTTTCACTAAACCTCTGGCCAATTCAAACATGCATTGCGGCTGTTCTACCTGTTTATGGGCCGTCATGTGACCTACCAGATGTGTTTTCTTTCATTGTTTACTTTGCAGGAAAGATGGTTCCAATGCCCACATTTGTGTTAGGCAATTAATCCAGGTGAACTTTAAACAACCGATCCAGGCGAACTTAAAAAAAACATGTGTGCCACTCTGATTGCTTCATAAATAATTTTTTTGGGTCATGACTCAAATATCAAAAATGCATTCACTTTTTTTTCAGTTAGAAGAGCTCACTGGTTCTCTTATTAGCCATTAGGTCTGTTCAAAGGCTCTCTAATTAGTTGATTGGTTGGCCTGTTCACAGACTCTCTCATTTACTGATTGTTTGGTCTGTGCTTTGCCAGCCAGCTTCCTGTGTGTTGCGTGCAAAGTGTGGCCCCTTTTTGGAGGGAAATCAGTCCTTTGGCTGCCTTTTCACTACAGCAGGAAGAGATGGAATCTCAAGCTTCTGTCACGCCCGTGAGACACTTTCCCTTTGTTTAACAGATACCCTTAACCAGAGCAATTCATATAGCTTCCATTTTCCATTTTCCATTTTCCATTTGCACAGCTGGATATTAACAGAAGCAATTCGGTTGGGTGCTTTGCTCAAGGGTGCAACAGCGGCATCCCTCCAGGGTCTGAACCCACAACCATCTGGTTATAGGTCCACTTTCCTGACATCTACATCAAAGTGAGGCTCCATGCATTCCTAAATATGCAGAACTACGATGTGCCGTCAGTCATTGCAGTATCAGCATCCCCCTTGGGAACTGAATCTGAGGGCAATTTGGTTCCACAGTTTGCTTGTGATGGACAGATGATTGTTTCATTGTGATATCAGGGAAGATTATTCTCTGTTGAATAATTGACCATTGACATATTGTACAGTGGGTGGCAGAGGAAATCAAACTGAACCCAGCATGGAAATCAGATGATGACCTTATGAATCTGATACATAAATTTCATCAATAGAGGAATTTTAAGACTATAAAAAGACTAGTTCATTTAGACCAGAGAAAGAATTCTGTGTGCATCAGAACACACTTAAGACATTTTCTTCTCCAAAAGCATCATCAGCCGAGTGAGTGAGACTCAGCCATTCCCTTGGGTTAAGGTGTGGTGTGACAACCCTGGTTATTCAAATATTCCGACATTATATTCAATTTGTAGACACCTTCTCTTGGGCATATTCTGCCAGTAACAGCATGAGGCACAGATCACCTGCAGGATTACACGCAAATGTCTGTCTGGGGTCAGACATTACATCATCACATCACTCAGGCCTCGGCCCACCCAACTTTGCATCTCTTTGGTTTTTCATGTCCAGTGCTCTCCAGTTCAAACTCTCCTCTCTGAAGTGGAAAAAATGCGAGTGGAGAGTTTAAACTGACCTCATTCTGGGTTGTTAAAACAGTCTTTGGGATATGGACTCCTTCCTTTTACTGAACAGGGATATCATCGGGTAAATTCTCATTGCCCTCTTTTTTAACCTGATAGAACGGTTGAATCTTTTTGGAAGTTGTGAGACTTTAAGTAGTTTAACAGAACTTCTTAGCAAACACTTGTGGTCAAGGCAAGCTAAAACATTGTATTTTTCATGTGATTCATTAATAATGATGGATATTTTCTGTATTGGTTCAAGGTAGCTACTATGCTTTGCCCAATGATACGAAGACAATGCCCCACCCAGGGACTAAACCTGTAACCTTTGTGTTGCAAGACCAGGATACTCGCACTGTGGGTGTAAGCATGTGACTATACTCACCTTTTTCATAATGTATTTACATGATGTGTGAATATAATTTCAAAATTTCACCTACGCAGAATTTATGCAGTGCTTTGCGCTCAGGCCAGGGTAGTCTGTCTGATATGATGACAGACTGTGTGGGACCTTTCAGCTGTTGAGCAGAGGCTGTAGCAACTCTGACACCCACCCAGAGACAGATGAAGAAATCAAGGGCCCAAGGGTGTCGGCTGTCGAGGCACCACGCTGCTCTTTGTGTCGCTTTTAACGGCCCTCACAAAGGGCACGTTGACGACGGTTCGCCTCAGTCCAGCCGCGCCGCTGAGTGCCAGCCAGATGGCACCGGCCCAAACTGGGCCCTGTCCAACCCCAGGCGTCCGCCAGCCCCTCCGTTGCATGATCTCTGAGCTCCTTTGCGGCGGCGGTGTGACCGGGGTGGCGTGAGTCCCGGCCTCCCTCGGCGTGGAAACCCTCCGTCTCCGCAGCGATGCCGCACCGCCTGCCGTCTGTGAGGGCCGTTCGGAGAGGGCCGGTGACAGTGATTTAGGTGTCTGCCTTCACGAGGGAGTGCCGCGGATGTGTAACAGATCACTGTGATGGAAAGCCTTGGATCGCTGCCTCCTGTCAGGAACTGGATGACCCTGAAATAAAACCTGTTCTTGCTGGTCTGTGCAAAGTGTTGGTGATTTTTTAAAATTTTATTTTTAGGTGGAAATTGTGTGGACTTTTCCTAACAGCTCTCACTTTGATTGTCTTTTCATTTGTTTGGTCATTTATTTCTGAAGGCTTAACAGACTGGTTGCACAGAATCGTAACAGTGATCCATACAGAGAGAAGTACCCCTAATTCTGTGAAAAAGTATGTAATTCCCACTCCACACAGCTGTTGAATGATTTTCCAGTGCATGTGAAAGACTTGCGTAATCGTAAAATCAAACTTAAGATCAGAACTCAGACATCAAATAACAACAACATCACACCTAATTAAACTTTGTAAAAGCAGCTGGAACATATGTTCACAGAAGACCAGGAGTGAGAAAAACACGCTGGTGTGGAGGAAGTGTATTTCAAGACAAAGTGTGTACTTAATTGGCTCAATAAAATATGAGCACTCGGGAACTGTTAAAATATCCACAGGGGGATTAGCTGGTTTGCCTGTTTGTGTTGCCAACTACGTTATTTAAACTGCTCAAACTCCTGCCCTACCAACACCCCCACCTCACAAATCTTAGTTTTTCCCCAGCTCTGAGCCAATCGGGTTCCTTCCCTCTCAGTGTTCTATTTTTACATGCAGTTCCCTCACTATTCCACAGCAGCATTGAAAGACTGCACCCACAGAAGACTCATCATACAGTAAAGTCAAAATTAAGGCTTCTGACACCTTGATGTCACTTGGTTAACCTAATCCACACACACCATTCACCTACATCTACCTAAACAAAGATGGCTATTGTGTCATTATAATCTGAGAGTGCAACTTGAGGACCCCAAAGTAGGTGCCCAAAAGAATCACTGTCATGTCCAGACAAAGCACAGCACAGAGTGTCCACGCAAGTATCGTGTTCTTCCCTCTCACATTGTTAGGAGGAGTTGCATTGCACAGCAGTGCCGACAGGATGGAGGAGTGACAATGCCTAGCATTCTCCTCTTAAAATACTGCAGGAGTCATGGAAGGACAACGTCCCTCAGTAGCCTGCCCAAAGGAACGTTGCACAATCAATCAAGAACACAGAATGAGAGCAGCTTGTTGGCATCACTTCCTCTTTCATCCATTAAGTTTGACATCACAATAGGCATTACTCATAACACGTGTCTCATCTTCCACTGGCAGTATGATGTTGTTAGGAAACTGCATTTATGACCACTGGGCTCAAGGCGCTAATCCCCTTCTAAAGCCTGCTGTTGTCAGTTTGAGGCAGGTATGTAGCCTAAATGATGACATTGGTCATTGATGCTATGCCAAATGTAAATGTAATGTAAATTTTCTCCGGATAATTCAATTGCCTATCAATATCATGTATTGCCTATCATAGGTCATCTGACTCAGAAACAGTGAGCAAACTGATGGTATGTGTATGCAGTTTTTTCATGGTCCCTTTGCATATCTTCCTCAGTCATCAAAAGAAAAAAAACTCCACATTTTGATGTCCAAAGGAATTGTATTTCATTTGTAAAGATGACATTAATTATCAGTGCGAAACATGAGCACTCAGGACCTATGAAGAACTGATCAGGGGAGATGATGTGGTTTACTTGTGGTTGTTGCCAGTTCATGATAGCAGCTGCATCATTTAATCTGCCATACTCGCCCCCACCGCGTCATCATTTTTCCATCTTCTCTAAGCCAATCGGATTCCTTCCCTCTCACAGCTCTATTTATGCTTGTGGTCATGGCTCTTGGCCTGTCCTATGGTTGTACCTGTTGACCCTTTTTATTTTAGTAGTAGATGAATTTGTTACGGACATGTTTGGACAGGTTTTGGCCAGGACCAGTAGCCTTGATCCCTTATTTGATCAAACGCAGATTGTACTCTGTGTTGTGTCCACACCACTTTTGCACTGGGATATTCTATCGGTCATTCATCAAAATTTAAAATATTCCCTCTCCAGGTCATCAGGATTGAAATTTTACTACATGAACTGGCAGAGCAGGGTCTTCAAAAGTAGCCATATCAGTTTCATGGGTCAGTGGGGTTAAGATTTTCCAAACCATAAAAGGTACCATTGGTGGGGCATAGTTACCTAATATTATTTAGTTACTTAGCAGAAACCTGTATAAATGACATCAAAGTTACACAACTTTAATGTTACCAATCCATTCTCATGGATAGTGACTGAAGCAGTGCAAGTTTATTTAATTTGTCAGTGCTCCACTTGTGAATCAAACATACAACCCTCTGGTCTTAAGTTCGGTTTCTAAACTGCCGCTGTGGATCATAGGAAGTTACTGGGAGATTTAGACAGCTTAAATCAATTTAAGGAGTGAAAAATTTCCATATTAGCACCTACTAAAACTGCAGCAGTTCCTAGAGAATGCTGCTGCTCAGCTGGTCCACAATGTGCCCAGATTCTCCCATGTTTCACCCATCCTTCTCTCTCCACTGGCTACAGGTGATGGCCTGTGTCTGTTTCAAAACAGCACTGCAGGCAACAGAGGGAACATCCCCCCCTTACCTTCAGTCCATCATCTGACCCTACACAACCAGCCGGGCCACTGGTTCGCACGAGTCAGTGACTGACAGCATATAGTAGCCCTGCTCCCAATGTAATGCATGGGGCCTTGCATTTCCAAAAACAGCTCCAGCACCTGCAGAACCTCACTTGAAGACACCACGTAACAGAAATGAGTGATGCTGTGCCTATATTAGGAACCATATTGTGACATGTTTAAAGAGTTAGTGGAACGCTGGTGTTATACCTTTCAGTAAGGTAGCTAACCTGAACTGCCTCAGTAAACATCCAGCTATACAAATGGCTAATATGGAAAATGTAAGTCATGTAATCCATTGCCAGAAAAGGGAAAATGAATGTGCAGTGTCTCTGTGTGGGGGAATCCTAACAAAGAGGCCTTTGAGTCTTTCTCTGCTCTGTCAGAGGCTAAAACGACCACAATCTGAGAGGCCCCAGCGTTTTTCCACAGCCCCAGAAAACCACGGATGCTGAAAAGTGACAGGATTCAAGCTCTGGGGTCAGACGAGGCACTGCAGTTGTCTGTCACTTCAGCAGCTTTCAGGGCTGGTCTTGTAAAATTTTTGAGTTGGCAACGTCCACTTACGAAACTCCGACTCAGACGCAATTGTTTTTCTTCTCACACAGGTGGAGACTCACCACGGCCTTGACTGACCCCATTTTTCAATGCGAGTTCATGCACATACGCTGTAATTTGCGGGAGAGAGAGATGTTGTCCTCATGACAGTCCCATGTTATTCTCATGAAAGTCACACAAGAAGGCAAGAGAATGAGCTGGCACCTGTCCAAGAACTGTATGGCCACCAATCGTATAGGTATGGTAATGTGTAATGTTCACCTAATGCCTGGTGAGTGCTAATTTATGTTGAATGTCATTGTGCGCTTGGGTTCTGCCTGGAGTTTTCTGCATGTTGCATTTGCCAGTTGCGTACATCTACATGGTTCTTTGCCTAGCTGATGTTTTTATCCAGAAAACTGAGGAACAAATCTGTGTGCCAGTCCCAAGACTGAAATGCAGCATGAAGACCAAACGTGTGTCATCCCCCAGTTGTGACCGGTGCTCACGCGGCATCTATAAAGCCAAGGAGAAGTGGGTGCTTCTCCCCTCACACAGATGTTGATGCATGTTACACAAACTCCACACCCCTGCTCACCCACACTGCTGACCTTTCCCCCACTGCCTCTAATAACATGACACCCCTCCAAGCCCTGCTCCTGCCCAGATTAGTGCTGCTTTGCCACAGGGGTGTTTGTGGTCACTCATAAATTGGCTGTGGCTGGAGGCACTGACAGATGCCCCTCATTGGCTCCCGCTGTGGGACACACGACACTCTGGCCAGGCACCTCCAGCTGACATTTATGGCAAGGCCTGCTCAGAGACCAACGACCTCTGGCCCGAATAAGCACACACGCGCATCTGTGTGTTAGCCGCAGGGCTCCACAGAGAAGAGACAGAGAATTTGCTTCTTTTGCAATGAGTTTTTTCTCCATGTACCCTGGACACAAATGCAAGAATTTCGGTTGCAAACACCTGACTTATTTTCCATGAGTCAAATAACCCAGCGCTGTAAGGTGTGTTTTTGCCCCGTTTCATGTTAAGGATGGGAGACACAGTGTTGAAAATTTCAAATTCTCAATAGATAAAGCAATTTCATTTGATCCATTTTTATGAATTTCCTCTGGGGGGAGGCTTGGGGTGGGGGGAGTTAAAAGCGATAGCTGTGTGGGAATGAGGGATTATGTGCTACGTACCGCAGTACCAAAACCAGTATCAAAATATTACATGTTCAAATCCCAGAGAACATCGCTTGTAATATTGGGTGAGGTATTTGTCCTCAAATTAATGAAAATCTTAAATAGGTAAAATAGTTATTGCACTTTATTACAACATATATTCATATTTACAATTATTTACATTAACAATACAAACTTTTAATAAATGGTCAAGTTCATCCTACAGATAACAGTATTATTCATCATTACGATTTACACAGTTGTCAATACACAGTATTAAAATTTAGCGGTAATTGCTTACTTCATGACCTCTTTCTTATGCCAACAGTGCATAAAGAGAATGCCATTCAAAAGAAAAAACAGTCTCTCCTAGTACTAATTTCAATTTCAATTTTGGAACAGAAATAATAACACAAAAAATACAAGGAGAAAGAGAAAAGTCAACACAGAGATACTTCTGAAATAAAACATACATGCGCAAATTAAGGTGCTGCATTTCTGCTTCACTTATCTAAGGGTCTTTGGGTTCAGAAACGATATGATTTTTAAAATCAAACATTAACTAAAAACTTCCATTCAGTCTGTTTCACATAATGCTGGTTGAGGTTCAACTCAGTTATCATGGACAATGCTGTGAAAAATATGAGATACGTTTGAGTGGTGTCTTAAAAGTAACAAACATGCCTGTAACACAAGACAGGTTCTCTTCTTTTCCTAACAAAAGGTGCCTTTTTTATTTTTGACATTCCCCTCCCTGAATGAAAACCCAAACACATAATAAATAAAAACACAACATGCGTACTGCCACTATTTAAGGGATTCACTAAATCCAACAGCAGAGAGAGAACTCATAGCAAATATCCATAACATATCCATTTCCTTTCAGTCACAGTCTTGGTTTAAAACATATTCTAATTTACATGTCAGAGTGACTAGAAAATTACATACCCAAAGGTGTAAAATATGTATGGAAGTTGCAGTTAGGCAAAGCTGGTAATTATCGGTTAGTTTTAATCTCAGCAGGCTCTTTAAGACTTTTTGCCTCACAACATGCAGACAGCAGTGAGTTCTTCTTATTCTAAATGTATAAAGCCACTCTTTTGACCTGAATTCAATCCTACTGTCTCTCTCTGTTAAGAAAGGCACTACTTCCAACACAGCGTGTGGCTCTGGTGGTTAAAGACAACCACCCTTTTTACATATACAGTATCAATCAAAAGTTTGGACACACCTGATTAATATAATGGGAAACATGCATTCAAAGAGATCGAAAAGAGAGAGATTCAAAAAATGTATGCTTAAATGCTTGAAATTTGTTTCTTAGACAAATATAAATAGTGAAGTTGATGCCTATCTATGAATGTCTTTCAAAAAATTTAATTTGAAAAATATTTTTTGGCTATTTTAAAGAATCTAAAATATAAGATAGTTTAGATTTGTTTAGAACACATGTTGGTCACTGAATAATTCCATTTGTGTTATTTCATAGTTTTTATGTATTTGCTATTATTCTAAAATGTGGAAATAGTAAAAAGTAAAGAAAGAAAATTGTGTCCAAACTTTTGACTGGTACTGTATCTTTGCAATACTTTTTACAAAATCTTTTAACCATGCCTTTGCACAGCTGAGGCACCGCATGCCTCTTTCCTGAGAAAATGTCCAAAAACCCCATCATGCAGCTCTTTTGCAAGCTTTCCATCACCTTACTCATAAAAGTCACAGTTTCATATTCTTGTCAGCCACATCTTTGGATTGACAGATGGAACACAGAGCAGAGTGCAAAGTGTAAAATACAAGTGTCACATCAGACTAAGACAGTAATGCAAAACATATAAAAATGACAAGATGTTTCTGTACACGATATCATTAATATAATTGTACTGTTTACACTTAAATAAAATTACAGCTGGACAGAATGCTCTAGGGAGAGGTGTCTCAGTGTATCTTTGGCACACCTGCAGCGAGAGAGAGGAAGACAATGACAGACGATCAGTTCAGGTTTGCTGATCAACAAACTAACATATGGCATGAAATATTACATCTTTGAAATTGAGTTAAAATCGATTAACCGTATACCGTGTTGGTGCATTATGAATTTTGCAGACAATCACCTTTTTGAAGGGTTTCTCCAGCTATCCTTACACTTTTCAAATGTTACCTCCTGTGCCAGATTGTCATGGTCTTTCACACAGAACACCATCCTAGGAAGATAATATTATTACTTCAGTTTATAAAAATGATTAAATAACCATTTCAGACACATTTTGGTCAGGCTTGCTCACCTTTGAAGAATGTAATTTACATCGGTTTTCACTTGACATAAGGGAAAAATCTCATGTTCATGTTTTTTTTTCCACTTTTTTTTTTTCCACTTCCACAGGTTATTCACACCTTCCACTTTGCTTATTGTTCATCAAACATTTGTCACATTTAGCACTTCAGGCAAGTGCTACTTTTCCCTAAGGCCAAATTAAGGACAAAGCACAAAGCTGATGAATTGAGAGGCATCCTTAAAATTCTATATTCCAAAAAATAACACCACCATCAGAAAGAAGGAAGGGGGGGGGGGTGGTTTCCTGTTTTAAATGCTTTGTCAGCGCTGAGTAACTCCTGTCATGCAACAAATGCCAGTCTGATCTATAAAAATCCTTGAATTTGGGAATTGGGTAGTGCCATCGGTATTCAACAGCCCATAAATCAACACCATCCCGACTTGAAAAACAACTCAACATGACAGGACAGGAAACAGGACTTACTTCCTCTGGGTCTCCCCGACTTTCACGCGGATCTTGCGGACCTTGATGTCAGCCCCGCCGGACGAGTCACCTGACCACCAGGAGGACATCATCCTCAGCAGATTGGAAGGGTACCAGCCCCTGGGCTCCTCCCACCGGAATGCCATCCTCAAAAGGTCGCCAATGTCCTTCTCCGTCACCAGCAGGAAGGAGTGGGTCCTGTTCACCGAAATCTTGTCCATTCTGTCCGTGAGAGTGAGAGAGAGAGAAGGAGTGAGAAACAGACAGACGGACAAACATTTATTTCTCTGAGGTTAAATGTGTGTATACTGGTGTCAGACCTCTCAGCTACTGTAATCATTCCTCAGTGTGAGTTACACCAAAATATTTTGTTCATGTTTGTGTTATGGTCGAAGTTTTGGCAATGTATTCAAATACATCATATCAACAAAACGTGAAACTGACCCAAACTAATTAAGAGGGAGAGAAAGAGAAAGAAAGAGAGAGAGATACAAAAAATATATGAGAGTAAATGAGTATATGAGGAATACATGAAGGATGACACATTAAATGCTTTAATTTTTTAAATTTAAAGTTTTAAGAAACAAAATAATCTGTCATAATAAATACTACACAGAGTACCACCAGTACCACCTTTAATAATGATGATGTCTTCCACAACCTGCATTTTGTTTGGAAAGTATTCACCTGAAGTTACACTCAAGGGAATAGCCAAGATAACTCGCTGCATAGTAAACAAATTAAAAAAACCCCAGAATGGAAATCTTTTTAAGACCCGTAATTTAGGTTAGAGTGTTGTGTCCAGGATTCTGCAAAGCTGGGACAGAGTGGGTGTTTTTTTGGAAAGTGCTCTTTGTGTCATGGTGCATGCACCCCAGTGGGTGAACTCACATCTTCAGCTGGAGGTTCTCTGCATTGCCGTTTATCCCGTAAAGAGAGACCGTGAGTGTGGGCTCCATCGCAGTTCGGTTCACACTACTAGCAAAATGGATCTTCAACTGGTAATGAAAAACTGTTGAATTAAACAACATGAGAGACAGTGAGTCAATCCTCCACTGGTAATGGAAACTGTTGAATTAAAAAAACCTGAACTACTATGAAACAAATTGCAAACAGTTGCAATAAATTGTCGAAATAAACAACAATATAATACAGCCTTCTGTGACCGATAGGCTATTGATTTGAGCAATTCAAGACACAGCAAGACCTCTGAATTCAGCAGTAAGCTCTTCATGCAAAAAATGCAAAACACAGTGACTAAGACTATCTGCATAATGTTCCATTATCGCCAAGCAGCTACATGTGTTGCCATGCAGCACCATGGCACCCTCACAGACACCTGCACAGATTGTTTGCGTGTTGAGGATCTACCTTTGAAGGGCATGGAGTCGCGGGTCTTGGTGTACATCCTGTGGCTGTGCCCCTTGAGGACCTTCCTGACGCCGTAGCCCACCTCGTTGCAGCGGTGGTTCCGGCAGCTGAGGCAGACGCCGCGGTCGAACATGTCGCCGCTGCCGCAGACGTACGCCCGGCCGGCCTCGGCCCGGTTCAGCAGCGAGTCGATGAAGAGGTGGACCCAGCGCTCGTGCGCACACTTCACCCCGTCCGTCACCGCCGAGGGCCACTCTGCCGGGGAGGGAGAGCAGCATGATAGCACTGTGGCTGGTCTGGAGTGAATCACACCGTGCACAGCGGTGTGGTGTAAATGGTAGTATAAAGAGCAGGGCTCATAACCTTGAGGTTGCCAGCTTGAATCTCTGATGGGGCACTGCTGTTTTGACCTTGAGCAAGACATTTAACCCACAATGCTTCAGCTGTATCAATGAATGATATAAACAATGTAATTCGCTCAGGAGAAGAGGGCCTGCCGAGCAAATAGTGGAATACAAAACCCAAGGATGCCCAATCAAACTGTTAGGCTTGTGCTTCCACCCACCAATCAGATTCCACATGGCCTTGAAAAGCACAGAATCAACTGAGAGCCATGTCTCTTTATCAAGCAGATGTTCTGAAAGGTTGCTACAATTACAAAATTTCAGATGCCAAATTTCACAATCAAGGAAAAAATGATACAGCCCCTGGTCTCTCACCACAAAGCACTTTTCAGTTTAAGAAAGTATTGTTGCCTTTGGTTCTGGGTAGCCTCTGGAACTTATACAACAGTTTTGTGTGACAAACTAATGAACTCAAACCTTGTTTAAATATGTCACTCAGGTTTAAGCCTATTTAATGTGCATACACATTTATGATCAATTACAAATCGAATCAAACCGGTTACAATGTCTTGAATATAAACAGATTGGTTGAACTGACCATCATCTACTGAAAACTGTTGTTCTTCTGCATTTTAAAGTGTTTGGCATAATGCCTTTCAATACTGATATTGTCCATGTAGCAATTTATGAATGAAAACTGAACATCATGTTCACTTGTTAGTTCACTTCACAGCTAGTTTTTGCAATGAGATTGATACCATTTGCAACATATTGTTAACATCACTGGGCACACACTCACCAAGCATCCCAAACTTGGCGATGTTCTGGACGGCGGCGCCCAGGTCGCAGCCTGGCTGGAAGGTGCCGCCGTTGGGGTAGATGTCCACGTGCCCCACCGGCTGCTCGATGCCGATGCTCAGGCCCAGAGTGCTGTGAGTGAAGGTGTGGAGCACGTCCACGAAGTGCGCGTCGTCGGGCGAGAGGCGGCGGTGAGCATGCGCCCCCTCGAAGTCAGGCCCCGCGGGGTCCAGGCCTGGGTGGTATCGTTGTAAACCATGAAACTCGGCAGGCCCCCCCACAGAATCACATCATACAGTATACATTTACATTTATTTATGTTAGTTACATTTAGTTGCAGATCCTCTTATCCTCTTACAAGATGAGAGTTGAGGAGCGCATCTAATGAAGTCACAGGAACAACGGTCACATACAGAACACATCAGACCGCATTCCAGAACATTCAATCGCATCACCAAGCGCTGTGATAACCACTGCTACTGTTAATGCGAAACTGTCACAATATGTTCCCAAGTGCAAAACAACACACACAAGCATAATACACATAATAAATGTCAGGGAAAATTGTGAGCTATGACTGGGTTGGGAGTCTCGGTGGTAAGGCGACAGCGCTCACCAGTTATTCTGCCCACTTTGCTTGAGGCCTGGCTTCCAGCAAATCCAGCCACATGGGCACCCAGACTGTAGCCAATCAAGTGAAGATTCGCAATGGAAAAATTGGTTGTCTCCTGCAAACAAATGAACAAAAATACGAAAAATGTCAAAACTGCATTACCGCCAGATCAACACGATGTTACAAACCCCACGTCTCGGTACCGACCTCCATCCAGTCGATGAAGTACGCGACCTCCTTTCCCACAAGCTTTGTGTTCTGGGCCGCATTGATGTAAAGGTCCTGTGCTATGTTGAGCCAGTCCACCACAATAACGTTGGCATCCTGCTCCCTCTCGTACAGGGCACTCACCAGCTGGCCCACCCAGCTCTCATACAGCCCAGTGATCTACAAAGAAAGAAACGGGTCCACACTTCAGCCATGCTGGGCTTCCATTGGTAGCCTGTGATTTTGTCCACATCCTGCTTGCATGGCTGCAGACACAATGCAATCAGACAACATTGTGGCTAGCTCTTATCTTAACGGAATAATCAATGCTAAAGATGTGGTCCTTCCTCTGTTGCTTATACAAAGCTTTTCATTTGTTTTTGAATTCATGATGTTTTGTAAGAGGGGGTAAGGCATATACAGTAGTCTTGTGGAATTTCAGATATTTTATGCACTTTTTTAAAAGAGGGAACAGGTGCTTACCGTCCATCCATGAATCACAAAAAAGGTTTTGGAGGTGGCATTGAAGTTGCAGTCACTTAGGGACTCTGGTTTTCCGGGGATAATATAGCAAAGGTCATCTTCTGGGTCTGAAGCTGTCCGCAGGGAAAACTTGGCATAACTGCTGTCACTGTCCTCCTTTCTAAACAAGTCTTTAAGAGGCCCCAGAAAGTTGCCTAGCAAAGGAGGAAAATTACTGTGAAATCACAAGGCTTTGTGGGTTGGCAAAGTTAACATTTCTGACTGATAACAATGTTTAATGAGCATAATAATGACAATAGAAGTAGTAATAATAATAATAAGAAGAAGAAGAAAAAGAAGAAGAAGAAGAAGAAGAAGAAGAAGAAGAAGAAGAAGAAGAAGAAGAAGAGAAGAGAGAAGAAAAAGAACAAGAAGAACAGGAAGAACAAGAATATATGATGTGAATGTACACGGTTTATTGGTAACATTAGTATAAAGCGCTATATCTGACCATTGCTTGGTGCCTAAGTGAAAAACGCCATCATTGTAAGCGAACCCCATACAACACTGCGCAGGGATAGCCAGGTTGTTCGCTCCAACCAGCTGAGCGGACAAGTCGCCAATTTCGTTGAGAGGAATCGCTCAAGTGCGTTGCAATTGTTCGTCTTTACAATGCGTAATACTGCAGCCAACATGTGTTTGTGGAACGAAAATCAGCCATATTAACACGTCATGAACATGCACTCCGTTTTATTTACGATTTAGAAATTTTAGAGATTTAAGCCCTGTTTCATATCATGGCTACCCGCAGTTTTAAAAGTGGAGTGACACGGTAATCCCTGGTAACCACTTATAGATCTTGGTTCATTGACAAACGCTGGCGACTTCACTTTTCTCAAATTCACAACTGCTGGCGCCTCAACAGCCAAGTCGGTCACGTTGTCCCCTAAAATTGGAAACATCATCGTGGCGAGCACACCCTCCAAGAAGTCCCCCAATTCAAACCGCTGGCAAGATATCAGCACACTCTGACGCACAAACGTAACCCCCGAATTCCAGCGAAACAAATTCTTATGGGAAACCTTTCTCTCTTCACAGCTCAATATAGCACACCGCACAGAATATTACAAAATATTCCATATTTCTTTAAGAAATCTAAGCATTAAGACATGTCCAGCTATTTTGAAACGCAGTCTTCACCGCCGCCGACAGCCAGGAACTGTAGCAAAAGCATGTGACTTTGGTAAAATAAAACGTGACGTCTGTCTCTAAACTTTCAGTAATTTCACGAAAGAATGTCTGTCCTGAACTGGAATGAATACTGCAAAAGATCAGAACAGTGCAGCAGCTATGTGTATGCAGATGTACTCAAACTGACGGATGACTCATTGATTGACAAAGAAACAGGTAATCGTAATACAGGAAAGGTTTATTACTTACCAAAAGAGAGAGCGTTAGAGAGTTCTTCCAAAGGTGACACAGAAAATGCAGTTGAGGTGAACACATACAAGAGAAGACACTGATAAACCCCACTTTTCATGTCTTTTAATATTATGTATATTAACACTATATTGACGATTTTTCACTGTGTACCGATATGGTAAATAACTTCCTCTGTATTGCAGAGATCAGACGAAAACAAAACAAATATATTCCACAGATAATGAGAAAATAGGGCAATATTTCTGTTTAATGATCTCTTCTTGAATGGGCAGTATGGTTGTTCATGAAGCGGCATACTCGACACGACTTAAATAGCGCCCCGCGGTCTGTCAAATATCCATCCCATTGGTTGCTAACAACGGGCGGGGATTGTCGTGCAGCTCAGGAAATGTGAAGGAGGAAAAGTCAGCACGGTTACTATCAGGTCTTATATATATGGGCTAAGTAAGCACACACTGCGTAACGCTCTTCTTACGGCGCAAGACGGAGGTTTGCGTACTTACATTCTCCCTGAAAGCAACAACTGTGGGAGATGTTGGCTGACATCATTAAGTAATGAAGAACTGCCTCTAATGTTGCGACGTGTTTTATTTACAACCTATGGTAAAATTAAATAAATAAACAAGTGAATGGCAAATCTCAAATAGCAAGGCTATTCCCAATTATTTGCATAAATTGCAATTCTATATTTTGAAGAATTTCTTTCTTTCTTTCTTTCTTTCTTTCTTTTTCTTTCTTTCTTTCTTTCTTTCTTTAGCACCATTCCTCACACGCGTCTTTAAATTGCAAAAATGCATGTTTTGATTTTTTTGGACGTGGAATATCACCGGAATGTTGAAACTATTTTTGCATTGTTTCATACTGTTCCTCAAGAATTGCGCAGAATCACCCCGAGACACGTGAGCACGATTGTGACTACTTTAAGCCTAACATCTTGGAATGTATCTCTTATTCTAAGAATAACATACAGACATATTGTTATTTCTCTAGGTACACATGTAATAAGTGGATGTAGGGGTTCGACTATGACTCTAAACGTTTTTTAATTAATTTTATGAAGTATTTGCTCAAAACCACAAATCCATTAACAGGGCAAAGTTTTGTGTCTTATACTGTTATGTGG
The DNA here is from genome assembly GCA_019176425.1 of Megalops atlanticus. Taxonomy (NCBI): domain Eukaryota; kingdom Metazoa; phylum Chordata; class Actinopteri; order Elopiformes; family Megalopidae; genus Megalops; species Megalops atlanticus. The sequence goes on from CM032896.1 coordinate 7,948,271, forward strand.
CATCTGTTTATCTTGTGGGAAATTTTAATGAAGTAATTCAGGTGAGGCATTTTGCTCAAGGGAAGATCAGCATTGTTATATCTGGGATCTGAGCTTTGAACCTTCTGGTTCATTAACCAATAACAGGCTTTAAATACATCTGGGTTCCTGCCACTAGATGTAAGAAATCTCACTTGGTTGATTAAAGCTGTTCACGTACATGAGGAACTGTTATATGGTAGTGTTGCGGCACAGTGTGTCTTTTTTTAATCTATATTTCATTGACACATAGAAGCAATCAAGACATAAATAGGCCCACGTTGTCTCTGCCTCTCACTAGAGTGAACTGGCATGGAGATAGCATACCTTGGAGGGAACAGCATGTTTTGTGTCCTGTTTTTGTGCAAGGGATTCACCTTTGCAGAGCATGCTGGTATCACCTACATCGCTGGCTGTAGTTCCAGGGATCTGTGGCAGTAAATCTCAGCTGACAACAAACGGATGCCCCACAATGTTTGGTTGGACCTCTCTGTTACACCCTGACCTGAGGGTTTCATCGCCGGGTGAAATGGAATTCAGTGATACAAATGTAATGCGCTAGAGATTAGTATTTGGCATGTTGTAGTAAATCTCTTGGTAAATATCACGTGGCTGCACAGTGAACTCCTATGTGTTTGTGAACACAGGAAAGTGAAAAAGCATCATGTGTTCAAAAAGAAGTTTTGTCCGTTGGTCATTCTTTGCCATCCTGATATCTTGTGACTCTGGAATGACTGACATTCTACTGCACTCTTTAGCAGCACTATCCAGACATGAGCTTTGGTCTGCAAGGAGGAAAACCAGTATGCAGTCATTAACAGGGAGCGGACAGCATCATTTGATCTTTGGTGGCACTTGACCAGTTATCAAGCCAGGAAAAACAACCGGGATAAGTGCTCCACGCTGGTGGAAGTCAGACAGAATTAATCACAGAACCTGTTCTGCTCACGTAACCTGAAAAGCATTTGTACAAGTACTATGCACGCAGCTGAGAGCACGGTTGCATGCCAGAGTCACATGCTGGTCTTCCGGAATGTTCCGGTCAAGCGCACCCAGGCTTTACCATTGGTGTTACACTTGGAGTTACAACTTACCTGCAGCAGGAAAAAAAACAGAGATCAACGGAAGTTCTGCGGATTGAAACACAGAGAGACAGAGAATGACAGAAATGTCCTAGAGCGAATGCCAGAAATTGTTATTATGTAACCTGCAGAGCTTGGGCAAATACTAAACTGCTGAGAGAAAGCCAAACATAACAATAATGGAACAGTGAGTAAATGCTGATAAAACAGCACAGAGAGTACCTACAACCACTGCTCTGCTCAGACGGCTCTTTTGATGTTGGTTGCAAAAGTGCTGATTTTGTCTTTGAGTTGTATGCAATCGTCATTCTTCATGAAAAATACCTCCCTAGTGTCTGTGTGCAATTGATCTTTGACTAATTTCCACCTCCTGCCTTCAAGTTCTGCTGACAAATTTGATAAATTAAAATATCTTAACAAATAACTGCAAGAAACATTGTGCATGAAAGTGAATGAGTTAAATATGACCTGTTTTGACCAGCTCTCCCTGAGCTTGAGATTTTGAGAACTAAAATATCTGTGAAATGAAGAGCTCACAGAACCTAATTACATATTGTGTGAATGTGCAAAAAAGCAATAAAACAATCCTGATAGGTGTCACGAGGCAGACCTCCCAATCCAAGGCAACAAAAGTTGAACTCACTGACACTCTGAACTCACAGGCTTATTGTCCTTTGGGTTCCACAGCTATTGGAGCAACAATGGTGGTTTGTTTAGTTTAGTTTAGTTTAGTCCAACTTCAGGCTTCTAGGAGCCATCGATGAATGGGTGACTGCAAAATTTATGCTGTCTTTCAAGTCCGAGTGACACAAAAGTGCATGACAAACCATCTGGTGCTATGATCATGCAAGGCCCCTGAAAAACCCTGCATGCAGACATCCCAACTTAAACAAACAGCATTTACGAAGGACTGAAAATCATTGCAAGAGCCCCATCAAAATGCTGTGTACTGGTCTCCCCATCCAGGCTACACTGAAACTATCTATACATACCTTGCAAGGAGGCTGCCTCCATCTGCGTGGTGATGTTGCAGCATGTGCCAAATGAAAACCAAAACAAAAAAAGTGTATATGTTCTTGTGATCTATTCTTAACAGAGCTAAGTACCCTTAGGGCCCATATGCTGTGTATGCATAAATCTTTTTGTGAAACTATGCATGACAGAGACGCAGATACAGTTGTTTAGTAATGCATACAACCAAAGTATTTGCCGTCAAAGACAGCAGTACTGACTAAGCCTCCCTGTTTCTGATTTGCATGTCATGAAAGTGATTTGTAAGTGGATCTCTAGCACACTAGTATTTTCATTAAACTTTAACACTTGACCAGGGGAACAAGTGAATTATTGGACCAGGGGAACAACTGAATTACTGGAGAAAAATAAGTATCAATTATGTGTCCTTGATAAGTGCTAATTTGAAGAAACATTACAAGAAAATGATTATAATTAAAGTAAATCATGATCATGTCACTCTGCACTCTCAAGGTCATGATGAGCATGGAAGCACTGAGAGGCTTCTTCATCACAGGCCCCTCACAGACATACCACTGATTCTGTGAGAAAATAAATTATAATATTCAGAATAAATATAAAGATAAATAAATAATCAAATAACCCTCATCTCAGCGCACTTATCAGGGAGTGTTTACCCCCGCAGGGATGTATGGCAGTGGCCGGAAATTGTTGGGCTGCGAGTAATTTATGTGTAAACATTGCAATGTCAAATACATCTGCAAAAACATCTGGGGACCTTGTGAAGTAGTTGGAATGCTTTATTCCTCTGAAGGCTGTATTTTGGGTGTTTTCTGTTGTTTGTTTGTCTCCAGGGCTGGGCCATTCTCAGTATTATTTAGAAAAGACAAAGACATAGAGTTGGTAGCTGCGAACAGGCAGCCCCTGCCAACATCTTGGCTCCCCATATCTTAGTTGATGACCATTTAAGTAATGCCCTCGCTTGTTAAATGGCGTTTCCTGTAAACTATTGTCTTCTGACAAAATGCATTACCCTTTCACAATCTGTTGCTAAAACAAACTGCGGTAGAAAGTAAAGAAATGGAAAAGCCAGAGACTTTTAAATGTGGGCTTATTTTACCCGTCTGCTGAGGCCTCTGGGGGCCTCTTACCAGATTATTAAGGCCACATTTTCACTGACTCTCTTTAGCTGTCATTGAGCCTGAGATGTTTCAACAGCAAGCTAAACCAGGCTAACAGCATGCTCATAACCAAACCCAGGTACAGCTGTAGTTTCATCCTGATCACAGGTGGCTAAAACAGAGGTCGAAATATTTCTCCAGTGTAAAATGTCATAGCCAGAATGTGACTTAAGGAATGCTTACATTGTGTTGTCTGTGTATACTCCTAACAGAGTGGCATGGTTGTGTTCAGAGTACAACAACAGCAACAGTGTGAAGGGGGGCCAAGTAAACATTTCTGTGCTGTGCGCCAAACCCACATCTGATTAACGTTACAATCGCCACCATCTTTTTGATGTGGACACTGCAAAAACAGAACAACAAAAGCACACAGAGCTAAGGATTTCTTCATCCATCGGAAGCTCGCACGCAAATTTGGGGAGCGACCTCACTCATTTAGTTAGAGACCGATGGCTGCACCCCCACAGATGTTAGGAGTAAAACCATTAAAATATGAGGGATGTCACTGACTCTTGGTGGGTTTTCTGGTATTCTGGTTATGTAAAAATAATTTGAAAAAACTGGAATATGAATACATAGAGTTTCATCCACAGAACTACAGTTTCTTTTTTGCTTTTTGTAAGCATTCTTGTACTTCATTTAGCTGGCAATGCTAAATTCATTCTGTGTCAGTGACTGGAGTTTTATGGAGTGTCTTTTATTTTACCACCAGTAAACATGGGTTGAACCTGCATGTCTGAGTGGCTGAAAATGAACAATGACAATATACAGAAATGATAACATCTTCCCAAAATAGATAGTGAGTATAAAAGAAAATAAGACAAAAATTGGATGATACAAGAGAATATATGGACACAGACTATACCAGTGCTAAGAAGAGGGGGAGGGGAATATGGACTATACCAATGATCAGAAAAGGAGGGGTGTGAGAATGAACCACTATAGCAACATGTTCATGGTCAGGAGCATAAACTCTGATTAGATATTGATATTGTCCTAAATCCATAGCAACATTAATGCATGGGAATGAAGAAACTGAAGCTCAAGGGTAGAACAGCGATAGCACAGCCAAGTTTTGATTAGGCTTTTGATTGCAAGTGCAGCCTACTACACTGCTATGCCAGCCCTTTCCAAAATGTCCACCATGCCTCTTTTTCTGTATTTACACTGTATTCTGTAGTCAAAATAGTTGTATAAGCCAAAAGCAAAGAAATTGTTCAAAAAACAATGAGCAAGGTTGTCTTACATACTTTATTACAGAAATATAATTTGTTCCCAAACAGTGCACTGCATATAACGTAACATATGTAATGTACTCAAATGACGTCAAACCAAGTCTAGCCATTCACGCAATTAGTCAAATTCAGGCCACACAATTTGATCAGATTTCACCTTGAAAAATCCAGAAATTAGTATTACAGTACGATTCAAACAGAAAAAATACAATCAAAACATATATGCAGTAAGGATATATTACGTTCAGCATGAAATGCAGATTACATACATTCATTCAATTCACACTTCATATTCTTTTTGACTTAATAAAGCCTTTATAAAGTATACCTAACACCTTTATTATCATGGTGTTATCACCTTACGCTTTATGACTTCTGACATAGTGATACAACACATTCATGGTTTCACTGTTTACAGAACATGCGTTGTCATAACATTATGTCAGAGGCCATAAAGGATTGTTTATGAATGTGTTATAAAGTAGCAATGCCATGCTAATGAATGTGCTGCATGCTTTATGAAGGCCTTATGAGACAATACTCAATATAAACTGAGAACTTTTCAATAAATAGACTATGAAAGTTTGGCAGTCTGTCCCAGTCTGGAGGATGGCATTACATTTTCACCCTTTATTGCCACTTTACAGAGCATATGTCTGACCTTTGACCTGAACCAAAAATGACATACTTCCTTATGGTACAGACAGTGAAGCGTTAAAATAATAATAATAATAATAATAATAATAATAATAATAATAATAATAATATGGTTAATCTCCAGTCTACTGCCTGAGGCCCTTTGTATAAAAATAGCTCAGTTTAATAATCCCATTTGATTATAGCCCCTTAAAGTGACAGGTGCCATAGCAATCATAATAATCAATAAATGCAGGTAAAGAACAAGCAGTTTTGCAAGATGGAAAAATCATGAAAATAATAAAGAGTGATTATTTTTAAAATCAGAAAAGTACATCAAACTATTGCTAACACTGGTCCTCTAGATGCAAGAAACTCTCAACTTCAACCATTTTACAAATCGCTGTCTTTCACAAATGCAAATACTGTGTGTGTGTGTGTGTGTGTGTGTGTGTGTGTGTGTGTGTGTGTGTGTGTGTCACAAATCCTTTCATTTAAGTAATTATACAAAAGAAAATCTATATATCAGTCTATATGCCAGTATTCAAATACACACTATAATGTAGTTCACAGACCATAAACTGAGGCATCTAAAATACTGCAGGCATTTCCTTTTTCAAAGGTATTCACGTCAACTAAAAATATACATCAGCCAAACTCTAATCAAAAGGAACTGAAAGAAATCCAGACAAGAAACACACAGTAGATGCATGTATGCATAGGTCAAATGACCAAAAAAAAAGACTTTTAAAGGTTTTAGAAGATTTTTGAGAGCATGTTTCTCAAGACAATACAATATCAAAGAACTGCAACAGAGCAATCTTGCCAGTCTGAAGTGGCACAGATAAAAACAGCTGTAACTCTCTGTTCACACTTGACTGTTCCATCCACAGCAAAGATGGATGTGTTTTTTAGGAAGAGGATTGGAAAAAGGGTGCCAGTGATTATTCATTACCAACAGGCTGTGCTTAAATGACATAGTGCATTGCAGAAGGACGCACACATATTTTAAACGACACCAGGTCAATGAAGCAATGATGCAAACTCTGCACATTCAGGAAAAACTGATCACCCTGTAACCAGCTTTCCTCCCCCTGTGTCTTCAGATTCCCCGACCCTCTGATTGGCTGTACGGCTCACCTCCACTCTGAGTGCCAGTATCAAATGTTACTCTGCACTCTGCTTGAAGAGGCTGCCATTCATTCTTAGTCTGTGGAGCCTGTAAAAAATAAGCAAATAAAAAAGGTCAGCTGACCAATGAGCTGCAAACATGTTGTGACACATGTTCACTACATTGCATTATTGGCATTTAGCAGACACTCTTATCCAGAGCAACTTACATAGGCGACATTTTTTTTTTTACGTTATCCATTTATACAGCTGCATATTTACTGAGGCAATTGTGGGTTCCCCTAATGCAGGCGCCCTAGCAGCAGTGCCCCAGTGGGGAATCAAACCAGCAACCTTTAGGTTACAAGTCCTAACCCTTACCAGTATGCTACACCACCAGCCCTTGGTCATGGTGACAGCATGCAGGGATCCAATATCTAAGCGCGCCCTTATCCCAGGCTTAGAATTTGCCAGTTTCAGCCAAGGTCCCACTGAGTCAAAGACATCTGGCTGCAAGTTGGAGCTGAGGCATATTGTTGGAGCCCTCACTACGGGCTACTGCATTTACTGATTGCATAAACAATTAAGCACAATTGCAACAGACCCTCCCCATGCGCTGAGCTGTGACTCAAGGTTTCGAACATTCCTTGCCAGGAAGCATTTCCTGTTCCAATCTAAACTTGTTCCCTGTTCGTGGGCCCTGTTCCTGTTTAAACTTCTTGACCTGTTACCAGGCCACAGAACACAGCACCAACCCCACGTTGTCTTGTTGTGCAACGTTACAACACTATGCTAAATCGTACCGAATGCATGTTTGTATCATATATTTAACACTGCATATTTTATACAGCACACTATTTGCAGATTTGCTCATTTGTGGGGGGTCACACCTTACAAATGGGTTGTGTTTCTTGTACTGTGTTCAGTCACGGACACAGTATCTAACCCTAAGTATGGCTTGGCCCCCCTTCACATTGCCTCTTGTCCAAGCACTGCACAGTCAGCAACCAGCGCCATGAGGCTCCACCCCTCCACCCAGAAGCATCCGAGAGTGGTTTACCTCTCCTGTTTGCGGTTGGCGTGGTCCTCTTTGGATCTGACGAAGCTGACGTACTCCCCTCCCCTCACCAGGTGTGCAAACTCACCATCTTTGGCAGTGAAAACAACCCTGTAGGCAAAAGCAGAGCATCAGCAGAGCCGCCCATACACCTTCAGGGCTGCATGTGCTTCAGCACAAGACAATTAGTCTTACACATTAAGACACATTAAGTTACACATTAAGTGACATTAAAGTATCTATTTACTCAGATATGGCTTTCATCCTTACATTTTACAGTTCACATTTTACATGGAGCACGGAGCAAGCAATGGGAAAGTGGTGTCCATGGCGAAACATCATGATTGGATCAGATCAATAAATCATTTAAAACATGATGGCACCACCAATTCTGGGTCTCATGAAGCTTCTCTCTATTTCATCATTATAAACACTTCTACAGCTGGGCATTTTATGAAGAAATTCAGGTTTAGTGCAAACATATAACAGTATAAATTTACCAATTATCTAGGATTGGACCCTAAAGCCTGCTGTTCTCTCTAAGCCGCTAAGCCAAACTGTAGCATTGACTTTGAACGCCACCCTCCCTCCCTCCTTCCCCCTGCCGACACAAATACAGAAACACACGCACATACATACAAACGCACACGCACACGCACGCACACGCACACACACACACGCATGCACACACAAACACACAAATAAAAACTAGCTCCCACAGACACGCACTTGGCCTGTGTCTCCCCAGATTTGATGCGCAGTCTGCGAATATTGAACTGATGCTGGCTCCACCAGTTGCTGAAACTGAAGACAGAGTCCTTCTCCCACTGGAGCTTGACCTCCCTGAGCTCCCCAATGTCCACGTCTGAGGTCAGCAGGAAGGAGGCGGTAGTGTTGGTGCGCATGACGGGCCTTGAGGTTTCAGACACAGACAATCAAACACTTATCTGAGGCAAGTCAATCATCTGTGATCGTGTGGCTGGACTGGCAGACATGTGGAGCAAGACTGCCATGTAAAAGGAGCAGTCATTCAGCTGGCAAATATCACTAATGAGACATACACGAGCGCAGAACTAAATATCAAACTGAAGGCTTATAATTTCTAAGGAAAAGAGCAAAACTTCAAAACAGACCATAGGATATGTAGCACACAAGGCCTATGGCCCTCACCAAGAAGAATGTTATACTAAAGGACCCTGTTTATGAATGTTGACTACATTAAAAAGAAGTTAATAAAAATGGGTCTGGAGCCACCTAAGTGTTGCTAGGTGATGGGAGACACAGGAACTCACAGGACCAGGCTTATGTCTTCCTTCTTATCCAGAACTCCGATAAGGGACACCTTAAGGGGCTCGTCCTTGAAGGTTACATTCCTCTCATTGAAGAAGTGCACCTTCACCTGGTAGTGGAAAACTGAGAGAGAGAGGGAGAGAGAGAGACAGAGGGCAAGAGGGAGATTGAGAAAGAGAGAGAGAGAGAGAGAGAGAAGAGAGACAGCATGCCTCAATGTCTCAAGAACCACCTGTCACAGTGGAACAACAAAAACCTTTTCTGTTCAGAGCTTCCAGGGACCTCAGCCTGTTTTCAATTTTCTGACCTGTTTAACGCAGTCAGCGGCAGTTCGGAGCTGCACCTGCACCTGCAGGCTAACCTGGGGAGCGAGCACCTTGATCAGAAAAAACATTCCTCACATTGCGCACTTTCTTCAACTGACAGATGGGGACCAGACATACAGCATTATGTAAAGGAATGAACTGCCACACCTGTCACACAAACGGTAAACATCCTGAAAATACGCAATGGGTACAGAGCAAATCTTGGAGATGACAGACACTTGGAGGCCCTGCTAGCTCTTGCTGTGCTGGCTGCCTCATGACTGAACAGGGCTAAGGTTTCAAAAATCCAACAAATGTAATGCCCATGACTTCACTTCCTAGTATGCCACATTAGATAGCTGGCACATGGCTATCAGGGGTAGCAGTCTACCAATCACAGCACAGGTCTAAGGGGGGAGTGTGTAGGGCTGTCACCCCGGGCAGCTGGCACTGATATATCGGGCAGCTGCGCCCACAGGGAAACTAGGGGAAGGGTGAAGGAAGGAAAGGCAGGACCCCCTCTCCCCCAGTAGGAGTCACTCACATGAGTACATGCCATCAGAGCCTAAGGAAACAGCCGCACGTTTCCAAGTGTCACGAGGAAAAGGTGTCACACGTTGATGTTCCACACAAACCACCAATGCTGCAATCGTCCGAGGAGCTGCTCAGCTTTTGCTCGTTTCAAAATCTGGGTGCATATCGGAAACGCTGAGCCCGACCCAACCCCATATGATCCTAGCTGACCCCAGATGATGCCACCCTACCCCAGATGACCCTACTTCACCCCTATCACTCTACCTGTCCCCTGATGACTCGGCCCGACACCACAGGACCCCACCTAACCCCGGATGAGCCCCTGTGACCCCAGATGACCCCCACCTGACTGCTGCTCATCTCTGCCTGAGCCCCCCGTCTCACCTTTGTAGGGCATGGCTCCCCTGGTCTTGAGGTACATGCTGGCGCTCCTGCGAGACCGCACCTTCTTCACGTCGTAGCCCATCTTGGTGCAGCGGTTCTTGCGGCAGCTGAGGCACAGGCCCTGGTTGAAGGTCTCCTTGGAGTTGCAGCGGTAGGCCAGGCTCTGCTGCTCCTCGTTAACCAGCGAGTCGATGAACAGGTGGATGGAGCGCTCGTGGGAACACTTCACTATCTGGTCCATGTCTGTAGGGCACAGGGGACAGAGGACAGAGGACACGGGAGAAGGGGCAGGGCACAGAGGACAGGGGACAGGGAGCAGAGGACAGGGAGGGAGATGCTGTGATTTAAACAACACTTTTCACACCTAGTAAAGAACATGACGCACTTTCATGTTGACACTAGTGTGGAGCATATGCTTGGTAACAGGGAAGTCGTCATATGATAAACTAGAGTTTCAAAGTTGTTGGGAAAAAACCGTGTTTAAAGAGCAAAATAAAGTTAGCGGAGGAGGTGGCGTACAGTAGAAGCCGGAGGTGGCGATCATCTTTATGGTGCTCTGCAGGTCGCACCCTGGCTGGAAGGTGCCGCCGTTGGGGTAGATGTCCACGTGCCCCACGGGCCTCTGGATCCCGATGCTGCGACCCGGTGACCCCCTGGTGTTGGTGTGCAGGACATCCACGAAGCTGGCGTCATCAGGAGACAGGCTGCTCTGAGCATCCGCATGCTCGAACCCTGGGCCCGCAGGGTCCAAGCCTGGCAGAGATCACAGAAAGGTGGGATTCAGAATGACAATGAACCATTCATATTGCTATGTGGATATTTTATTCATTTATCTATTTATCCTTCATTTTACCAAGTAAGATTTTTTTTTTATTTTGTCAAGAGGGGCACAGCTAAGATTGTAGTGCAATCATGCACACTGTAGCTGAGTTATTCACGATTTAAAATGTACATTTCACACTTTCAGTGCTGTGGTTAAATCATTAGAGAAAATGAGAAAAATTATAATTCAGTTTAAGTTAGAAGCACAGAGCAAGGAATAGAAGGTAAGCCCTCATTTCAGCAACATTTGCAACAGCTGTATCAAAGAGAGAGAACAAGACAAAGAAGGGTGTTCCTAAGACAGATTCAAAGATAAAACAGAGCGGGAGATCAGACACAGATAGTTCATGACATCCAACACACCCTAAGATAAAGAGTAAAATTATGCTATAACATGTAGGGTGTGTGGAGATGCTGACTAGCAGTCTGTAATAGACAGTCTTTTGATTAACAAAGCTGTCTACTGCACTACTGATTACTTGTAGATAAAATGTTACTAATAATAACATAGTCAATTTAAAAATTTCTAAATCCACAGTCATTCTGCAACAGAAAAACAACAATGTAAATACAACATCAAAATTACTTACTCAAACAGAAGTAACCGAAAATATAAAGAGCAATATAAAATGAGAAAAAACTAACTCAAAACAACAAAGTATGAGATGAAATTAATATTTCTGCAATAAGGGTAGAGCAAATGGGGAGTGTGCAGTATATGCAAGGTTAAAGAGTCTTCAGTATTAATTTAAAAAGACCACTACTTTCAGACTCAGAATTTCATGGCTTTATACATCAGACTCAAGGGCATTCCAAGTTCATGTGCTGCTACATTTTTGGCTCAGACCTCCTGTAGAAAGAGGTTTTAACTGCCAATAAATCAGTAAGAGACAGTCTTACAGACCTTTTGGGAATAAAAACACAAGCATCCAAGATTTTGAGTAACAATAAGAGTTTGTTACAGCAGGGACTGGACAAAGGTCTATTAATGTTTGAAAATGGTGTAATGCTCGTGATGGGATTAACTGTCCTCAGTGGTTCTGTGTCCATTAGGGGTATAGGAGTCAGCTGAGAGTTGATATGGCAAATTAATGGGTGAATGGCTAAGCTTACTGGAAACAGGTGTACTTTGCATTCATGTCAGAAAGCAATGGTTTCCTACATTATCTTTGCTTTGAGTCAACATGCTGAATACAGGCACATTTGGGTGCCTTCTTGCGCTGTTAGTGCCAACGAATCATTGTCAATGATGGAAGTGTGTTTTAAAGTAAAATTTAGAATCAGTGCTACTCTAAGGTGAATGTCCATGTACATCTACCCTAAATGGTAGGGTCTGTTGGCACAGTGTTTGGACATTGATTGGTGTCCGTTGGTTGCTGACCTGTGACTGTAGATTTTGGCACAGCGACTGGCTTTCGACCTACGACACTATATTCGATCCTGTAGAATCTGGCAGAGCAACTAGCTGCTGACCTGTGATCCTATAGACCTTGTTGTTTGCGAGGAACCCAGCGATCCCGGCCACATGGGCACCCAGGCTGTATCCCAGCAGATGAATTTTCTCCCATGGGTAGTTCAGCCCTGTCTGAAGAAGGACAACAAGAGCACAGTTAAGAATCTCAGGAGGAGGTCACTGTTTGAAGATTCATTACAGGCCTGATGCAAGCAATATTTTCCAAGCCCACATATACTACCCCCAAGTATTCAGACGAAGGCAACAATAAAAGATCCTTGCTCAATGTTTAATGAATCTAGTTACTAAAGTTGTCTTGATATATGTACCTTTGCTTTTTAACTGAAAGGCTGAATTGAGTGCACAACTGAAATTGCATTTTGACTGAAAATCATTATTCTTTTTGCATTTGCTGTCACAAGTGAGGATTTTGTCAGATTTACTGAAAATGGAGGCACTGACTGGCAATTCCTCTCCAATTATTTTATACACCTGCCATTACATTTTATAGTATACTAATATTTTATAGTATACTATATAGTGTACTAAAACATGTGAATCTTTAGCCTCATCTTTACTGAAAAACACTGAGCATGGATCTTTTAACAATTTTTGACTGACCATGCCCCCCATCTCCCTCCTGAAGTCAAGGTAGCTATAGCCAGCCATGTTTGCATTTTCCTAAAATGTGATGGGGTTGGGGTTCACCCCAGACTAACACAGGACGAATATGAGGTAGTGCAGTTAATTACATCATTGACAATCGTTTTACATGTACAAACAATAACGCTGAACTGAGACTTCGCGCATAACGCAACTGTTGCAGCAAGCGCTATGGCTTTCTCAGTTCATTAAACTTCTCTTCTTGCACAACACAAACAACAACGTATCGTGCGTCAAGACTTCTGCAGCAGGGAGGACTGGAACTGCCAAAACAAATGTGTCCTTTACCTGTGTCCTATTTTACAGAGGCCTTTACTTGTCAGCAGCACCCTGTGGGGTGTTATGCAGCTGACGACATAGCGATTCCAGCTCTGTGCTGTGTACTAGGCACACAGGGCGTGCGAACTCCAATCCACATTTCCAAACTGAAATATGGGACCATAGACATTCCTGCTGCAAACCTGAACTTCACTGCCGGGTGTTGTCCCTGGATGCGCTCACCTCGATCCAGTTGATAAACTTGGCCACATCCTGGCCCACGAGCTTGGTGTAGGCGGCGGAGGTGGGGTAGTGCTGCTGCGCGCGGTTCAGCCAATCCACCACGATGATGTTGGCAGCGGGCTCCCGCTCGTACAGGGCCACCACAAGCTTAGACACCCAGCTCTCGAACAGCCCCGTCACCTAGGCACACAGCGGTGACGTTAGAATCGGACGCGCTTCGGAGCTTCGGCCGTTTAGCGTTAATTTGTGGCTTTGTGTGCAGTCGGAAGAGCAGGGCCCGCTGTCAGCAATTCTAATTCTAAGGGACAACAATAACAGCTCATTATAATAACAGCGGAGCTCTTGTTACTGTTGTCCTCTAGACCTTGGCGCAGCGACTGCTGGCAGACCTATGATCCCACAATAACATCACATAGCTCCAGTCCGAGCCGTTGATGTCGTTGCCTTTAAAACTTGGGTCCTTTACAAACAGCTAATCTCGACTGGATACATTTAATCTCATAGGGAGTCCCTTTTAAGGATAATTATACATGTAAGCATGTCTCGATGACTTCGGGTCTTACCTGCTAGCATTTGGCAATCAATTTAGATTACAAATGAGGCCAACTTAGTTACTTTAAAATTATTAAACTAATAATGTTTTTTTTTTCATTTCCAACACTGATTTTTAAAATCTGTTGTATGGGGGTGACATAACTACTAGCTGTAGGCCTATTTAACATTTACCAATAACGGTCTCATACAAGTGTGCAATGAAAATCTCAGATGGATTATACATGTGATATGAACAATATGTATTTCTGAAAACGCATTTCTGTAGGGCCTACTCAGCGGAAACAAATTCGAATGGGAAGATATTAGCAGTTTTGATACAGGGCGCATAATCACGTTTTACCTTCTGCAGATACACAGGCGCAAGTCATTATCTAATGAGTAGTGAAATGATTTTACCGTCCATCCGTGAATTATCACGAAGGTCTTTACGTCGGTATTGAATTGACACTGTGAGATAGTGTCTAGCTGACCAGGCACGAGGTAGCAGGTATCATCGTCCGGCTCTTCGGCTGTGCGCAAGGAGAACTTGGTTTTAATGTCGCTGTAGTCCACGAGCCAGTCAGTGCTGTTGCTTGGAACTGCAAAATACGCACGTCACAACTTTAGAACATCGAAGTCTGGGCTGTAAAGTCTACAAAGGTCGTCTGAAGTTAAATTACACGGAAGGAATTGGAACCCATTAATCGATGCAAAATTGTTCTCATTCAACTACCTTAAGTGCACTCAGCGACTAAAAGTACTTTTGCTCATAACAGAGCAATAGCATCGGACGCGCTGCCTTTAGGGTTTGGTAAAATGGACAGGCGGTTTAGGTATGCAATGCATTTGCCAAAGCACCAGCAATTTTCCAATAATCTCCGGTGAAATAATAAATGATTTTAATAGTGCAATGCCGCCCTCTATTGTCAATCAACCCACTGCAATTAACTTTATCACAATTGAGAAAAAACATTGAGCGAAAGCATTTGAGTTATTGTGAAATGGTGAATGTCATTTGCAACAGATACCATAACATAGGGACAATAACCAAGCTGGAGACAGGCGCCACGATTAACACAGTTAAGTCAACAAGACAACAAATCTACTTCGCTGTTGCCTCTGGGTTACTCTAGGTCATAACCTAAAAAAGTTTAACCACATTGCCCGTATACTGCTGTATTGCGCTTTCTAAGGTTAATATGATTTCGGGTGCGTTAATATGAAGCAGCAGCACTAGAAATGGCATTGTCTCTCAAACACTGACAGACTTAGAGTCTCCCACAAAACGGCATTTAACCACTTGAAATGAAAAGACTACAGAAGAATGATTTTGAATTTGTAAAGTTACACTTTTTAAAGTCCATCAGTTTTGAACTTACTAGTTGAAGTTTCTTCAGCAGGCGTTGAGAATGTTGCACAAGTTTTTACCAAATAAATAGACACTATCAGCAGCCAGATATGTTCTCTTCCCATATTATTGTTGGT
This sequence comes from Megalops atlanticus, assembly GCA_019176425.1. NCBI lineage: Eukaryota > Metazoa > Chordata > Actinopteri > Elopiformes > Megalopidae > Megalops > Megalops atlanticus. The sequence continues at coordinate 7,963,533 of CM032896.1, forward strand.
ATAATCTGTTTCCAGAAAGCACCAAGTTAAAAAAAAGTCTCTGATTTTTTTTTTTTTTTTGTACCGATAATCCAAATGGGTCACTGTCAAAGCGCTACTGCCAAAAGACTTAAGTGTCAGTGTAAATAGACTATGATGTTACTTCTGGTGAAATCTACCAGAGATGTGGTTCCAAGAGTGACTTTATGCTAAACCTTGAGCTTCATGCAAATTGCTCATTTTCTATTGGTCTTAAGCACGTGGGCTGGGAGCCGACGTTCGCACAGAAAACGACAGTCAACAGAACCCACGCGCTTGGCATGCAGTTCAAATTCGATAGGAAGTGATCTGAGCAAATACTAAAAATTTGTGCAGTTTAGATGTCTCTTTTCCTTTAGACATTATTTGCAGCATACACTCGGTGACAAGCGGGATTGTCTCGCTACTAACTGCCATATGCGTTGTTGTTCTTGATACTTGGTGAGTTGAGTATGAACTGGTAAATAAATGGAGTGGTATATTTACTTTTTATTTACGTTTGCTTGCAATTGACGTAACAGATTAATTACATCAACATTTTGTGTCAGTGTCATAAGTAGATGAGATTGTCACTTTACAAGCAAGTATTACAATTCATGCTTGTATTTAATCGTAATTTGCAGTTAAAAATATATGCATCAATAAATGCATCATTAGTGCGTCTGTCGGAAACTAAATTATTTGTAAACTGCTTTACATTGTACTTTCCTTACGTTGACACGTGTGTGGGCGCGGGCTTGAGTAAATAAGAGTATAAGAGTAAAATTTTAAGAATTAATTTATCGATAGTGCCATAGGAATGTTCGCTGATGGCGTACGATTGTTCGTTTTCATGCCATAGACACACCGATTACTTCTATTAGATCCTGTGTGAAGACTATTTTATGATTCCGTAACATTTGATCCGATACCCAAATGTGTTCTTGGCACGAGCTTGGCAGCGCGAGTTCCCTTGCGTCACCCGAATGCACTCGCGCATGTTTACTGACTTTACGCTTTGCGTTTGTGTCCTCTCTGGTTACAATGTAGAGGAAAACGTACTGATGTGTTGAATGCAACAAATTAAAACAATTGGCAAAAGACACAATAACCTAATTCATTGCAATTGCACGTCAAAGTGGCAAACGAAGTGAACCAACTCCGTTTATAAGAAGATTTGTAGAGTTCATAGACCTCTTTGTTTTTTGCCAGGACAAACTGTAAAAGACCGGGGGGGAACGTCACAGACCTAGTACTGTTATACAAATAACACAGAAATAAACTGACGTCGTATTTGATTTGATGTCCAGGGGATGTTCTTGGCTCTCCTGGACTCGCATGGGTATCAGAGTGCTGTGGAGATAATGTTTTACTTTTTTTCCTCTGTCAGCTCGCAGGGGAGGGAGGGCTGGAGGGCGAAGGGTGTGTGATCGGCATGCTGTCCCATTGGCCGGACATCTGTGAATACTTCAGAGGTTTAGAGTGTGCGACGAGTTTGGGTTGTATTTCCTGTTCTGCTAGCTGTGAAACTGCACTCATCTCATCTCGTGTTGGTTCACACGTGAGAGCAAGCGAACTAAAATAAAGGGAATCCATACACAAATACATTTCCCTTTCTTTTCATCTATTTAAGAGACACTCATAAAATTGCTTGGTTGCATAAGAGGATTTTTTTTCCTGGACATCCAAATGATAAAGAGGTCGTTTCAACTAAAACAAGTTTTTAATTTTTTTAATTACACGTTTGCTGGCAGTTTTATGAAAAATGTATGCTGCAGGCTAAGGTGAAGCCTTGCTTTATGAAAATCCGGCTTCGTGCGTCCAGGAACATTATGAAACTTGCAGACGTATTGTTTAATGGATTCTAATTTCTCCTATCAGACCTGGCAGTGATTGTGAAAACAGCAGTTGAGCAACCAAGGACACTCAAGTTCCAAGAAAAGGGGGGAAAAGGGGGAGCCAAAACAAAATGCACGTGGCTCCAAATGTTGACCTTATTTAAGGTCACAGATTATTTTTTTCTTTCTTTTTTTAAAGACCCTGTTTTTCAGTGTGCTCTTATCAACGATGCATATTCTTATGACTTGGGGGAGAAATTAACAGCATAACAGCGTGTTTATTATCCGTGTCCTTACAAATAATGAGAATAGGAGAGGAGAATTTACAACACAATCCTACAGGATTTGGGTAGTTTTGAACGTGTTGCTGATGTCCTGTGGGATGGCACTAGGGGGAGCCATTAAACTGAGGGACTTGGGCATTACATCATGGTTATTGTGAGAGAAGCATTGTCCATCCTTGACAGCTATTGGGAAACCTTGAATTCCATTCACTTACAGCTTGGTTGACTGACCGACCAATAGAATGAAGGGAAAAGCACCACTCCCACCACCAAACCAACAAACCAAAGTGGACTCAATTCAAACCTGTTTTCTCCACTTTAGACATGCAGTTCTTGGAAATCACACAGTCTTTCTCAGCAAATGACTTTCTGTGAAGTAACAGAAAAGCGGCGGAGTGGTGGGGGTGGGGGGGGGGGGGCAAAAGAGGAATTCATGGTAACGTGGATGAGTCCATCTCCAAACAGCCTTTTTCACTCTGCATCAGATCCCTTCCAGTTCGAATGGATCGTTCACTGCAAAGGAATGGAAACTCCTGGGTGTTATATTTTACAGTCCCGCTTCAATGTGATCTTTTAGCCTGGCTCTATTTTGGCTGTTTTGACGCAGACGTTGCGTTTGATGCATGTGTGTCTGATGCACAGAGAGCCCAGGGGCAGTGCTGCCTGTGAAAACTATGTGTCTAATCAGAGAGGACACACTAGACGCAGCCCGTGGCTTCTTTCCCGGGTAACCACATTATAATTACAAGGCAGGCTCAGAGCAGCGCATAACAGATATTCTCATAATCCCCCCTTCAAACTTCTCTGGCCAAAAGCCTTCTGTGGTCAGAGCCTGCAGAGATTTGCAGTCGAAGAAAGCGTAGATAATGCTGAGACAAACTGGCTATTTTATGCAACATCAGGAGAATCCAAAAAAGCCTAGGGTAACATCAGTCCCATCGGAGGGGAGGAAACCAGAGGAATGGAGTTTTAATGATGCGAAAGTGTCACAATGACCGTTTGGAATTATTGGGCAAGTTCATGTAACTCAAGTTTGATACTCATAGTTTTACCTGTGGAACAGAACTGAATAAGCTTTGCATCTAGAGTGAAAGTAGGATATAGTGGTTTCTGGTAGTAATAATGGGCTTGAAACCAGAATGGTTTACATTCTCAGGTGCTATATTGCTATTTTGACCTTATTTATGCTTCTTGGTATGACTCACCTCAATAAATCCACAGGAAAATATGTGACTCACCCAGTAAAGTGTTATTCATTCAGTAAGCAAATAAAATCAAGTAAACAGTGTCACCTGTGCAACCCATCACATGGTCGAATGTAACTACATCGCAATTAAACGTGCAGAAAGTGTGCAGAAATGTGCAGTGTTCTTCAAGGCACACAGCCCGTGGGAGGCTAACACTTTCTGGTGAATTTTAGTAATGTGTCGTTCTTATTCCTGATTAGTCCAGCCCTGACCATGAGTTTTGCTGAAGGAATGCAGAGACAAACCTCAGTGAATGCCAAGCTTACAGATAAAACAGATATGTTTTCTTTTGCCTGAAAAGCTAAACAAGCGTCTCTGTTCAAAGTGTTTGAATGACTGTAAAAAGCACTCTCTCCTGTCCTCAGTAATGCAAACAATTTTTAGTACTCCATCCTTATGTTGTTTTGTCTAGCTGAAAGTGTGTGTTATCCTGTCTTACATTGCCAGTATTTTTACATATCATCCATTAATATGGCAGGACATTTCGTAAATCAGTTAAAGTTTAGTACTTTACTCAAGGGCACAAAAAGAGTTCCCAGATGCAGATTCAGTCCTGGTGTTTGGGATGAGTCAGTACTGATTACAAATATTTTGCAGGTTATAAATAAAGAGTCCATCTGCTCTTTCCAGATGTGCTTAATGGAAAAGGGTGCATTGCTTAAGGAAGCAGATCAGATGCATGCTTAAGAGCCTGCAGAAATGCCACCTCAAAGGGCTTCCACACCAACCAGCACCACCACTGACTGGGTTTTGGAAATGAATTGCATTTGACTGCAATTTTTGATTTATTTTCCTCATTTCCTCGACAATATCTTGTATCTGTTGCTGCAGGGCTTGTTGCATGCTAAGCAATTGCTTGGTTCAGTTTGTGTTGTATAACTTGGAAATTTTTAACCAGGCCACACCACTACCTTGACCTCACCTTGCTGAAAAGGTGAAAAAGTCACATGGCAACCCTAGAGTCAGTGGGGTAAATAGTGTTGACTACTAGGTAAAATATCCAGCTGTATAAATGGATATCATTGTAAAAGAACTGTAACCTATGTAAGTCGCTTTGGATAAAAGCGTCTGCCAAATGAATAAATGTAAATGTAAATAAATGTACTATGATGTATATGTCTAGCAGACACCTTTAGACAGAGATATTTACATATCTTACATATCATCAATTTACATAGCTGGATATTTGCTGAAGCAAATAGTGTTTAGTATCATGCTTAAGAATGCAAGAGCAGAGACCCATTTGGGAACAAATCCAGAATCTTTTGAATTACAACCCCTGCTACTTGTGAGTGCTCTGCGCTGCCACCATACTACTACCCTGTAGCAGTGCTCCTTGTTTCTTGTTGTTCCTTTCACAGAGAACTGTCAGACGGAGATGACAAATTAAGTTGTTTTCAGTTACCCATAAATTAACCTTTTTAAACAACCCCAAATCAAATGAGCGCATGGACAGCTTGTCTCCAGAAGCTTCACTGAGAGCTATTGCTCTGTGATTGGTGCATATCCTCTGAGACACACCATTTCATTTGGGACAGATGTCTAATGGACAGATCCTGTACCTTATGGGAAGCAATATTTCAGGAAGTGGACTCAGAGTATGACAGGATCCAGTCCTGGGGAGTGAAGCAACCATCCAATCCTTAAGCACGGCAATTCCCCTTAAATTCTCCAGTAAAGAAATCTGGCAACATATATTTTGTTACTGCCACCATCACCTCATACAGTGTTTAAAGTCTGAGTTGAAAGACCGGGTTATGTTTTTTCATTGTCATTTTTCTCCTGGATACCCAGTCTCAACAAGATAATTAATGGTTGTGTAAAGTCTGTGGTACTCAGGGAGCCATCAGGAGGTGGTCTATTTGTGCTCTATTTGTGACTCAGCTGTGGCTAAGAGCCCCGTGGGAACTGGGATTTCCTTCTGGGGTGAGAACGGCAGTTGTGTTTTCCTTCCAGTGCCGTGATATATTCTGTCTGGCTTCAGCGATAATATGACGTTCTGGGATAGTCTTTTTGGGAAGGGGGGCAATGTTTACTCTCTGATGTGGTAAATGTGTGAGGCCTTTCATAACTTCTAATTCTTGATCCAAAAGGCCACAAGGGAAGGGGTAGGGTTAAGGTTAGGGTTAGGGCAAGGGGGTAAGGTATAGAGTTAGGGTTAGGGCCAGGGCTAGGGTTAGGGTTTCACCCAGGTTGGGGTTAGGGTTAAATCCAGGGTTAAAGTTATGTTTAAGGTTTTTACCAGGGCTAGGATTGGGGTTAAATCTAAGGTTAGGGTTAGGTTTAAGGTTTTGGCCAGGGTTAGGGTTATGGTTAAAGCTTAGAGATTAGAGTAGAGTAAGGCTTAAGTGTATGTAGGGAAGGGGGTGGATTGATGGCTTTACTACATTTTGTAACTTTGAAAGAGAAGCAGTGCCTCCTGGATACATTCCCTTTTTAACATTGGTAATGATGTGCAGCAACACTGTTGTCCTCTCTCCTGCTGGCAGACATACACCCCTCCAACTCTTGTGTGTATTTTACTCCAAATGTTGTTTTTCTTCCATAAGTAAGTTGTTTTTGGTATATATTTCATAGAACCACCTGAGAGCTATGAGCATCAGTGATTCTGGTTTGTATGTCTGTGTGATTTTCTTTATGCATGTTGCATGTTTTGCTGTGTGTAATCCCTGTCCTTCTGGATTAATTGCGAGGTGAAACGGGGCAAATGGAAGAGGAAGCAAGTACGCCTTCACAATGACACCCACTGATTTACAGGAAACCTGTGCGGCTGTCTTTAATCCATCACACACGAATCGAAAAGTATGAGTCAGAAAGCACTTTCTGACCCAGAAGTTATTTAAACAGCACTCCATTACCAACACAGGACTTTTTCAAATGTCACAAAGTGTGCCATACGGGCTTTTAAGACCAAAAAGTAGGGCACTAATTTTGGGCAAGGAGTGGATTTGCCTACAGGCAGGGGGTGCTGTTAGGCTATAACTACATCTGGGCTCTCCTGGAAACAAGCCTACTGTATAACTAGTGAGATAACAAGTACTTCTTATCAGATAAATTATCGTGCCAGTATTGGGATTATTATTGTTAATAATCAGCATAATAATCATTATTATTAGTTTTAACTAAGTGTTAAGAATTGAAGCAATACTTGGGCAGCTACAGCAGTGTTCATTGTTGTACATAGTCTTATGGTGTCCTCTGCTGGACAATAAAACATGTCATGACAGTATATACAGTGTATTGAGGCCAAGTAAGACATGACTTTATTATGTGTTTCCCATTCTTAGTTTATGATGTGCATTGAACAATTTCTAAACTGTATTTAGGTACTTCTGGAAGGCGACCTGTCCAGGGTTTAAGATTCTTAAATGAACAAAGAGAGAAGGCTATAAAAAGGAAGGATAAAATGAAATATCTGCGAACTATTTTCTTAATTCATAGAGCTGCTTAATAGAATTTATCTACATCAGAATTGCTGGTAACAGGTGTTACTTTTAAGCCACTTTGGCAAAAAAAAATACATGGATAGAACTTTGCAAACCATTATGAAGACATAAATGTCGGAATTATAATTCCAAGGAATATTAGGAATGTCTTTCATATTATAGACAGCTGAAAAGTTTAACCTCTGTATTTTTTTCCATACTAAAACCGGTCTGAAAAACTAATATACAGTTTCCTCATTTCACCAGCAGAGGGTAGTCTTTGGCATGGATTTAATTTTCCATAATTATTTTGACTTCTTTTTGCCTCGTGACGTTGAGCCTCCAGAAGACAGTTATACATTGTCTCTTTCAAAGTATCAGCATTCTGGAGATATAATATTTCATTTTCCATTTTGACCTTGGTGAAAATTACTTCCAAAGCTTGGTGGTTCTGGGGCCTTTGGCAATGGTCCATGGGAATGTGACCAGGCTGTTTGTCACCACTGTGGGGTTGTGGGAGTTGTGTGAAGTGGGGTAGGGTAGAGATAACTGTTGACACACGCTGTATGTCTGCGCACACAGTTGTCATTCAACTGTTCCCTGCTGGCACAGCTGCTACATAGACCAAGTCACTCCATGCCTTACAGCCTGTCCCCGTGTCTGTCTGTCTAAGCCTGTGACAGTGTCCTGTTGGGTCATTCAAAAAGACATCTAAATAATGCAAACAGTTGTTATATCAACATATACATGCTCTTTTTTCTTACCTCTTGACACCCCAGCTTTCTGATGCACACTGGGACAATGACAGTTTGGATATAAATAACATCATCAAGCCAGCACTCTTCTGGGCAAGTTTGATGCTTGCAGACTTTCCAGAGCAAGCTGCCTGGTTTTTGTCAGCACAGGGCAGGCATCTGATGTCTCTCAGTCTGAAATCAGGGAATCAGCATGGTGGAGGTAGATATAGACTGTTATGCCCCAAACAACCAGTTACCACAGTCACGGGTCAGAGCTGAGACTGATCCTGGATCAGGGTGGATGGTTGCGTGTGATACGGCCAGGAAACTCGATTTACCTCTGGGAGATGTAGCAGAGGAGCAGATTATTTCACGTCTGCAGATTCCACCCCCCTTGCTTCCACTGATCTGTTTTTAGAATTGCTCTAACTTCTTTTGAAATGGCACTGGGGTTAAAAAAAAAAGAAGAGACCGTGTCAGTCGGATGCGAGGATTGAAAAGTCCCCACCAGCCTTTCAGAACACACGCCATATTCTAGAATGTTGAAATGTAATGTTCTGTAAAACAAATGGGAAGAATGCGGCGAGCTCTCGCTCGGCCCACGCCCTGGACATCTCATTTAAGCAGAGCCTGAGCAATGACAGGGTCAGGAAATGCCAGCCGGGCCTTCAGCGACCACGGCCATTACGTTACATTACTCACCGGCCTAGAACACTCCCAGTAATTAACTCAGGCCATCCTGCACAGCTAGCATGCAATACCGCATACATCTGGGTTAAAACTCAGCTGTGCAGGATCATCGATCAGCTCTGAAAAGGAGACAAATAAATGCCTCTTGGCCAGATGAAGTCTTGGTTAAATTAAAGCATATCAACTTTTGCAGAACCTACTTGGCCATGTAAAAGGCCCCTGACTACCTCACTCACTCACTTCCTTACTCATTCACTCACTCACTCACTTTCTTACTTACATATTGACTGACTAGGCAAGCAGCTCCCACTTGGTAATGACAGTACCTCTGCTTTACCACCAGATGGCGAACCATCACAAATAAGCAGACATACTGGAATTGTTTCAGCCTCTGAATAGTTGCGTGCCCATGTTTTAAAATGTGACAGCCTTTTGAAAGTTTTCTTTCCCTGAGGGCACCATTATTCAGACTGTTAGTGAGAGGTTGGATTTGAAATAAGCTTGTTCCCATTAACCTCATAAAACTATTGTGTCAAAAATGCCTTAAGGCATCTAAAAACACAACATTGTGTTTTTCTGCCTTCCATAAATGGTTCCTATTGTAGTGTCTTGACCACAAGAGCCCTCTGGATTACACCAGAGACATCAATATAACACTATTGTCAGTGAGGGGGATAGTTGGATCTTGGCCGACAAAGAACAGAAACCACAAGGATAATCTTATCTCCGTCCAAAAGTTGTGTTTTTCCAGACTGGCCTCCTCAGATGGGAGAGGAAGAGAAAGAGACTGAGAAAGAATGGATCTGATGCTGCAAGCATTCACTTTGCGAGGTTCAGAGGTGGTGGAATCAGCTGCTTACAGGTCCGCTTGAGGTTTTCGTCACTCTCTTCCACCATGCCATCTGTCATCCTGCTCATTATCTAGCTCACTATATCTGAGCAGGCATCCTGAAAGACAGCCTGTATCACTCACACACTGACTTACACCTGGACAGGCCTGCAAGTAGCCTGAGCCTGAACGCCAGGAAAAGTGTTCAGCTGGATGTACCCAGCTCATACCAAGTGATGAAAGGCCCTAATGAGGCTGATATATAAGCAAGTTTTCCCCCCCTCTCTTTCTCTGTTTCTCTCTGTATATCAGTTTGCACCCCTCTGTCCGTGTCTTTTTCTCTCTCACTTTTGCTCTCTCTGAGTTTCTATTTCTCTACTTTTCCTTTTTGCTTTCTGTCTCTTGCTCTCCCATTCTTTCTGTCGATATCTCCCTCTTTCACTTTCTGTCTCTCCCCTTCAGTTTCTCTCATATTTTTGCTTTCTCTCTCCCTTTATTATTTTCTCTCCTCCTCTCTCTCTCTCTCTCTCTCTCTCTCTGTCTCTTTCTCTCTCTCTCCCTCCCTGCCCATCCACGTCTTCCACAGTGCAGCTCAGTTCCAGTGTTGAGAGGCAAATGTTGGGGCAGATAGGGATATGCCGCTGAGATATGAGGGAGGGTGAGAGGGCAGTAAACGGGAGCTTTTATATCACTTTACAGCTCTCTGTGCAAACCTGCGCGGGGAAGCCGATCAGGCTCCATCCCTGCGCCCTCCAGCAAGGCACTTAACCTGAATTGCCTCAGTAAGATATCCAGCATGAATGTGTTAGAAAATATGTAACTCATGAAAGTTGCTCACGATACGAGGGCCAGCCGAGAACACAACTAACAATAAGTGTAATGGAGATGAAAACGACAGGGGTAGAGTGTATGATTGTCTTTGGTTTGCTTGTTTTTTGTTGTTGCTGATGTTAAGTTTGGTTTCAAAGTGCAAATACTAATTTGTCATTTGCACGGAGTGATGGGAGGAATGGTGGGGGCCTTGGAACAAAGAGGACCTCGAGACTAAAGCGGACCTTGCATTGACCATGGGTGGTACAGAAGGAGAGAGTGGGATGCAGACACTGAAGAAGCAAAACTGGCAGGCATATTTGTGCTCTGTCTGTTCAGACCGAGGCCGGCTGATTCAGTGAGCACATTCCTCTGTGACTCAGTCTGCTTTATGATCAGGCTGGTTTCACTTAGTCTGCGTCTGACATTCAGACAAGCAGCTCCTCAATTGTTCTCAGCCTCCCCTGCGTGGTGCCCTCTTGTTTCAGCCAATGCCCCATGCTGGCATCAAAAAGACTCTCGCAAAGCAGGATAACAACTATGAGCCTGAAACGGAGGCTGTCTGCACAAACCTGCAGCACGTTTAAGATATGCAAAATTGGTGCATGCAGGGGCCGGAGATACTGACATGAAATGGTGCTAGCAAAAGCAAACACTCCTGGGAATGTGAAGAATGTCATGAACACGTTACAAAGTCGTCTTCGTCCGACAAAAACACATGTGGTGCTGTCACCTGTTGAAACCGCAGTGATGAGAGATGACACACAAAAACAAAAGCAAACACAGCAAAGTTTGAGCGTTCTCACTTCTGTTGAATCTAAACAGAGTGTGACTCGTCATACAGAAACAGCAGATTGGGAATGTGAGGACTGGCCGTCCTGACCGGCACATATTTGGACTGATTTAGGGTCCTGAGGACCTCGGGGGTCTTGCTGATTCTGCATGCAGTAGTGCTGCCAGTCCTGGTCCACTGCCTGTGCTTTTTCAGGGCTACTGTCTCTTTAAATCCTGCTGCATCGCAGGGCAATTCCCACAGCGACCACGCTGCTTTTTGTGGAGTTTTTACCATAAAAGGACACGAGGAGTTGAACGACGGTTTCCTGTGGGAGGGGTCCGGTTTCCCAGTCTGTGGAAGAGAACTGCGGGCCTGGCTATCCCTCTCACCCCCCTCCTCCACACCCCCCCTCTCTCTCTGTCTCTCTCACTCTCTCATTTTTTCTTGCTTTCCCTCTCACTTTGTTTCTCTGTCTGGCTTCTCTTTCTCCCTGTTTGTTTTTATATCTTTCCCTCTTTATTTGTTTCTCTGTCACACACTCTCCTCCTCTTTTTATTCCTCCCCTTCTACCTGTCCTTCTCTTTTGTGTTTCATCTACTCCCTCTCACACACTCTTTCTCTCACTCTCTCTCTGTTGCATCAAAGGTGGCACTTTTGTTAAATGTTTGTGTCATTAATGCTCACTAACACAGAGACCCAACAGACAGTCCCAGCACAGAGTCCCATCTGAAAGGCACAGGACATAGTCTCAGAAGAGGCCCAACACAGAGCACACTCTGAAAAGTGGATAACCGTAACCACAACATTTACTGAATTCTATCTATATCTGGAGACACATTAAGATCAGACTGCTACAGTCTGTGTTCGCTGTTCTCTTTAATATAAAATATCACGTCAATAGTGGCATTGTAACATTCAGCTGGACATTTCAAAGCTGAATAACGACAGAAAGGGACCATGAATTGTCTGGCCCCAGTTTGCCCCTCCCCTGTGGGCTGCAGCATAAGGTGACTGGGTCCCAGTGCTGTGGTTATTCCTGAATTTGCTTCTGGCAAAAGTGCAGTGAAACACCCCAAGTTGTGAGGCTATGACTAATTCAGCCTCCAAAATATCAATGACAGAAGGGCATCATTCTCTTGATAAGCACAACATATTGCTCATTTTCCTTTTTGCGTATGAAGGCTTAACACTCATATAGTTTAATCGCTTTATCACCAGTGCCCAAATGCCTCTCTGACTAATGAGGTGATACAGCACTTACGGAACAACCAAAATAATACAGGCATAGCATGTTCAGTCATAAATACGGAAACTGAAATAAGGAGGCGTAAATAAAGTGTCATGATTCTTTTAATGCTCAGTATATGGTATCACTAGTCTGTGTCCAGTTCTTGCCCAATGCATCAGGTTTTAACATGACCAAATAAGGAAGACTGATCCAAGGAAGGAATGACATCATCTCTTACTCCCTGGAGGTCAGTTGGTATGTCTCGCACAGACTCGACAACATGGCTGTTTCCATGTCATTACATCCGTTTTGAAATGACTCGTGGGTAGAACATAGTGAACACTGTGTTCATGCAGGCCAATTTCACATAAGTATTGCTTGCAAAATGCCAGCGTTGCCCAGTCATACTAACAACCAATGCTGTAAAAATGCTGGTTGGGTCCTTTCAGATTAAGCTAATGGAAAACCAGCAAATGTGCTGCAAACATGATGTCACAACATGCGTACAACATATTGCTGAAAGAATGAAATGTGTAAATAATAAGAGGATGTAAGAAGAAATATTAAGCAAAATTTGTGTCCTGTTTGTAATCAAACAGTAACAACATAAAAAAATTCATAAAGTGCTGTATTGTGTGTGAACTCAATGAGAAACCACTGACTGATTGGCTATTCTGATCTGCATCAGCATTTTTAGAGCTTCACTCACATTGCACAAATTTCAGTACTTCTTCCATCCTTGCCACTTTTACATAGGCTGTGAAAGTGGTGTTAAAACTGCTAAATAACAAAATGCCATTAAAGTGACAAAACTGCTTTTGGCCCCTGTTCACATCAAAGTGATGGAATACTGCTGTTAGTTGGTAGAGTTGGGAATGGGGCCTGTTCTGCCAGACTAACAGAGCCTCTCTGACATCTCTGGTCATCTGGAACACGTGTGGCTGGTCAGAAGGCTCTGAATCGGGCATATCCTGATTCACTTCGGCAAAGTTCTGCTGGATAGGATCAGCTTCACCTCTGCACAGATTCACTGATTTCTAAATCATGTGGATGGCTCAGCCCATTCACTCAGAGCTCGATGTAACGCTATTAGCTAATCCCCATCCCAGGAGGATCAGTGGATCTGACCAGATATTGTGCAGACACCACAAAGCAGAACATGGTCCTTGTTTTGACCGCTCCGGTATCATTTCCTCATTTTTCCCCTCAGCTTAGCAGTGCTTCAGACCAGCTTCTCTCTCCTGTCCTCAAGAAGTGAATGTCAGTAGAGCTCTGGATCATCATTCTCTACATGGTGCGCAACACACCACTCAAAATAGAAGATGGATACAGTCTTTTCTGTAGGGCATGCTTGTGGGAGCTTAGATAACATGCAACAGAGCAGTTACACACGCCTGCAGTCATCAGTGCCTTTTTTTGTTTGCTTGGCAGTGACCGTTATCCAGGGTGATGTGTGGTGCTTTAACGTTTACAGGTCATGCTAAATATACACACAGACTCATATATCATTTCCTTTCATTAGGGCCTCTGTAGTAATAAAGAAATGAGGTAAGTAATAAAACAAATCCATCTGACACAGCGATTAGAGAGTCGAGGGACTGAGGCTCCCAGACGGAGATGCTCAGTGCAGTTTTTCGACAGGTGTGTGACAGGCGGGGCATCATGGGAGATTTTTCCCCGCATCCCCGGGCTTTTCCTGGCGTATCCCTCTTAGTGCTGCAGTTGGGAGAGATTTGCTCCTGACCTGCGTTAGCTTTGCACTTCCATGTCATCGCAGAGCGATCTCTGGGTGTGAAAACCAGGCCTCATGTCTGACGCACATCTACTGTACGTCAGCCTCGGACAGGTCCTGTCGTCTCACGGTGATCTCTGTGTGTGAAGAGCAGGCTTCACATTTAAAACATCTACTGTACATCAGCTTCAGACAGACAGAAAAAGTGTGGTGTGTGTGAGTGACTGTGTGTGTGTCAGAGGGGTGGGGGGTGGAGATAAGAGTGAGAAAATGAGAAAAAAAACACAGAGGGTAGAGATAGAATGAAGAAGAAAGAAAGCATGAGGGGAATGAAGACAGTGGAAAGGAGAAAGAGGGCACAAGGAGAAATACAGTGGGGAGGAAAGAGGGAGATTGAGTGAAGGGAAGGGGGAGGTGGAGACAGAATGTGCAAGATTGATAGTCACCATCCTTAAACACATTTCCATGGTCACACCCAGTCAGACTTGCAGCAGAAATACCTAGAAGCGCCTCTTTCCTTGATCTGCACCTCGTCACCACTTTATTGAGACAGATTTAGAACTTACTTCATTACAAAGTGTACTGACTGGACAGCTCTTAATGATAACCAGCATTGACCAAATAGCTGTTGCAGGTCAGTTACAGGGCAGCGTCCCTTATGGGCTACTGCAGTGCCGGTGTGGTGAAAAGCAAAACAGCCGTTACAGTGGAAAACCAAACAAAACCGACCTGCAGAGACTCAGACGCTCACTCTGGCCCGTAAATAATAATCTCAACAAAGCAATGGGGCGAATTAAAAATATTAACCCCCCTGTTTTAAAATACATAACTCTCTCAAGATATGCAGTTTGTCCATCGGAATGTTAGTGTTTCAGCTTTCTTTAGAGCAGTTCGCACTGCAGAGCATTTGAACTGTATGTGCATATTTGAACTTCAAACGAAGAACCATGGCATCACGAGCACGTGTTCATGAACTGCTGAGGCAAATAGACCGGAATGAGTCCTTCAAGATCTCTGATAAAAAAAGCGAAAGATTTTCCAGGTTATCGGTTCCATCTATAGCAGCAGTATAAAAGAGTCACGCTTCTCAGACACAAGCCAGCATTCAGGCTTCCTTTGTAGCTCAGTGCCGTTAAATTGCCATCAGCTTTGAGATGGACGATTTGAGCTCTCACAGTGCTTTTTCCACTCATCTGGGTTTATCAAAAATATTTACCCTGACTTTAGTCAGTGGCACTTTTAAAGTGCACTCAGGGCAATTCTCTTAGAAAGTGCCTCTAGTTCCCTTCCTCCGTTATCTTTTTACATCGATATATCAAGAGAAGCCAAAGATTATTTTGAATTTTCCCTTCAGCATTACACTAAATATTAGAAAATAAAAACTTGGGACAAGTGAAAGTTGGACACACCAGCCACACACTGAGTCAAAGGCCCTGGTGTCCTGCCAAGGTTTTTTTTCCTTATGAAACCCAGCTAAGCATTTTTTAAAGAAAAAGGGGGTGGAGGTTTCTGTGGCTGGGTAGGGGGAGACCAGAGTCCCAGCAAACTGGGACATTCTGCTGGGTGGTCTGCTCTTACTTTGAGAACGCTGTCATTACAATCCCACCACAAACATACACTGAGCTGTCGGCTGGCCAGGATGGGCCCAGAGTAGCACCAGCTGTGGTATCAGAAGCTGCTGGGTCTGGCGTCCCAGACACCAGAGCCACATGGTGCCTCTGGCCCCACTTTAAGACTGAGGGCCTCCTCGGAAGACCCTCCCTGGCGTGCCATGTTTTTGGATTTACTTAAGTATACACTGAGCAGCTAAAAATATCCCCTCCGACGATTTCATCCCAGAGGAGGCTGGCAGCATGTCTCGTGACACTTTGTCGGAGTGAGACAGGTGGACTGAGCCCCACTGTTCTCATACGGCCTTACAATTTTTGACAAACTGGAAACTAAACTGAAAAAGATTCACCTGTAAAGTATCTGTTATTAACTAATGTTATTTCAGATATCCAGTGCTGCTTAAGATGTGAGGCTGTTTTGTGCAATTTAGCCTCAGAAAAGCCAAAGGAAGAAATTATGCTTTTTTGTGCTTTATTTTTCTTTCCCTCTTGAGTCACAGGCTGACTTTACACATGGCATACATGAAGCTGTGCAGGCTGGTGTCTCAAACTGGATGTCGCTTACACATTGTTACGTGACACACTGAAGTACACACATCATTACAGATACAACTCTACACAATTGAATGTCTTGACCATCTGCCACCTCTGCTGCTGGCGTCTGTAGGTAAGCACAGTGTACCTCCAGAGAGTATGACATCTCTTATCTTCAGGGCATTGTGGGTAGTCCTTGCAGCTTATCTTATCCTTTCATTTAATTATATCCACCATTCAAAATATAGAAAACCATGGGGATGGAAATCTACACTAGCTTACACCAGTGTGTGTGTGTGTGTGTGTGTGTGTATTCTCTGGAGTCATCTCCAGAGAGTTATTTTTATTACGTATTTCTTTAGCAAATGCAGGTGGCTAACATCACATGTATTTATTATTATTCAGTTATACAACTGGATATTTAACGAAGCATTTCAGTTTAAGTACCAACCCAAGGGGTAAAACAGGCCCACTCTAATTAGGATTTAAACTTTGAACCATACAATAGGTAGGTAAACTGCTGGTTTGTCTACAGAGAGGAACATCAGTGATGTCTAAACTGGAATGCAGCTTGCAGCTTTTAGTGCTACTTGCTTTGAAGTGCGGGTCTGTTGTTTTCCACTTTATCACAGCGAACCCCATTGCTTTTTGATTCGATAAGACCCTTATTTTTAGTCAGAGCAGCTGCAAAGCCACTGAGCTGCGGACAGACAGACAGAGAGGTGTGATGGGGGGGGTGGGTAGGCTGCATGGGCAGTACCTATTCCACAAAGAAAGACCTGCTGCCCAAAAGACTCCATGCCAGAGAAATCTCTCACTATGCACGGCTCTTTGTAATCTGTCAACCACAGATTAAACACAGACTCAGTGGCATGCTGGAAATAGAGGTGGTTATTTTATAATAATGTGGTGCCGACTCTGTTATATAATGCTCTCTCCTTTTGAAAAAAAAAGTCATTTGCACACAATGTTTTGTAAATATGGAATGTTAAACCCAAACCACTTAATTTAACTGCCAGGAGATTCCATTAGCATCATGCATATGAGTAGAAAAACATTTCTCTTTTAGGCATGAATCTGCCACACATACCTGGTGTGTTCAACACACCAACTTGGAAGAGACCTTTATGAGAACAGTGAAAACAAGTCCAGCTGTATGTTCACTTTACAGTGGTGATGGAGTATGAATGTCTGTCCTGATCTGTAGGAATGTCCTTTCTTATTTTCTCCCTTTCTTGTTGAATACCTTTTTCCATGTGCCTTTTATACAAAGCAGACATCCACCCTAACTGTTTTGTCAGTTTGCACTTACCTTTGAGCAAGAAGTTAAGATAGCAATAAAAATTTTTGGGCAATTATTTGTTTGCATTTATTGTAGGGACCAACAATCCTGTGGTGATGTGTAAGAGTTGGTAATAAGATGTAATACTTTTTCTGTTAGCTCAGTGTTCATGTTCAAGATGAAATGCCACCTCCATCCCCAACCCCAGTCCAAAAGCAGACCCCAAAAAATCTTTTCATTTCCTCTTAACTACATGCTTTGCTCAACCAGGGGCAATTTTTGCTGCGCTCGAAGGAAAAAGTTGCATTCCGTTATGATGTCGTCAATAGGGTTTTCCACACCACCATGGCTGTTGTCATATGAATCTCTCACTGCTGCATGATCATCCAGGCGGGGTTGAATTCTGTGGCGCTGCCTGGTGATACCCCATGAGAAATTCATTCAGTTAGTCATGGATCAACCCAGGTAACCGGCCCTCTAGTGCTTTCAGCTTCTGGTATGGACTCACAAACTGACAACTGCAGCTGTCATTAATGAAGACTTTGAATTGGGAGCTGTCTAAAGCCTTGGAATTAACATTCATTAGAGAACTACTCAGCGAGGGAGAGAAGTGTTAACAGATCCCTAGGAGATACACTGTCTGATGAATCAAGCTTCCATTAGTGACATAAGCGGAGTGCAGTCAGTTGATTGACATGCAGCAAGCAGAACCTCAAGTGCTGAGACTTGTGACATGGACTTGTGTCCAGCCAGGTATGTCTACCTTCAGACACAGAAAACAAGCATCACGTCCTGGATGTATGTTCTGTGCATGCGTATTAGTACCAGCCTTAGACTTCACTTAATTATTAAACCCCATCATTTAGTCTATGTGACATTTCTTCAGTAAAATGGTACATTACAGAAGAAGTACTTGTATCCTACACTCAAAACATTATACTGTGGTGTAGCTTCGGAAATGCAGTAGAGTAAATCTGTAAGGGTAATGAAGTAACTGGGCCAAGTCAGCCAGGGTACCAGAAGGGGACCAGAATACACACTGTCCCTCGAGGAGTTGAGTTTGATGCCCCTGTCCTCAGCCTTCAGCCCTCCTGAAGCTCTGGAGGGCTGTGATACCCTCAGCTTTATACTTCAGAGGGTGTGAGTTTTAGCCCATGTGTCAACACTCTCCTCCATGGTCACAGGGTTAAATATGGAAGCAAGACCTCTCTCTCTCTCTCTCTCTCTCTCTCTCTCTCTCTCTCTCTCTCTCTCTCTCTCCCCTCCCTCTTTATCTCTCTCTCTCTCCACTCTCACTTTTTTTAAAAGAAAACTTAGCAATCCAAATAAGGAGATTGTCTGAGAACTGCAAGTGAGCCATTCCTCAGTGCAGCTTTCAGTGAGAAGCTAGCGTGGGGAGGGGGAGTCCTGCAAGTGGTGGGGGTAGTTTGGAGAGTGGAGGAGGAGGGGGGGTGTGTGGGTCACCAGGGACTAGCGCTGTCTCCAAAATCTCTCGTAAGGTTTTGTGGGAGGTTAAATCGTCGAGGGCAGCCCCCGTGCTTGAGTCTGCACCCCCAGCGCTCTCTCACTCGCTCTCGCTCTCTCTCTATATCTCTGCGTGTCTCCCCTCTCTCTTCCTCTGTCTCACTGGCTTTGGCCCCTCGTTCTTAAACAGAACAGCACAGCACCGCCGTCTTCCCGCTGCCCCATTCCCTGAGCCGAGTTTGCTCCGCGCCTTCTCCAGCCTTTTTCCGTTGCTTTTTCTTCTCTCGAAACCGACCGCAACCCACCAGCCGCCATGGAGGCCATCAAGAAGAAGATGCAGATGCTGAAGCTGGACAAGGAGAATGCCATCGACCGTGCCGAGCAAGCCGAGTCCGACAAGAAGGCAGCCGAGGACAAGTGCAAACAGGTGAGGCGTGGACAGTGGGCGGGAAGGGGGATGCAGGCACCAGAGAAAGCACTACATGACGCAGAAAAAAGAATAAGATGGGACCCTACAGACAGAGACAGTTTTTCACTATGGAGACCATAGACACTCCATTCCTTCCTGGTCCAGGTAAGAACCTGTGGCACTATGCACAGACCAAGGACCCAATTTTAGGTTTGACAATGGAAGAATAGAACTATGACTGTTACAATGTGTTGCAAGTGTTCCACATTATGTGTTCCATGGCTCCATTTTTACAATGCTTGTCTGAAAATCAAAAATGGATAAAAAGAATACAGGTAAAGGTAACTTTGGATGAGAGCAAATGATGGGCAGCAATCATCCTTCTTCTAACAGCATTGTGGGATTACATCACTAAAACACATCTCTTGGACTACTGCTACTTGTCTCCTCATGAGGAGATGAACATGAATTTTGCCTTAAGAGCTTGTTCATTGTACATTGTTAAATATAGTATGTTCTCTCACCTCAGTGACATTCTAGAAGGTTTATTACAGCCTTTGCATTCACACAATGACAGTAGTAACAGGATCCTTTATCTAGTTGCACTAGTATTGAGGAGGACACACTTCTTTGCATCTGAAATACAGCTGCTAGGGTAGAAATGTTGACATTTGAATATGAATATGAAAACACAGACTTCGGGTGGTTAAACATGAAGACAATGTGATGCCACTGTCACAGGTCCTGCATCGAGGTAGTGAATTAATCTGCTTCAAGGTTCACCATTTCTCCTGCTTGCTTTTTAGCTGAGGAAATCAAACCTCCTCTTAAATAATGCAAGACAGCTTGGCTCATCCTCTTTAAAAGAAAGTTAATTGTTTTGCCCTGATAATCTTGATTTATTCCCCTTCCATTGCCAAAATGCTTGCCTTCCAAGCCCGTGATGGTAAACTAACTCCTTTTATATATTCAAGATAAAACTCCCTTTCATTTAAGTGCTACGCAACAGACAGTCCAACAAGTCAAGTAGCAAGCCTCCTGTTTTGGGATGGACCACCAAGGCCAAGTTGAGATGTCAGTCTGAAGAAGGACATTCGACAGTGTGCCACAGCCTGCACTGGCAAAGTGTGAAATATTTCCCAGCAAGTCGAGCTGACTAACAAGTGTGTGCCTCCCCCAGGGAGATGCAGGACAGCTGATGTAGGACTACTACAGCAGGAGTTTTCCCTGACTCTGACACAGCTTGGGAGGGGAAAAAAGAGAGAGAGAGAGAGAGAGAGAGAGAGAAGGAATGGGAGAAGTGAGTCTGGAATGGCACGTTGTGCCGGTGGGAACAGGCACGGCCTAGAAGGAAGGCACCAGGAATAAAACACAACAATGCCAGCTGCCGCTCTGCTCCTCTCTGTAGAGTTCCATTACAGGGCTCCTGGGGATAGCATCAGTGGTCTGATTCTGGAACATTCCGCTTCGCTATCCAGGCTGTTCTGTCTCTCTCTCGTCGTGTCCATGTTTGGTGAAGCGCTGGCCCTCTCATCTGTTAGACATTTTTGCTGGTAAACCAGGGAGGCTGAGCCCTGGTTACTGGAGGACCATCTTGTCTGCAGGCCTCCTTAGCCCTAGTCCTGGAGGTCTGCAGTGTCTGTAGGGCCACTCAACCCTGAACCTGAGAGCCACAGTGTCTACAGGGCCACTCAAACCTGGTCCTGGAGGGCCGCAGTGTCTACAGGGCCACTCAAACCTGGTCCTGGAGGGTCGCAGTGTCTGCAGTCTGTCATTCCAGCCAAACACTTAACCACCTGATTCAACTTATCATTGTTTTGACAGAACAAAGATAGTATCCCTCCACAGTGCTGAGAATGTGAGAGTGCTATTAACTTCAAAGCAACCCAGGACCATTATTGTATATACATCTGTTAACAGCTTACCTTGCAATACAGTATGATTGTACAGCATGTACAAAGTGCACTAAAAAACTATAGAAATACTTATGCTGGATACAGAAATATACTTCTGTGCTTCTACAGAGGACAGCGGTCAGATTTAACGACCTGAAACTGTAACAGCTGGATCAGGATGGAGATTAGGACGAGCCAAGAGGTCCCACTCTTTGTTGATGCTGGTCTGATCCATACAGCCCTGCCCCTCCACGACATGACTAAAACCATTCCTGGAATTCTGCGAGTGGGCGGAGGTGCAGGCGTCGGGCTTTGCTGAACCGACAAATGGAGGGGTTATGCGACAAAGCTGAGACAGTACCAAAATCCCAGCAGATGATCGGTGTCTCCATCAGCCGGGACGGGGAGATGGTGGCAGCCGTCACCAGCAGCCCGCAACACCAGCGGCACTTTCAGACCGCGGGAGATAGTCCTCTCGGAACGCGGTGGGGGATTATCAAGGGTCGCTTTAGAGAATTGTGATGGATGGGGGTGTGGGGGGTGAACTTTGATAAGAGGCACTTACACTGTGATAGCTTTGTGGAGCGTTAAGCCAGCGGCATGCCGTTGAGCTTGTTAGTTTTTACTAAAAATACACCGTGCCGTCAACACTCCCACCCTGCGTCTGAGGTCCCCTGGCCTCCACCTCCACTGCAGCGCTCATCTATTACCAAAAGAATTTATATTAAATCATACCTATTCCTATATATCTATAACTTATGTATGTACATATCTTCGGTTCTTGTTTCGCAATCATACCATTTGGAGATATGTGTGCCTGAGCAAGAACAGACTTACTTATGGACATTTCACTGACATAAAGGCAGACATGAAGAAAGTTGACTCCTTTTTCAATGACTTGTATCAATGACTATGACATCTACCATAAAAAAGTTGTGTTTGGTTATTTTAATTTATAACAGTAAAAAACCACCAAGAAATCACCACTACCACTAAAATCTGTTACAGTTAAGAATTACCTTCCAGCCTGCAAGCTTTGGTATTGTAACTGGTTTTTCAACTCACTTAAAAAACACAGATAATTTCTTGAATTACTCATATACATAATGGATTGAAAAACAAATAAACAAGTGGAGGAACATCATGTTTGATGAAGCAGAGCAAATTATAGGCATGAATTCATATGGAGTATTTGACAGACAGTGATACAGTAGCACAGACCATGTGTTGTGCTACCATGTGATCACTGGTTCTTTCAGTGTTTCTCAGAAAAGCTCACACTCAGTCTCTGAATCTGATTTCTCCTTTTTTCTCTATTTCCTCCATTTAATTCCAGCTGGAGGAAGAGCTGATTGGCCTGCAGAAGAAGCTGAAAGGAACTGAGGATGAGCTGGACAAGTACTCAGAGGCCCTGAAAGACGCCCAGGAGAAACTGGAACTGTCTGAGAAGAAGGCCACAGACGTGAGTACCGAAGCCTGGGACTCGCCTGAGTGCAGCGTCCCTGAAACCCCAGGCTGACCCAGCCCACCCACTCCCTTAATACTGTGGATGAATGAACACTTTATTGTCCCTCTTGGGAAAATTTGTCTTGCGGCATCACATGCAAACATGACATACAGTACGCAATAAATATACATGCAATAAAAACATAAAAAACACATTATATCTCTGAGTGCCCACTGGCTAAAACAACATGGCCAAATTTTCCTTTTTTTAAAAAAAGAACAGCCATTACTGTGCATTGGTTGTTCATAAACCCAATAAAATAAAGCCCTAATAAGTCTACTCCAGCAGTCCCCTGCCATACTCAGACTACCATATCATCCCCCCATGTATAATGCTGTATTGCTGAATCAAAAACAAAATGTAAAAATTCATACATTTAATCAATTACGGAAAGAGTTCAGATGAACACAGGCTACCAAGCATGCTAATACTTCAAATTGTCAATGTAGAGCACATACACAAGGTGTCTTCTAATCAATGTCTCAAAAATCCTCTGATATAGTCTTGTATAGTCTTGTTTGGAGGGGGGATTTTTGTTGATATGACTGTCAATCACTCAGTTAGCCAATCAGTTTAATTGACACAGCACTCTTAACAAAAGATTAGCCCCAGAGTGCTACACAGAGTAGATTATATAAAAACTGTGTTATCAAACACACAAAAAGATGTAGAGTGGTATGCATGGAACACTTCCACAATGGCAAGCACAGGAGAACCAATCACACAATGATAGAAGTAAAGAAAAAACAACAGGCTTTGCACAGGACAAACATTGTGTAAATAGACATGTCCATTCCATGTTATTCCATTCCATTCCATTCAAAGACATTGCTATGGCAACACACTGGTTTTGTCATGGGGTAATACATCTGATAAGTCAAGTTTGATCCAGCAGAGGATAGGGGGATGCAGGTAAATTTACACTGTGAAGTTCATTAATCAGTGGGCGCTATTACCAGCTGTGGGATGCCTTTGATCAATACTATCATATAAAACTCAGCTAAGGAATTTAATACACTCAGAATAAAAACACATGAAGTCACAGACTACTTGGATAAAACTATTCAAGCCTTGTCTGGACTCCAGGAGTAACAAGCAATATCAATATTTGAGAAAAATGGTACGCCCTGTGATATGTGAAATCCCGTCTGGGAAAGGACGACTAAATGTATTAACTGCATTTTGTTTAAAAACAATTTTAATTTATACCACAACCAAAATAACAGACCCATGGTAAGTACTGTAATCTGGCGAGCCTCTCAGATGAATATTGTCTTGAGTTAGAACAACATAGACTATATTATTCATACTGTGAGTCATTTCCTGGCATCGTTGCCCTCACATACTAATACACAAAGCTGAGCTGCTGAAAGAAGCATCAGGCTTTGTATTCAGTTCATTTATCTGTCCACAAAAATCACAAGAACCCTGCGCCCACCCCAACCCACACACTCCTAAAGTAATTTTTGTCACGAAATCACGGTTGCAAAAAACAAATACAAGTCCAAGTAAATCCACATAGATCCCGACTCAAAAGCTCCAATGTCTTCATTTGAATCTAGAGAAAAATAATGAGAATAAAGAGAAACAGAGAAAAAAGTTTTCAAAAGAAACATAAAGATATATGTTAAAATATTCAGTGCTATGTCTATGCACTTCTATGTAAGAGTCCCCATGTATTGCCTGATTTTTTTTTTTCTGACTGTTCATATTAATTTCTGAAAGTGGCCCATATCCGCCATTGTGAACGGACCTACCGTCCTAAAATATCCCGCATGCGCATATAAAGCCTATATACGCCACGTCTGTCTAGTCACGCATAATTATAACGGCGGAGGTAATCTGTTGCGTGTAGAGTGACGTAAAAATCACTCGGGCCACATTAAACACGCTCGATTCCAATTTAAGCGTCTACACGCACCAGTACAGGCGCATGTCCACACACTTCCCCACTTAGGAAGCCGCCAACGAGTATGTTCTGCGACGTGTGGAAGAGCTTGCTTCGCTTTTATGTCACTGATAACGACGTGCGAGTCACAGCGACGGAAGGGACATAGCGTTCGCTCCATGCGCTGTGCCGTTATTGCGCCGGAATGCTTGGAATGCGGCTAAAGCAAACAGCGAAGCCTAATACTCCGCTAACTGGTGAAATCAATACTCTTGACGTTTCCGGTGGGTAAAACGCAGAGAAGTCCCTCGATCTGTACCCCGAATTTTCCATCTGAAAAAAAAATTCCGGAGCCCATAAAAAATGATACCCACATACGCTCCTCGATTTCACACCAGATCAACTGGGGGAAATCCGACAGAATGATCACCGTTGCATTGAATCCACGGAGTCTGGGAAGTAGTGCATTTCAGCACATTTCCTATAAAAAGAGAAAACGGTATGTCTGGATTATTGTTTAACAGGGCAGCCCTGTCTGGAGTCTTACTGTCGTTTTTAGAGTACAAGAAGTTTTTGTTCCATTTTTTCAGAGTGTTGGGGTCGAAAATCCGGCTGAAGCAGACGTATTCAAAGATTTTTTTTCAGCTCAATTACCAGAATTCAATTTGGTTGATGTAGCACGGTACCACCCCTTGAAAAAGACAGCTGTGTTTCAGGGCAGTTTCTACAGACACTAAATTAGTCTGATCGAGCTGCTTCCTGTGTTTAATTTAAACGTATTTTGTCCTTATTTTTACCCCTCTGAAAATGTATTGCTCTGTTGGCGAGACTGACCCTGAGGTTTGGACTGAAGGAGTGCCAGTGATAAGAAGGTCGAAGTTCACTCACAGGTCTGGGACCTGTTCCAACAGACAGGCCCATAAATGCATGCTTGTAACAGAGTAGGCTATTAGGACAGCGCTATGGCAGATGCTATAGGCCGAACACCACTGTCCTCCAATGACTTACCTGTACAGGACAGTAAATGACGCAAGCACTATACTGTCATCATCATCACTGCACTCCGCTTATATCAGCTGTAGATGAAAGACACAGTTGAATGTATTGATCACCACATACACTGGAAGACAACCCAAAAGAAAGGCAAGACCAAACCCCCTGCTTTTCATAACAAGCTGCAACAATTAAACTAAAGTTGCACATTCGACCTGAATGGATACACGTCTGTTCTTTTATGCTGGAAGTCGCTCCGGATAAGAGCATCGGCTAAATGAATGTAATGTAATGCAAACTGCGTTAAACAAATGAGATTCCGTCATACAGAGTTATGTCCTCTCATAAACCCATACGCCACGTTATCTCAACTCCATGTCATAATTACGAGTGCTCTGTACATCAGCGGCTCACAGAATCATGAAGATGAATTTGGGTTAGTGCCGCATAGCTCTCGGCTCCGATGTTTGCCCCGGGCATTCCGCCCATTGAACAGTCCTCGCTGCAGGAATGTGTGGCGGCGCTGTGGTCACAGGTCATGTCAGCGTCAGAAATCAATTAACATTCCGAGGGGTCTGTATGTGCATGTGCAACACGCATGAGCAAGTTCGCTTTGGTCATGTAAGTCTCGGAAGAGACACTGGTCCTTTTTTCACACAAGTGAGAATAATGCACTGTTTTGCCATTTTGGAAATGACTTGCAGACTTCAGTACAAGGAGAAGGCCTGTTTCTACCATTTAGCATTAATACGGTTTTAAAGCGTATCATTAGGCTTTTAATTTTGAGTACAAAATTCCTGTACTTAAGAATACACACACTGAATTAGCGTACGCTCACACACATACACACAATAGTACATTTACAGGCAGCCGTGTGGTGTAGTGGTAAGGAGCAGGGCTTGTAACTGATAGGTTGCTGGTTCAGTTCCTTGCCGGGCACTGCTATTGTGCCCTTGGGCAAGGTACTTAACCCACAAATTCCTCGGTAACTATCCAGCTGTATAAATGGATAACATGTAAGAATTGTAACATATGTAAGTCGCTCTGGATAAGAGTGTCTGATAAATGGCATTAATGTAATACAGAACACCTACACATGCACAGAGAGCCAGAGAGCGTCTTTTGAACCTTTTTACATGTGTCCCGTCGTCTTCATCCAAATCTCCAAATCATTGAGAAGTAAGGAATTTCCACACCCAGCGGAAAAGAGTCGCGTAGGCACGCCCCGCCTCCCTGCTAAAACTGTGACCTCATGTGAAAAAAAGTTCTCATCGGGATTGGAGGATTCAGATGTAACTTTCTTGAAAAATCCAGCCCATTTTAATCTCTCTCTTTTCCTAACTGAAACGCCCTCGTCTTTCTAACGCGCTAAATATTACATTCCAACGAGTGAATGAGAGAGCGAAAGTAGCCAGCTAGCGCTTTTATACTTTAATTCAACCGCAAAGCACAGGACTGAGCCGACGCTAAACTACTAAAGAGTAGTTAGCTAGTTAGTATTGGGGAAAATAACTTGTTACTTTTTTTGCACTCGAGAGCTAGTTCACAGACTTATTTTTGCACCATCGAAAGATAAATTATTGTTTACAGTCTTTATATTTGTATTTAATATTTTGTAATTATTTTCACAAAACTTTTGCACAATATTATATATACATATAGAAATATTTTTACTGTATATTAAGATCCATCAAGTTGTACGAGAATGGCAAGTGTGAACTCTTTGGACGCTGTTAAAAGAAAAATCCAGGCTTTGCAGCAGCAGGCTGACGATGCGGAGGACCGTGCCCAGGTTTTACAGAGAGAGCTGGACCTTGAACGGGAAACTCGAGAGAAAGTGAGGAATTCTTTTTTTAAAAAACAAGTTTTCTCTCATTGCTTCCTTTGTACCTTCTTTCTCTGACCCTCTCCAGCGTTCTTTGTACTTACAGCTCTTCGAATTGCTCTAACGGTAGAAGTGCGTAAAAATGCGTAGCCACGAAAATTCATTGATTCAACCGGTGAAGCGGGGCTCAAGGCGTTGGTTTTTAGGCGTGAGGAAAGCAGCAGTCCCATGAATTTCGGTCTTAGTGCGTGCTGGATAGTGTTCCCCTGGTTAAGTGTTAAGGAATGCGTTGTTCTCTTTTTGGAACTCCTCTTCAAACATTTGGCCAGTTACAGGTGTTGTTGAAATAGACTAGGTAGATCTGAAAAGTGGTCTACGTTTCAGCAATGGCTCTCTCGTCTTTGGAGTTACGTGTATGACTGTCAGAGTCACGCCATCATGCAATGTAATTCCGATGGATAGTGACAACCAGTTAGATCCATACTAATTGTTTATTACCGATTACCAATACAACAACAATTGGTGCTTTGTTCGTGTGCTTGGTTACACTGGTTACAATTACATTTGTTGTATTAGGTGCTCTTTACACTTGATGGAACAAAACATTAAATACAAAGCAGTCCTTCATTGTTAATCCATTCGTTTTATATCAGTGTACATGATGTAAAATTATTTTTACATCCACAAAATGTTTTTTGACTTCAGTCAGAAAGTCATGGAGGGAAAGTGTTGACTAAATGAGCTGGGAATTTTGATGAAATGGCCAAATTCCAGAATTTCTGAGCTGCAGTCTTGTGCCATATGGAACTGTAAGCTTCCCAGAGCAGTCCTAACACTGAATTCTGCCAGTCCCGTGGCTCAGAAGGGCTCCTTTTGAAACTGGGATATTTTATTGATACCAAATGAGTTCAGTTTGGATGATTCAAGTGGTCTCATACTTCTAGATGCCACAAAGCCCTACCTTTCGATACGGGTCCTCTGAGATGTGGTTGCAAACAGCTTTTTCCTGTTTTTAAACTTCCCAATAACATGTCTTATGCCAGTGTTGCCTTGGTAAAATAAATAAATAAATAAAACGAAAATAAAAAACATAGCTTTGGCAACTGTGGTGAGTGCTTATTCAGCAAGACACTTTTTTCCTAAGTACTATAACACATTGATGGTGTGAGGGAGCTGTGTAAGGGAGGGACTCGCTCTCATTGGAAGAATGCAGGATTCTGACTTAAGACGTTGCATTAGCTATCATGTGTCATTTCCTGAGGTCATTTTATATGGGTGGTTGTGAGTGGAAGTGTTTTTTGGAGCTAGACCCTTAGCCAGATGCTTGCAGGTTCAAATCTTGGGTGGGGCACTGCTGTTGAATCCTTGAGAAAGTTATTTAACCTGAATTGCTTCCATACCTATACAGCTGTATAAATGGATGGTACATAATTTGTGTAACTTGCATGTGTAAGGGTGATTGCAATGCAAGTCATGTATGTACGGAGCGTTCCTGCAAGACGATCAAAAAACCCCACCCTCAATCATTTCTGAATGATGATGACATTAATTAAAGCAATGGATTATTTTCTCCAAATAGAGTACACTTTGCTCATAACAGTCACATTCATGATTTGATTGTTGTAAGAGGCTGATTCTTAAAAGTAGAATTTCAAATGAAGGGGTGAATTCTTTTAATTGAGAAATGTCTTACGTTCTTCAAACATGGAACAAAACATTTGAATTGTTCAGTATTTTTCTATAGTTCTTTAGTAAATACTTTGGAAATACCATGACTCATTAATTATGTGAATGTCACCATGAGAATTGCTGGTACCTGATCTGAATTGAAAAACAAATTTTTTTGGAGTGTCTCCATGATAATTGGTGTTGTGATGCCTTCCCTGTTTCCATTCATTTGACACCTCCTTGGTCCTTCATAGAAAGTTAGATAATACGGGCTGTGAATTGCCCAGTTTCTCAGTTGCATTATTTCCATTGGTCTTAAGAGTATCATAAGATGCAGGATAGCATTTTCCATCTGTCATATTCCTTCCTAGTCAACCAGCATCTGGGCAGTAAGCTAAACCGCACAGCTTTTTTCTCAAAAATATTTAATGCACTAGGTGCTCTGGGAAGTAGGGCAAGATAAGAGATGCACTGTATTCCATTCTTATCAGCTTTATTAACTTCATTAACTATGTGCCCTTACACTCAATTGATTTCCATATCAATTTCCATTTCTTCTAAGTGAGAGTATTGATTCTTATGTCAACATTTCTCATAAGCACAGAGCACTATCATTTTTAAATTCTAAGTTGATCTAAGTTGATGTTCTAATCCAGCTCTGATAGTAAAGCCACCTTAACGGGTACACTAGAAAAGCAGAAAAGCTCTGTTAAGCATCAGTCGGCATGCAGTAGAACTGAACACAATTTATCACTATTGAGATTGAAACACACTGTATTCCATCCTGATCTGGCTAAGAAGCTTCCCTGAGGAGTTCAGATGATGGAATGTTTGGCTCAATAGTACATGGGCGGCACTTTCAATGTAGAGTGCGGAGAGTCTGACATCTTACTAGTGACGGAGTAGACAGGCACAAGAGTTAGTGACAGACATGCTGCTGTAGTACCTCTCCATTGGGTTCCTGCAGTACCTTCCATCTGTCTGCACAGGCCTGCATAGCGTAGCTCTAGTAGCTACTGGTACTAAAACCATACTCTGCCAGCTTCAGCCTTTTTCAAAAGTGTCAGCCAATGGTGATTACAATGACATCCAGCTAGATTTCTGTTTGTAGTTCTCCAGAATTTAATTTTGTTCATAGGTAGTTCTGTACATGGATGATTTGTGATCTATTAAATCATTTCCTCCAAGTAGCTCAGTTATTTAATCATTGAGGAATTTTGCAGATATAAGGTTAAAAGGGTCAATCGTTGCATCACCATGTGTAATTTGGCAGGGCCTGGTTTGAGTGCTTTCTTGACTCAACAAATTCTTTTGGTGTGGGCAGGGTGTTAAACAATGCATCATTTCCTTCAGGAGTAGGCCTTTTGTTTGGCAACTGCTTGATGTAATGAATCACCGTTTCAATGGGTTTGGCTGCAGTAAGGCTTTTTTGCCTGGCCCTCAGTGTTGTTTGGCACAACTACTCCAGGGAGTGGTCTCTTTGTGTTACTACTTGAGGGTTTAACTTTAATACACTTGAGGTCAAGACTACTCCTCATTTCTCTTGAATGAATGAATGTTGCAAGGCCTTTTTCAGGCAGCAGTTTCTAATCTTCCACTTTAAAGTACTATTTAGCAGGTAGGCACTTTTGTAAGTCTGACACGGATGTGGTGGCGTTCTGTGTTCAAATATTAAAAAGCAGCTGAACAGCTATGTATACACTGTAGTGGATCTATATGCGTATGTGGTGAAGGTGACAAAGTCAGTGCAAATCCAAGTAAATGTTAATTTGCTGGTTTGAATACAAAGCTGTTCAGTGGCTTCATTCTATGTCTGTTTATTTTTGAGGATTTTATGTTCCACCTACTCCCACTGTTTAACAGAGTGTTCTTCAGAGATAGTTTTGCCTCTTTGTTTGGAATGGTACAACAGCCTTTTACTGTGGGAGTGGAAAAGGAAATGTGGTTCTAGCCCCGCCCCTTCCTGTGCCCACTGCCCTGGGACACTGACTTCCTGTTTGAGTGCCTCACTTCCTGTCCCTTCTGTTGCAGGCCAGGTGGCAGGTCAAAAATGTGCCCTTTTATTTCAGGTAGACCGGACTGGGCTTGACCCTGGTGTGTGTGTTACAGGCTGAGTTTGTGGTGTGTAACATCCGCACCATTTCTTGCCAGAGCAGCCGAGTGCACAACTTAGTAATTACTGTGTAACAAGTGAAGCCAAACTGAGAAGTACTCAGTACCCTAAGACATACTCAGATTCCACCACTACCTTTAAAACTTTGCTTATTTGTAACAGGACTGTATAGAACCGTCTCTGGCCTCTTAGCACAAAATTTAAATCAGTGGAAAACGTCACAAGGGTGGCTTGGTGGTAGTTTTCCACTCGATAACAATGTAACAGTACCCATGAATTCTATAAATGTCTACTGTGATGCGTTATTTCCAAGACCAATGGCGGCAATACTGGGTTAGGCTTGTGTAGGGAGGAGGGGGGGGTGGCAGTACCCAAAAACCATCCAGGAAAAACAAATAATGAGGCTAACAGTGAGCTTAATGGTTTTCAAACTTGTTCACTGGTGGAAAGTTTGGAAGGTCTGCAATCACCCAGGTGGTACCTGATGCATACTATGTATCACCGGTAAATTAACAGCGAATTGCTTTTCCCTGTGGAGGACAAAGGTGCCGACTCCCTGTTCCTCAGCACAGAGGGCCTGTGAAGTGAACTGGGCATTATTGAGCTCGGAGGGGCCATTCTGTCCCGCCGACACATGAGATAAATATCTGCGCTGTCCGTAGATGGACTCGGGGAGCTGCACGGGGTGTGTTTTGCCAAGCGGTAGCGAAAACATGGGGATTGTTTACATGGCCTAGAAAGACCACCCTTCCTGGGCTGGCAGTGTATTTCAGCTGAGGCACGGCTCTGGGAACCTGGCGGTTTCCCAGAATTCCTGCACGCCCCTCTGGGGTTGCAGTCCCATAGTTCCCCTGTCTGCCCCACGAGTGAGAAGAACAACGAGGCTGCAGACTTTAGGAGGGGTCTGAAAGGTCGACTGGATTGGTGGGGTCAGGGGTAGGAGGGATGGGTGTCCTGAGCCAAACCATGACAACAACTTGTCTGATTTTGATGACCACTCCTGTCCCGTATGCAGTGAGGTCATTGTAGGCTCACTTGCTCTTTGTAAGATCTGGGTGTATTTGTGGTAGTTTAAGTTTGAGCTAAGTTTAAGTCGCAAAGGATCTTATGTCCATTGTTTCTCCCAATATCTGATTGAGGTCCCTCTCCACTGCTCTATCCCCCCTTCAGTGTCTTAATGCAAGTGAGGATTAAGATAAGCAAGCACTACACCACACACACACGCACACTTCACCGGGCTAGCACGTTCTCCGTTCGCAGCATGATGGACACAGTGCAGGACTCTATAACTTTATAATCCTTTTTACATATGTGCAGCCGAAGTGCTTGCCTCCTGAGGAGAACTTTGCATTTCTGACTGCTCAGATGAAATCGTCAGCGACCTGGCCCGGTTCACAATACACAGCATGTAATATAAATGCAAGCCTCATGCTTGTCATTACTGCAGTGCCCTGAAACAATTAGGCAGTAACTAAGTTCCTGCGTCATTTTAGCTGTACTTTCCCCCTTCACACTCGGGGTTTGTAGTGTTTGTGGGGCTAAGGTAAGGGGAATTTAAAAAATAAGACATGAGGAATGTTTATCTTTGGCCTACAGATGAGAATTTACCTAATGAGGGATCTTAGAAGAGGTTGTTAGCTGATCATTCATGTTGGAGCTATATATGACCTGATATAAATATATCTCTATGTACAGACAGTATGATAGATCTCTGTACTGAGAGGACAAAGCTGAATTCACCCCTAATAGCCACATTTCAGGTGTGCAACTCTGCTCTTGAAGGATGAATAGTGTGTTGGTTTTGTTACACTTAACTGGTTTTGTTGCTCTTAATTAGCCAGTTTAGTAAATTTATTAGTTGTTTGATAAGAAAGAAAATGATCTTACGAAACATGTCCAAGTGACTCTGGAATATGTTGGACTGCAGCCCTCAAAGGTTTGAGATGTACACCCCCTTAACATAACTTAAAGTCTAATAAACTGAAAGGATGTCATTATGGCTGTCTAACACAGTTCATAGTGTAGATGTCCTGGCATTTGCTTAGCTGATTCCATTTATCCAGGGCGAAGAACAGAGCTTGCATTTCTGCACATTTCACCATTTTCCACAGCTGGGTAATTTACCAAAGTGATTTAAGCTAACTGCCTGGCACAAGGGTATGAGGGCAGTAACCCTCCCAGAAATGATTGCCACCTAACCAACCCCAGCCTCTGCCCTACTACCCATACGATCAACAAGATTAAATACATGGGAGATCAATACTTCTGCCTTGCTCAGAGGAGCAGTTGGCTTATAAGAAAATTTTCAGGAGATGTCATGGGTTTCAAGAGATTTATTTTTTTCCGCCTGTGTCAACGGAAAGGAGCCGGGAGAGAGCACAAGGGCTTTCCGCTGCAGTGTGCGCCTCTCCTTTCCTGATTCCTCGCGCTCACAGATGGTTTCGCTTAGATTTTTGTGTGATTACTGTTACGTCTTCCTGACATTCTACCACAGACATGCTCTGGAGTCTGTTTTACCATATAAGGCGAGCAAGTCCAGGCAGCCGGAGAATGTAGCCAATGAGGAAGGGAGTGAGGCCAGTGCAGCGCTCTGATCCTGAGCGGGGAGAGAGAGAGGGAGAGAAGGAGGGAGAGGGAGAGAGATGGAAGGAGGGAGGGAGGGGGGAGGAAGTAGTTGCGTGGGTTGATATCCTGTGAGTTTTTCATTTTGTTTTAAACAGAACGATTCCGCTTTCTTCAAGGACAGGCTGTACGTGTAGTCCGGCCTCAGTCCCTTAATCTTAATTTCAGACATTCCATTAAATTTGTAGAGATTTGTACCTACTGCTCTTTGGCCATGAGAAAAATACATTGCCCATTCTAGTCCCTGGACCTTTGTTTGCATAGCTCTTACTGTGCACCAGGGCAGTTTATCAGAACTGATTCCTGGATGTGTGACACTTTAAATACCTGGCAGTTTGCATGTGGTCGTCCTTACTCAGGAGATGGTAGATAAACAGCCCAGATACTCTGCTCTGTCATTCTCCCAGCAGGAAGTGATCTTGTCTGCCCAGGCGAGTCTCAGAGGAAAAGACACAGTCCATTATCCTAAGATGGACCATGTCTTTAGTGCTTGTTTAAATTGTCGTAAACTCCTCCACTTATTACAAATTACATGCCTCCAGCACTTTATTTCCAGCCTAACAGTAGCTTTGGTGTAGAGTATGAGTAGTTAAAAACACTGAGACATGTCAGCATGGTGCATTGGCTTAGAGGTTCTGAAGTGGATGCAGGCTGCAGTATGTAGTCAGGAAGGTGAAGGGTAGGGGAAGCCCAGCAGGGCCACAGAGCTCTGGGTAAACTGGAGTGGTCGTGCACTGTTTGTGCCAGGCAGGTTAGGAGCAAATCCACCAAGCCCAAACACCTCAAGTCTACCGGACTCAGCGTGAGGCTTACTGACTGCCTCATACTGACACTTGGTGGTCTCATTTGAATAGAACATAACCAGGATGTGGGCGGGTAGCAGTGAAGATCCCTGTTTCCGTGACTAGAACCACCGTGACTACTGCTTTTTTCTAGCTCAGCTCACAATTAACTTCATTTCTCCAACTGAGAACAGGTCTGTTTTTTATATTTCCATGCTTAATCTGCAAAGATGTAGATGTGCTGTTGGAAGCACATTTTTGCACAATTAAAGTATTGAGATAAGGTATAAATGTTGAGCATACATATGTTGATATTTGCCATTGACCACATTCTGGGCAGCTGTCTAATTAATTAGGCTGTTGGGGTAGTGAGCCAGTATTCCAGGAGCAGATGTCAGTGTTGTCTGTGGTCACCCCAAGGGGTTTTTGGGGTACTGCCTCTGAGTGGGTTTGTCTGCAGTGAAGGAGCTGTGATTGTAACTGCAGTTATAACCCTCAAGCAAGGTGCTTTGCTTACTTTGGTGAATACCACTGTATACATGGTTAATATGTACATTTGAACAGTAGGGTCTGTAAGTCATCCTGGAGAAAGGTGTCTAGCTTGAAGATGCTAGTCATTCCATGCACACTAGCTTTCAGACGCAAAGATACTCACTTTGAGATACTAATCTCCTAATTTGAGGATGCTCACTTTCAATCACCTCATACTTAGCCCCTTCGAGATGGTAGTCACCTCATAGACACCAGCAACTATGGCAGCTATGACTATTTCACCTCCCACCACGTCCAAACCAAAGTCAGGAGTGAAAACATAGGAACAGAAAAGCAGTCCAATCTAAAGTAATTGAATACCTTGTTCTCTTTTTTTAATCTTGCTATGGCATGCATTGCCATTGGTTAGCATGGGATGCACTGATACTCCCTTCCGAGCATGCTCATGTTGCAAAGCAGATATGTGCCGCACTTGAAGTGTCCAGGCTAGTCCCGGTGAAGAGTTCTGAATGGGGTGGAAATGCGTGGTGTTGTGTTTAGGAACAGGGCTTGTAACCAGGAAACCACAGGTTTATTATTACCAGGAAGGGAACAGCTATTGTACCTTTGAACGAAATGCTTAACCTTAAAACCTGAATTGCTCCAATAAATGCACTGATATGTAAAAAAAAAAAAGTAATGTAAGTGGAGAAGAGTGTCTGTCAATTACTGATGATCATAATTTTACATATATACACCTGCATGTATAAGAAACGTACACACACAACATTAACTGGACATACAGCATTAACTGTAGCAGGCCTATGTGGAAGCAGTCACGTGCAGACTTCATCCAGGAAGCCTCTTTAGAGAAGGCGGAAGTGTCCTCGTCAGAGAGGAATGTTCGGCCAGTGAGGGAACAAAGTGGCGCTCTTTGCAAAGAGCCAAATTACACTTTTCCCTTGGGCTCCCACAGCAACCTCTATGGACCCTATACGTGCACTCACTCACTGTGCCACTGTGTCCCATACTTTCCTAAAGGCAGCTGTACATAACAGAGAGAAATGTGTGATGGATCTTCATTGCCATGATGGAATGATGTGGTAGTTCCCTGACTTGGTGCTGGAGCTGTCTCTCTGTCTGGCACACTACCTCAGATGCCATTGTGAAGCTTTTGCAGAGACAGGTTCAGAGGGAACTGCAAGCAGAAGATCCGCTGTTTCAGTCCAGCTCATTTTGAAAGCAAAGGTGTACTGGACTAGGAGTCCTGCCAATCCTCCTCAGAAAGGTTCAAAATACATTTTTCACTGGTAGTATGACTGGTAACAGTCATTTGCTAGGTTGTAAGGTGTGACGCTTTAACTTTCATTCTTATCCCTGTGTCTAGAGAATTATGGATATGCATACAGACTAAATAATCACTCTTTTTCTCTGCAAGGAAACCCTACGGTCCAATGAGCAGTTACATTTCACCCAGAACAGGCACTCAGCGAGTGCATTTGCAGCTGTGGACTGAGGGTGCAGAGCTTACAAAACCAGTCTCACTTGTGGACATGTTGCTTGCATCCTAAAATTAAGGAACACAAACAGAGCTGTTTGTAATCTACAATCTACAAACCGCAGCCTGATATAAACATAAATACGCATACTGTGGCAAACCAGATTCTTGAATTTTCTGTTCCTCTTCATAACCAAATGATTACTGGAAGAATTATAACTTCACCAAAAAAGTTGTGTGTAACAGTCAATTCCCCAGAAATCACCCTAACCAAAAAAAGCAGACTCCCTCCCTTGGTTTTTTGCACCCATTGATTCCTAGCCTAGATCTCATCATGCTGAAGAGCACCTGGAACTGCTGCTGTAATGGTTGGTGTTCTGTAGTCCGGTGGGCACTCTAACCTTTGACCTTTGACCGTGCAGGCAGAGGGAGATGTGGCAGCTCTGAACCGCAGGATCCAGCTTGTGGAGGAGGAGCTGGACCGGGCCCAGGAGAGGCTGGCCACCGCGCTGCAGAAGCTGGAAGAGGCCGAGAAGGCAGCCGATGAGAGCGAGAGGTTGGTACTGGGTGGGCTGGGATCAGCTGTCCGTCTCTGTCCCTGGTGTGGAGACAGATTCAGTGAAGCCTTCTGATGATCCTGGATCAGTATAATTCTGATACATTCACTGAGACCCAGTGAATGTATCAGAGAGATTTTTAGAGATTGTCCTTTGGTTTTCTTTCATGAAGCACCATGTAAAACACTGAATCAATCGCATATTGAACGTGTTTGACTGTTTTTTGTAATAAATAAAACAAGATAGGAGTGGACTATGTTCATTACAGGGTGATTGGGTACTCTGCACAGTCCCTGTCACCCTGGATGGTTCTGGAGCTGTAGATGGATTTTCAGATGAGGTATTTCAGCAGAAAGGTGTGACTGTCCTCTTGTCTGTCCTGCAGAGGGATGAAGGTGATTGAGAACCGGGCGATGAAGGATGAGGAGAAGATGGAGATCCAGGAGATGCAGCTGAAGGAGGCCAAGCACATTGCGGAGGAGGCCGACCGCAAATATGAGGAGGTGAGTTCTAGCCCCACCCCATCCTGTCCTGCCCCACCCTGCCCCCTGGGATTCAGGGTTGCAGCCACTAAGTAGCTAAATTTTAACTCCTCATGCCTTGATGAGGCCAATGTATAAATGCCTGGTATGCTCAGCCAAGATGGTCGAGTCCTTGGTGTCCAGTGGCAACACTGATTGCCAGATGAGAGCTGTGCTCACTTGGTGTTTCTTGTCTGTGTTTTCTTACGCTCTGCGGTGTGTAGGTGGCGCGTAAGCTGGTGATTCTGGAAGGAGAGCTGGAGAGGGCCGAGGAGAGAGCGGAGGTCTCAGAGCTGTGAGTGGAAGTACTCCTCCTGCAACTCCTCACAGACACATGCCTTCATTCAAACTCATTTTTTGTTGTTTTACATTCATTCCAAGAAGAGTTAGTTAACAGTTAGCTTGTCATCTTTCTCATCTCCGTAGTGGTTCTAGTCACATTGGTGTTCTGTTATTACCCCATGTTGCATGTCTATTTCAAACTCCACAATATAACAAGGTTAATGATGAGAAAGGAACATTTAGACCAGCTAGAGCTGTCATTCTGCCTGTAATCTAAAGTGTAGCTATGCAGTTCTATCGTCTCTTCATTGTGGGATCCCATGGTGATACTGAGCAAGGTTTTGTCTATCTCTTCTGTAATTCGTATTCATTCAGAGCAAGTAAATGCAAATGTTCCTTCAAAGAACACATGGACCTGTTCTGTGAGAAATTTATTCTATTTAACATTACATTTGCATTAAAATATGAATATGTAATTGAGGCTTGAAAATAGTTGCAGGTTTTCTGAGTTATTTATTGAAAATGAGAACAAGTGAAAACATTTAGTAGACATACCAAGCAGGCTCTAAGTCAATGGGCTTTACCATGCTGATTTCTAAGTCCTTGGTGTGGCCAGTGTTTTGCCTTGGGTTATAATTTCCCATGTAACCACATTAGGTGGCTTTTAATAGAGCCATGCAGTACTGAGGTGGAGCTGGTTGAGTCTGGACAGTGTTCTGTGTTGTGGAAAGCACAGATGTTGAAACACAAGTAGAAGCTCAGCTACTGATATAAGAAGCTAGCCAATGGTGGTGGAGGGGTGGGCCTTGGATGTAGCACTGGGGCCAGGATATAAAGGGGAGAAAACTGAGCAGGGAGTTTTTTTCCCTTCTCGAACAGCTTTAGCTGAACTTGGATGGGGATCTTCCTGCAGGGAGTGGCTACACTCAACATGCCGTTGTGATTAACGGCTCTTATTTGAAGTTCAAAAGCACATCTGTAGATGGTCTCTAAAGCATGGCCTTTTTAAACAAAATCGGGGAGTTGTGAGAAATGTATCACTATCCAGAACTTTCTCTGCTGTTGTCCCCCGTTAGTGGAATGACCTTCAACACTTCATCTGATCTGCCAAGTCCCTCCCTTTTTAAGAAACATCTGAAGACACAGCTCTTCCATACTCACTAAATCACCTGAATCACTACCATCTAAAGCAATGTCCTAAACTCTGTTTTCCTTAAAATAAAAAAGAATTTTAATGGTTTAATGTACTTATGTCTCTACCAGCTAGCTTGTACCTTGTTTGGCCAACTACTGAAACTTGGTAGTTCAGCACTTCTATTATTGTGACTCCTTGTATGGCTTTTGCTTGTGTTGTACTCTGCCTCACTTGTAAGTCACTTTTTGATAAAAGCATCTGCCAAATGAATAAATGTATATGTCATTGTAGGAAAAGTAAAGTGGGCTGTACCCTGGGCCTTTTCACAGATTCTTTAAGATTTAAATTTAATGGGTGGCTAGTTGGGGACAGAAGTTGTACAGAGGGGTACACACTCTGTCAAGCATCTCTGTGATCTCTGATCTTCCTTTTCTCCTCCACAGGAAATGCAGTGATCTGGAAGAAGAACTGAAAAATGTCACCAACAACCTTAAGTCCCTAGAAGCCCAGTCCGAGAAGGCAAGTCTCACCTACATTTTACTTTTGAGTCAGTCCACTTTTTATTGAGAAGGGGAACTATTCTCAACCTGCTCTTTATCAGGTTAGTTAAAACTGATCCGGCGGGGTTCTTTTATTCTGTTCTCCCCTCATTCGGCTGTTGCCATGGTAAATAAACACAGGAATGGGGGGTTCCCTGTACAGAACCAATACAGATGTGTAGCTGCATTCCTTCAGTCTGAGGCTGGTTGCCAGGCCCACCATGCGAATCCCCTTTCAGTTTCCGTAAGCAGTTTCCCAGCGCTGATTAAATCACCACGCCCCTCCTGCTACAAGGTTCCCCAATCCAGCGTGCTCCCTCTCGCGTGTGCTGCAGGGCTGTCTTCCAACTCCATCCCGCTGCACGACACCGCGGGGGCTTTCAAAACATCATAGCCAAAGCAGAGCAGACCACAGCCCTCAAATGCAAAATTGGTTCCTTTTGTGTTCTAGTGTTCCCTCTGGAAATGTGACCATTCTCTTGATTGTATTTATTGTTTTCATCTTCATTGCAGTACTCTGAAAAAGAGGACAAATACGAGGAGGAGATCAAGGTCCTCACTGACAAGCTGAAAGAGGTGAGCTGATTTAGCTGATCTCAGTACAGTAGTATATCATTTTCCCTAGTGGAAATCTTAAAGAAGTACAATGACATAACAGATGTCAGTACTGTGGGACAGCAAGGTCCTCACTGATGCGCTGGATGAAGTATATTGATCAAGCTGATCTTAGTATAAAACTGGAGAAAAAAGGCATGTAACCATGCAAGCATCTTGGCCATCTTGACCTCCTCTCTCTCTCCGTAGGCCGAGACTCGTGCAGAGTTTGCCGAGAGGACGGTGGCCAAACTGGAAAAGACCATCGATGACCTGGAAGGTATGAGTATAGCATGTTCCGTCTTGCTCCACAGTGCAATCGACTAAGCCTGTGGTTTGGCAAAAGGAGCACTTACTACATTGCGTTGCGTCTCTGCTTTGAAGACACTCTTATCCAGGGACTCTGTAGCTTACTGTGCATTTTGCATTCTGTCCAGTCGTACAGCTGGATATCTAATGAAGCAATTCAGGTTAAGTACCTTGGGGTTTTCCGGTACATTACATAACGTTAAACTGTCCATTTACTTAGCAGACACTCCTCCCTTTACATATTACTCAATTAGGCAGTTGGACACTTACCAAAACAACTCAGGTTAAGTACTTTGCTCAAGGATGCAGTGTTCTGTATGGATTTGAACCTGCAGCTCTGAATAGGAGTTCAGTTCTGTGACTGCCACACTGCTGGTCTCAGTGATGCAGCTCGGTGTGAAAGACAAAGTTTAAGGCTCCTTACAATTCATGAAAATTGGATGACTGAAGTTTGGGTCGATAGGAAATTCCTGTGTCAGTCAGCCTGGAATGTGTTGTCCTGGTGAGTTTAGTTTAGTAGAGGGTGAGAGGGTTTTTTTTGCTGAATCCTTTGTCCATAGACTGGTCATCTTTCCTCCGTCTTAGTTTGAAAGGCTATGTTGTCCCCAGTTGGCTTGTAAAGCATTGAGAGAATGTCAGAAAAGCTCACTCAGACTGTTCCAGGGCAAACAGAGTACTTGTGGCCTTCTGTGTGCATTCAGACTGAAGCTACTTTGAAGGTGATGGTAGATGAGTCATAGTCAGAATAAGTACTGTTGGTCTGTTTGTTTCAGTCATCAGTGTAGTTTTTGCTTTGGTTCTTACAGCTTACAGCCAAAGTCTTTTCAATAAGCTCTCATTCCTCAGGATCCTGTTGTGTTTCATCCAGATCAGAACTGCTGGTGCCCTACTGAGAAACTTGTGTCATAAATTACAATGTTGTGAATTAATTGGTGAACCAATCCACAAATGTAGCTTTAGCTCAGTTGGTTAAATTGAATTAAGTTTTTTTTTATGTGATGTGTGTTATTTTCAGCTCCATTTGAATACTGAACAATATTTATCCCAGCTCAAAAAGGAATTGCTTTCAGACAAAAAGTTTTACCAAGTGTGCAGTTGGTTAAACTGAGAGGGGTAAACAGGGGAAGTTCACTCCATAGAAACCAGTCCAAACACTAAGATTCTAGGGAGTTTTGATGGGATTACTTTTATCAGGCGTTTTGTTTCATTGAAAGATGGATCTACAAGTCCATGAGAAAGTGGCTCAGCCAGAAATTTGTCTTTACATGCCTTCTTTTATTTTTCACTGACCTTTACTGTTTCTCCTTTCTTTCTCTGTTTCTCTCCTTCATTTCCTTTTCCTCCTCCATTTCTCTCTCCCTCTCTCTCTCTCTCGCACGCCATCTCTGCTCTAATCCTGCCGCTGCTCCTGCCTGCTGACCTTTGACCTCCAGACGAACTGTATGCTCAGAAGCTCAAATACAAGGCCATCAGTGAGGAGTTGGACCACGCCCTCAATGACATGACCTCCTTGTAGATGGCCTCTCTCTGCTCAGAGCACCTGCCTCTTCCTTGCTCCTCTCCCAAATATTCTCCCCTCCTCTTTCCCCTAGCTGTGCCTTATCTCGGTTTCACTGTCCTGTGAGAATCTCTCTGTGAAAACTAAGTTCCAATAAAGCTCTGTTTCTGTCCTACGCAAAAGATCTTCTCATTCCTGAACGAGAACGTGTTCAAAAATCTGCTCTCACAACTCTTTCTACTGCAGCGAAAATGGTGTCTTCTGTTGTATTTCTGACGTGGGCCTGATCGGCCCCACGCTCAAATTCTCTTTCAAAGCCACAAGCTTAGACATTTTTTCTCATGAGGCGCTAACAACAAAGGTGAGATGCTACCATAAAAAATTCAATTGAAGTGTTCTGTGTGGTTTTGACACATTGTCAGCACAACCTTAGCTCTGTGTGTTTAACTAATACAAGTGTGGTGTGCTCTAAGACCTTCCAGAGGATGTGGAAGAATGCCCAACACGTACGTGTGCTGCACAGTATAGATGTGAACATGCATGCCATAACCCTCTTGTCTCAGGGCTCCTTTTGTGCAGCCACTGATAAATCGTAATAGGCTGCTTTATTAGAGGATAGTAATATGCAAACTGGGAGAACGTGGCCCGCCATTGCATGAACCGTAGTATCAGATTACACACAAGGTCACAGCCTCCAATTGAGACGTATGCAAAAGTGCTCTTTGTGCAGTGTGGAACCACTGCACGGCTGGGTTTTGCATGGAGTAACAAATGAGCAGTTTATGCAATTCATCACACGATAAATTGTTTCGCCCATAGCTCAGACAGAGCAGTTATGTAAAACAGATGGTCGATAACAGCGGAGTCCCATTGACAGATGTCTCAGTTCTACTACGATGCAAAGCTGTGTGGAGAACCCTGGTGTGGGGTTTGCAGTAGTTTTTCTAAAGCCGGAGGGCAGTCAAGGGGAAAATTTTGTCTGTGAATGTTCGATGACATCACTTTTTTTTTTTTTTTTTTTGCAGAAAAATTATCCAGCGCCAAAGAGGAGAACTTAGGAATGCATCAAGTCCTGGACCAGACACTGCAGGAGCTCAACAGCTTATAAAGATGAGGATGAAGAGGAGGAGACGGAGAGGGAAGAAAAAGGCGACATTCCATGGATATTCACTTCCATTCCAGTTTTCCACTGATAAAATTCTATTCCCAGATTCAGTCTATCTGCATTGCATGCTGTCTTTAACTTTGAGAAAGGAATTTAAGAGCGCAGAATTGTGTCAACAGTTCACACGCAATTTTCGTTTATTCCATCAAGGGCCGTGGTCATAATGCTGCCTAATTTGGGGGGGGGGGATGGTTAACTCACTTAAATTCCTCACTCAGATTAAAGGAGAAAACACACTGCGGTTAGATTGAATCAGGGTACTTTTCCCACAAAATAGAGGGCACACATGTTAAAGCAGTATCTGCAATGTTTGTTTTACCCCAAAGATGCCACTGTCTTGCTGTTATCTGTGTCCGCTGAAATACTGAAGTCATTCCTAGTCCCGACT
The DNA here is from genome assembly GCA_019176425.1 of Megalops atlanticus. Lineage (NCBI taxonomy): Eukaryota > Metazoa > Chordata > Actinopteri > Elopiformes > Megalopidae > Megalops > Megalops atlanticus. The sequence continues at coordinate 8,006,674 of CM032896.1, forward strand.
GCCCCCAACCTCACAGTCGTATTTCCAGCTGTGGTAGCTGTTACCTCCAGATGAGGGAGGCAGAGAACCCCTCTTTATTTGATAAGCATTCCGAACCTCTTTCCATTTTGCATGATCAAAAGCATGCTAGAATTTAAGCATCCTCATGTCAGAGGATTCCTTTTTTATATCGTTGAATCTAAGGTAGTAGCATTGCCTTTGTGCATGGAGTACTAAATGGCTGTAAAACAAACAGGTTGCATTAATAAAAAAAAAAATCACCTTCTTGTTCTGCATTAAAATGGTGTAATGGGACCCAGTCTCTTTGTTCTGATTGCAGTTATTTAATGTGAAGTGCACAAAGGCAGCGCAACCACATCAGATGCAATTAAGTAAGAAGAAACAATCAGCAGCTGGTGGGCAATCTGAGCTGTAAACCACTTGGCTTGTTAATCATGCTAAACTAGACCCAGGGCCGTTCCCACTTTAAAGGTTCTCTGCCTCCCGCAGTTCACTGGCCACTACTGCTTTACAACGCGGTATTATTCTGGAGAATAAATACCACCACCTACAAGGGTCCATAAACCTCTTCTTTTAGGGCCGGGGGTGGGGACGACCATTAAAAAGCGGGGTGAGGAGACTCATCACAGCCACTGCTTGTCATTATGGGAGGGGCATTTAAAGTCTGCAGATTCGCGTAGAAAAGCTGGTGATTTTGTTTAGAGCGTCCAATAGCAGAATGGAGAAAAATCAGCCCCCTTAAAGCAGTAGCAGTGGTGTGTGATCTCTCATTCCTGTCAAGTCGTTCAGCCCTGCTCATTTGCCGTAAATGTGGAGGTTGTCAAGTCCTGAGTCACATTCCGGAGGGGGTGGGGGCGGGGCGGGGCAACACGAGACCAAAGCCAGATCACTGGAAACCGTGTCCTGCCGAAAACAAAAGAGTGGACGTCAGCTGTATATAGTCGATTGATGTTAGTCGTTCGGGAATCTACGAACCTTCTCTCCAGCGCAACATCTTCTCTCCTTCTTGCTGGCACACCAAAAACCCCCAAGCGCTAGATTTCTGAAATGCCCAATTCATTGTTGCACCAAAAAATGCTCTGCTTCTACACAATTAGTCTGTTTTTGTTTTTGTTTTGTGTTGTATCAGGGTGAGGCTGGCTTTGTTTCTGAGCCATGGACCAGTGCCTCACTAAATCTGTATTCAAGTTTTCCACTTTTCCTGCTTTCAATCTAATAAATTTTTACAAAACCCACCTGGACCCCCCCTCCTTCTTGCTGCTCTGATAAATTGTTGTGGAGACAGCAGTTTGAAAGCGTGCTACAAACAGTCAGGCTCTACCTCTCCTGTGAGACGTTAATACTGATAAAAAGTGACATTTTATATTTATATGTTTTTTTTTAACCTCTCCTCATCTCATTTTACCTGGTCGCACGCAGACATGAAGTCGCTTTGCAGGTCTATCCTCTTATGAAAATGTAATGAGTAAATAGAATGCAATGAGATTATCGTCATAGTCAAAACCTTCCCAGCAGGCTCCATATGACTATGAGAATATCTAAACCCCAGTATCCTCCAACTCCTGGCAGAGCATGCCCATGCACAGAGAAGAAAATCTATGTGCAACTTGACAAGTTGAAAAGGTTTGTAGTTGGTTTGTATTGGTTGAAGTGATAGAGTTGGAACACAAGTTACTGCTTTTTTTTATATTTTAGGTATTGTAGCTCTAAGTGCTGACACAGCATGAAACCAATGTGACAGTGTTTTACTCCTGATGACATGTCAATCCCTCTGCATATAACTGGTGAGGAGTATTTTAAAATGGGCAGTAGAGCCAATTTGCATACTTGTATCTCCAGTGACAGAAAAGAAGAATGGTAGCATGGTCAAAGTCCGTATGAATGGGTTTCAGAGTAATTTCATAATATCGGCCTTTGTTTATAAACCAACCAGCTGTCTGTGTCATTTGATGAATGAGGCGTAGGATGTTTCCAAGGAGAAATCTGCCCAACTCAGCAGGCTTCTTTCTTCAGCAATTTGCGACATCTAGTGGATAAATGGGAGAAGCACACTTTGGAAATAAAATGTTGCCTTGAACAGACGGGCATGATCAGAGGTATATATCACCAAACTGTCTTAATATATTTACCCCGTTAACATTCATACATTGGTTTGCTATAAGACAGAGGACAGGCAATAGTGCAAAAGCAAATGTAAGTAATATGGCTTCTTTCAGGATGACAAAGATTTCTTGCGACCTGCTAGTGTCCTTTCGAAAGGCATAATGAGACTTCCTTCATCAGTCCCCTTGGTGGTTTTTTACTTTCTTCTCACACACAGTAATATAGTAGGACTATCCACTGCAAGGACTATGACTGTTCATTCAATATGTGTAGTGTCTTTACAGCACACAGAAGTAGACTCTGGGCGTGACTGTACTTGGAGATCATAGCACTCAACCGAACATTTTTGTTTTCAGAGATTGTTTTAAATCATTATAAGTACACTTGTGTAACCTAGCTGAACTAATGTTATTCAATTTAGAGAGTAACAATGGGAATATATTGTGGTAGGAAGGATTTCTCAAAGAAGTGAAGTGCCTTCTTGCTGGAGATGGGAAATGAACCCTTGTAGCCTTTTCCACATCAACTCTTGCCTTTTTTGTATTATATCATTCCATAGCTCTCTCCACAGCTTTTTTGGCGTGGTTCTATAGGGAACGCCTCACAAAAAACAGCCACTTCTTGTTGCTGTGTTAAGCTATTGAATGGTTATTTTCATTGGCTGTTGCCTCTCCCCTCTTGAGCACTCACGAAAATCAACAGTAAACAGAAAAAGAATCAGAAAAAAATGCAAGTCTGCTGAAAATTTGCAATCAGCTTGTGGGCACCCGCCAGACTAATTATCCCAACGAGTAATCCCCTGATGTATTTCATGATTTAAAGTGTTAATCCACAGTAAGATTTCAGCAAGCACACTTAATTGATATACATGAACATTAATCAGTCTGGGAAAGCCCCCAGAATATAATTTCAGGCTGACACTGTAAAAAAATAAAATCATGTTGCAAGGACTTTTGAAATCTTTGAAACTTTTGAAAGAGGTGCAATGTAATGTCGTGCCACCGGAGTGAGTCAAAATGGATACGTCAAAAGAGTTCTCTTCCCCAGGAGGTTTGGCTTCAATTGGATTTCCACTAATAAGACAAAGCTTGGAAAATAAAGAACAGCTTGTAAACACAATTATTTTGGGGTTTAGTATTACTTTAATACATAAATGTATCATTTGAAATTAATTGTAGCCTTACAAGTCAAACTAAAACTTTTACAAAACAGACCATTTCATTTATTTGATGGACATTGATTTTTGAATATGATCTCAATAAGCATCTCAATATATGACAATATTTAACATTTTAAAGTAATATAATACCATAAATATTCATAATATATAATACTATAACTACTATAATACTATAATATTATAATATAAATATTCATATTAAATATTCAACATTCAGTGGTAAATATAAGGAATAATTTGTATACAAAAAACATTCTTTCTGAAATTGTCATTAAAGTGAATATAAACATGTCCCTAAAAAGATTTTTTTCAGTAGTCATAAATAAAACACTTATATTTACCATTAAAGATATAAAATACTACTGATGCTACTGATGGTGGTTGTGTAAGTAGATATGTTTATTTACAATTCAATCTTCTGTACCACAACATTTACCTCAATGTAATTTGAAAGAGATATGATGAGACAGATAAAAGTTATTACACTTGGTCTTTTCACATCCAAGCTCTAGATGGGCAATATGTTAAGATAACAAATGCTTCTATTAAGCCTATATACTAGTTATCTGGGTGGCTGTTTCTGGACTTTAGTTTTTTAGGCACTGAACACACTTCTGTCCATAGGGGGGCAGTGTTGTGCGTGGCTGTGAACTCTACCCAGAGTGCCCTAGCCGCAGCAAGATTTCAGATGTCAGGGGTGAAGGGTCATTGTTTACTATTCGTGGAAGAAGAGGGGAAACTAAACAGGAAGAGGAAATAAAAATGTATAATATTACCAGTAAATGACGGAAGGGGCAATGAGACTTGGGGTCATGGTTGGGAGATGAAAGTTTGGGAGGGCGGGGTCAGCAGGCGCAGTTCTGGGGGATCTCCGGGGGCTTGTCCGTGAGCCGTGTGTTCTTGGCCCCGCTGGTCATCGACGGGTCAGCGTCCGCGCTCTCCGCCATCTTGGCGCAGATGATGTCCACCAGCCGTTCGAACACCAGCTGCACGTTTATGCTCTCCTTAGCACTGGCCTCGAAGTACTCGAACCCTGCGTAGCGGACGCACACAATCAAAACGTAGCGTGGAAGATCAGAATTACATGTGTCTGTGTGCATATATGTTTAAATGTTTGCTGAAATCAGCTTGCACACCATAAATTTTGGCAAGTCAATCATATTCATAAGATTAAGACAATTAATTGATAATTAATCAAATTAATAAAATGACAAGAAATTAAAAACATTTTAATTCCAATTCAGGTGCACAGCTCCTGTATCACTGGTCGCCAAAGATAGCCTTTGACCTCACAACTGACCAAGGATTGGCCCGTGTCCACATAGTATAGAGTTGTGAAATGTCACCCAGTACCCATGGTCCAAACTTGGAGAGATTTGGCATAACAGTCCAGTATTTATGGACCTTATGCATACATTTTCTTTTAAAGGCAGTGATAAAAGAGAAATTGCATTGTATTATAAAGTGCAATAGTAGGGGTAAGACAGAGTCTGATGCCTGAGAAGAGCTGTCTGTATCTGTTCATTGAGAAGAGCTGTCTGTATCTGTTCATTGAGTAGAACTGTCTGTATCCGTTCATTGAGCAGAATAGACCGTCTATTCATTCCATGCAGCAAGCTCTGTATTTGATGTGATCAGCATGGTTGCTCTGGAAACGGGCCAGCATGGCAGTTTGTATGTAAACAAAGACTCCCCTAGCGCCCGAGCTCCGCCCCCTCCAGACCCACCTAGCTGCTCAGCCAGGTGACTGCCCTTCTCGGAGGACACCGCCCGCTCTCCCTCCATGTCACATTTGTTCCCCACCAGGACGATCTGAGCGTTGTCCCAGGAGTACGTCTTGACCTGGGTGGCCCTGAAACACACAGACACACACGTACACATACACAATTGAGTACTTGAAGTGAATTCACAAGTAAAGGTACAGTTATCAAACAGGATTCCGCTGTAGGATCTGTCTAGAGGCTGATATCCCATGTTCCCTGATAGCAACTAAATGACAGATAATTAAGAATCATTTTCTCTGCTTTGGGGCACATATAACTCCACCTATACACTGAGTGATATAAGCTGTGTTACTCTCTGGCTCTCAATAAGGTTGTTCTCTGGCATAAACTAAAAAAAAAGGCACAACATATGGTGGCCGTAGTGTAAAAGAAGCACTGACCAGTCCTGCACTGCGTTGAAGGAGTCCACGTTGGTGATGTCGTACATGAGGATGAAGCCCATTGCTCCTCTGTAGTAGGCTGTGGTGATGGTCCTGTACCGCTCCTGACCCGCTGTGTCCTGTGGAGCAAAGCATGCTGGTAGATTCACTCAACATGGTGCTCACATGCCCTGGTTTACATCAGACTTCTCCCTTCATGGAGGCTTAATCTGAAATGCCTTAAACACATCAATAATAATAATAATAATAATAATAATAATAATAATAATAAATAGTCTAGAGTGAGTGATTTTACATGAGTTAACTGCTACAGTAGTGATGCTTTTTAGATTGTTTGATACCCTGACAGCACCCACTAAAAAAACTGAACCCAAAAATCGTCTGTGAGTCACGGCAAATCTGGACCAAGGATCAACACCAATCGAAACTTTGGCCTGTCTGCAAATATTAGAGTTTAAAGTCTATGCACAGATATTTTTATGTTCAGCTGAGTTATGTTCACAACTGCCTGGCGAAAAGACTCGCAGGTGTGTCATTTCAGAACAGCGGGGGGGCTGAAGTTCAGTGAATCCGTTACAGGTGCAAGTCTTCCTGTGATTCAAAGGGCTGTCACATATGGTGACAGCCACAGTGACATGATAGGTTCATAGAAAACCCCAGCTTTGCTCTTCATCTCCAGGAAACTAATTGCGCCTGACAGCTCCATCCCCCACAATCAGTTATTAACCTTAATCACGGGCACAGCAACAGGACATAAGCCTCTGTAATATCTCTCCTCTGAGGCATTCCCTGCAGCTGAGGAGAGTGCTATAACTAGGCTGTCTCTTCACATGTTCAGAGCTGGGGTGCAATTTTTTTTATCTACAGTATCTGCCCACTCACCTATGTATTCCTCAACCTGTCCACCTACCTGTCTTTCTGCCAATCACTGTCAAATGGAATCTGCTTTACATTTTTGCCTTATCTATTGAGCACCTGCATCCACTGTGTATTAAAAGAATGTACAAATAAAAATCAGACCTGTGACAGTTTTACCCCATGTTCAACCATATGGACAACACTCACATTTCATACTTATTCAATTATTTAGAGATATTAGTAAAATACAACATTGAGTGATTAAAGTAAACAGTAAAATGTATGAACCCAGTGCTGCATGCAAGTCTGGTTATATGCTGCCAGTTCTTTAAATTTCTAGACAGTTTAAGAGCCGATAATACTGTGGTCATTCATAACCTATCAGGCTGAGAGACTGAGTCATAACTCATTACATCCCCAGCATGTTCTCACCAAGTTCACTGCTCACAGACTCTTAGTGTGTCAATTTATTCAGAGCTATAAAAGTCACTATTAATATTCATATCCTTGGCAGAGAACATTACCCAGAGTGATGTTTTACATTTTTACATAACATCCATTTATACATTCCAGGTTAAATACCTTGGTGTGTATGCATATTGTACCAATGCCCTAAACACTCAAGGTTCAAGGTGTAAACTGCACTGTAGCTTGTGTTTGTTTTGTGATCTGCTGTCATGTACACAGACAGACCATCTCAAAAATCGTATGTCCTTATCATCTGCATCATAAGAACTCCACAAACATTTCAGGAGCAGCATCTGCATCTCAGCAGCTGGTGGACACAGCTGTACAGGAGAGAATGTGAAAGAGACAAGGGGCAATTGTTGGGGGACAGTGTCAAAGAGACATGGGGCAGCTGTACAAGGAGTCTGTGAATTAGGCACAGGGAAGCTATATGGGGAGACAGCAAAAGAAGTATGGGTCAGCTGTGCATGCAAGATTGAGAGACACACCCGAGGAGGCTCATCTGAAAAGGCACGATAGACAAAGCAAGTACACAAGAATCAAGCCAAGGAAAATATGCATGAGAATAAGAAAAAGGGGCGGGGCCAGAGAAGCATTACAGGAGCACAAGAAGGGAATTGTGGGAAAGAGGGAGGAGTGGTTGCCAGGGGAGACTGACCCAGATCTGCAGCTTGATCCTCTTGTCGTGCCTGTAGATGGTCTTCACCTTGAAGTCGATGCCCACGGTGCTGACGAACGAGGTGCTGAAGGAGTCGTCGGCGTATCGGAACAGGAAGCTGGTCTTCCCCACGCTGCTGTTGCCGATGATCAGGATCTTGAACATGCAGTCGAAGGTCGGCTCCACATCCCCATATCCTGCCTTTGCCATCTTAAACGTCAATCAGAGCAAGGTGGATTAGATAAAGAAAGGGTGCGAAACATAAAGCATTTCATCTATGTTCACCTCACCCCTCCTTAGCAAGTGTCTGTGTATTAGTCCTCCGCAGTGGGGCTGGATGGTGTGGGCATGCCTCAAGCAGCACCATGCTAATCAGTGTTTGTGTAGGGCGTTTACAGCACGGCTGGATAATACAGATGAAGGAGGACCACCAGCGACCCGCTCAAGACAGAGTTGACAGTTAGTGCAGGTCTGATAATGTACTTTATAAACTGAACAGGAGCTACCTTATGCCAATATAAGTTTTCACAGGAAAGACTGACACCAACATACTGATCAAACAGGGTCTGTTGGACATTGAGAACAATGAGATAAAACATGAACATGATGGGGGACCAACTCTATACTGTCTTTTCTATAAATATGTTTGATCAGAGAGATGTCTCATGACATGCAGTATGCTAGGCACTAGTTGTCAGTAAAAGGTCAGTAAAAGTTAGACAATCAGAAGCTAAAACATTTATTTTCAAAGACTGGTTTGGAGTCACTGTGACCATTTATTTCTTTTGCAGACACACTTACCCAGGGCAATAAATCTGGCCTAACGGAGCTGACGAGAGTCACACGAAAGTACTCGCCACGTGAGAGTATTCGCTAAAGAAACTACTAAAGAAATTGATTAACAAAGTGCTATTACTTCCCTGGGCTGCGCACTTAAGATTGTCTTGCATTCTCGCTGTGTTATAATTGTATCAAAACGTTACCCTGCTAAATACTGTAATGTATACATGGCAAATCACATCTGCACACATCTGACAGAACGATTAATAACCTCTAGAGCGCCTAATATTAACACACATAGTAAGACTCTGGGCAGAGCATAGAAAGGTATTAGAAATAAATTACGATAATTGCATTTGTTAACTCCAAACCTTTTAACTGTGAAAATTTTCTGAGGTGAGTGTGACCACTAAAACAACCAATAAGCATAACCAATTTACCGTGAGGTCAGCTGGTCGTACAAGCGTACTGCTGAGTTAACCCCGATCCGAAAGTGATACCCTCCACTTTTCAGTATACAGAGCACAAGGGACGGAACATATCGTTCGCATAGCGACCAGCTGAGGCTCTGAGGATGAATGGGGAGGTCACCTTCGCGAGCGAAAGGAGCACCACTGCCCTCGGCTAAACGCTTCTTACAACATGTGAGATTAGTACTCTTACGCGCTATGATTTTAATCAACATCATCATGCACCTCTCAAGCGGCGCCTTTACTGTATAGATAAGCAAATATTCTTGCATGCTTAAAAACTGTAATAAACTCGACAGAAAAGGTCCCTTTTAGTATTTCTCCAACAACATTCTACGGGCTAGGTACCAAAATAACTGATGAATTCAAAAGAAAAAGCGCTGGAATATAACGCTCATATGTAACACATATTAAATCCATATAGTATCATATTTGACATATTATATGTGAAATAATGTATGCATAAAGGCAATTAAATAAAAGCTTACCTTTACAGTCTTCTGTCCTCTTGTCTGCACTTAAATTCGTGAAGACAGCTGGCTGAATGACACGTGCGATCAAACGGTCTTCTGCCGCGTAATAACCGCACCTGCAAGGGTAAGGGATTTATGAATCACAGTGTGTCGGCAGTATTCCCCGTCAATACCGGTAAAATCCTTGCCAAAGATTCTATTTGCGTGTTAAAACGGAGACTGATGAGTTATTTCTCTCATTGATGTGATTCTATCTTACAGTTTGACTCACATCTAATACTACCCCCGAACTTCGTAGCTAATGCACCACTGCACTCTCACCTATTTAAGACGTGGATATACAAAAGATGTCAAGTTCATGATGGTTTTCAGTCTTCTTTTGAGTTATCCGTTGCTGCCCGTTTAATTATGACTTAAATGTGACTGATTTGCCAGTGTCGTTGGTTTTGAACGGCACAAGATTTTGTCACGTGATTATTTTTCTTTCCTCTATTTATAATCGTCGGGGCCCGACGCTCTGTTCGCCTCAATGTCTTTTTTTTTGGATCCTGAAAGGATATATTAGATAAATTATTCTGCTTCTACATCTGAACATATGTGCTCTTGCCTTAAAGTAACATTACAAAAAATAAGAGAAGTATTATGTTTCTAGTTTTGCTTACATTTAATTAACACAATTATTCAGTTGTATCATTTTGTCTTTTTTGAGCTTATGCCATCTCCAGTTGTAACGCAGCAAGAGTAGTAAGCAGGAGCGGAGTAGCAAAAGTGTGGTCGAGAATTAACTCACACCCTTTATTGCCACAAAATAGTGTAAATTATCAAATAAAATCCTATATTAACGTTCCTGACTATTGGGACTGAGAGGAATCGTCAAGGCCTAACTGACAGCGTATTTAATAAAATAAAAGAGTTGGGGGATCGGGGGACTCCTTCTGGCCCTTGTCATTGATGAGGGTTTTATAAACAGTATGTATTGATGTGTTGATGCTGCCTTGTTTCCACTGCGGAAAATGCGCTTTGGCTAAATGTTTCAGGGTTTCCAGCGTGCTGCAACTATCTGAATCAAATGTGACGTAATCTCAGGCAAAACACACAAACACGCCCAACAATGTTCAACAGTGTTAGTTGTGAAGAACGCATAATTATTTCTGCTTAATAACTAAAATGTACACGTCAATTACAGAAAACGACATCAATCCAACACTGCCTCCTACTGGGAAATTGAAGATTGGTTTCCGCAATCAACGTGGATCCGTCATTTAAACTGCGAGTAAAAATAACTTATACACCTTGATGTGGGGTTTAGATGATCACATTTAAAATAAATAAGAACAGATATTGATATTTGAACCCTATTGATTCCACTTTTGTACTTATCCAAGTCACATGAAGAAATGTAAATGCCATGATGAGTTAAAATATTTGTTTCATACAGGAGTGTAATCCATATACATTTACATTTACATTTATTCATTTGGCAGACGCTTTTATCCAAAGCGACGTACAAAAGTGCAAATAGTGAGCAAACAACAGGCACAAGAGCAAGATGTGTACAGGTCATACAATGCAAATAGTGCTGAAGCATATCCAGACTAGGTGATCTGGTTTCTTCAATCTAGGATAAATGTGCCTTGCATGTAATTTCATGACTAACATTCAGTGTGGCATGATGTGCTTGCCTTCTCTTTTGAAGTATTTCTGATGGAGTCTTACTATCACATGAGAAAACGTCTCAGTGGGCCCTTTGCAACTACCTTCACAGGAGTTTTAAACCTGGAGCTGAGCATTGGACACCATTAGAACTTGAATGTCTGATCCTAATCCGCAGGATTCTAATCAGTTCAAATGGAGTTCAGTGGTCAAGTGGTCTAATCTCAAATTTAAAACCCCCCAGATAAGGTAGCTGCAATTTTTCCAATCTTTTCTAACAAATGAATAACTACTTTTGTGACTAAGATCTTGGCATCAGAACGTTACAGTAGCCTTCAGCAGATGAAATTAGCCACTGTCCTGCTCGGTGAAAAAATATTTTAAAAGGAGGGTATGCTGGACCCTGTCTTGCTTAGTGTTTTATTCCGTAACTGTATTGGATTCCTTTGTATTTTGTGTTGAATGACTGCCCTCTAGCGGAGTGTTGCAGAGCTGCACACAATGGAGGTAAATGCTGGGCCACAGTGAAGTGAAAACTTCACAGTGATTTTAAACATATGTTGTCCACATTGCCAAGTCAGCAACATGGTTATGGGCCCATACCTTTACAATGCAATTAAAAAGTTTCATTTTGTACATCTAGATATCTATTGAAGCCATTAAGGTCAGATGATACAACAACAATGACTGGACCTTACAGATAGATAGATAGATAGATAGATAGATAGATAGATAGATAGATAGATAGACAGATAGATAGATAGATAGATTATGTACACTTCTTACTTCTTACTTCTCACTTCTTACTTCAGTATGAACGCATCTTATTATTTACTGAAGTGATATGGGGTGGGAGTCAGTGCAAATGTAAATGCAAGATGTTTGTAATGTAATGAACAAGTGCACTGTTTGTAAAGACTTTGGACAAAAAGTTATTGCTGGTTGCTGACCCACTGATCTTTCTAATTATGATCTGCATATGGCATGCTTGAAACCCAAGATTGATGTTAGTGTATTAATTAGTAATAATAATAAACATTGTCTCTGGGTTCACAGTGTGATATGCACACTAAGTAGTGTCAGTCTGGTGTTGAAAGTGTCCCAAAGCATCTGGGGTTCTGGTCATGATCGTTAAACCACAGAGCTCTTTGCCACAATCATGTGGGCCAACAGTAAAGATGATAAAATTGCATGTAGACATACACTTACAAAGCTTAAATTTCTTCAGTGTAAGACATTTTGTTACCAGAGCAGCTGAGTGTGCATTTGGTCAATTCTGAAGACACACAGCTGAAAACACTCACACACAGCTATAAGGTGTTTCTTGATCTTCAGTATACCATACCCCAATGGCATGTTTGTAGTAATGAAATTCGCTGACATTAATCCAATCCTTGTTCCTCGTTACTTCCTATGGCAGTGTTGACGACGAGATTTTTGAGGTAGCACGCACAGACAAGGGCAAGGACGGATGTGCGCGGGATTTGGCCACATAGCCTGGCGGGCGTTGCATGTGCAAGGCGCGTGGAGATGCGCAAAGAAGACGCGCCAGTAACGCAAGATGGGATAGACCAGTACCCCAGAATGATATCTAAAAGTTTATGATAGAAGCTTGCGCGTGACTAATTTAAGTTACATAATTTTACGTGCGCTACTTTTATGGCTATATAAAAGTTTGTTTTATTACACTCGCTGCATGAGTATGTTGCCCCACTGTACTCTTACCGCAGCTTACATTACTGCTGAAGACAATGACGTCACCCTTGGGTACAGGTCGTCTTACATCATTTAAAAATGTACTAGGTGGTTTAGCCAAACTTGCATTTAGACTTAACTGTGTAATAATCAGCAACGAGCTCTTCTGTTGCTCTTCAATCTGTAGGACTTGGTTTTCAAATCTTATGCTTCTCCTCTGAAACAAATTTCCAAAAAGGGTAGCCATGAACGGGCAGTACCTTGCATGACTTACTTTGCAGTCAGAAAATTAATATTACCATCATTAATATTTACCCATAATATCTGTCATAATAATATCATGGTCAGTTGTGTCTGAGAAAACCAATTGCTTTGTGAGAAAGTAATTTTAGATACACCGTTATAGTCGTTCTGGATCCAGGGCTAGAGCTTGTGCGAAATTACAAAATGCAAACGTATAGAAGGGTCGGCATGCCTTCCAATCAAACGTTTGTAGCTGAATCAATGCTCTCTGCGTTTTCATGCCACACTTCCGCCTGCAATTTCCCTTTTTGCAACATTTGTAATTTTGCCCCGAAGTTGACGGAGCGGTAAGCGTTTGAGGCGCCGTTGGAGAGGGGCGCATTGTGTAGGGGCAAGTCACTCTGCGGCAATAATACCGCCCTGTCCGTTTCCTCAACCGTGTCCAGTCCTGAACTTTGTCAAGTGTCAATTCACCGGCGCGCAGGATTCACCCGTTGCTTAAGGGCAATAGGTGTATTTTCGTATTTATTTATGCACTTTCATCGGTGGAAACGCAGCGTCACAAAATTTTATCCTGAAGGGAATCACGTTGACACAGGAACCAGAGACTTTGTGCTTGTGGCTCTGAGGAGAAAAAGGAAAGTGAAGGACGCGGTACGTGTAGCTCGTGTCCGACATGCGGGATAAAAAGGAAGACGACTGCCATGTGTGAGAAGACAGAGAACACATGTTAACGTGTGCCAGAATGCACGATTGGGTCTGCGTCCGTCTTCATCAGGCTTAAATCCGGTACGGAGTTGGGTGCTCTGCCAGCGCCGCCCGAAAGCCTGCAGTGATTGCGGTTGCTGTTAGCAGACGGAGAAGACTGCAAGTGTCCAACGTGATGATTGTCAGTTATTTTTGTAGTACTTGAAAATGCGCGACATTACACCGTCCGCCGATTGATTCGAGTTTTATCCTCTTTCTCGAATGGGGATCTCTGTCCTCCGCACGCTCGGTCGCCGAGTCCCGAAGGCTATGAAAGTTGCTCCTCTCCCCGGCGAAGGCATTGCTTTACGGCTTTAACAGTGAAGTACAGTCCTTGCGTGCGGGGAGTGGACGCGGTGTAACTCGAGGCGGGGTTAAAGTTCAGCTCTACGGAGGGGAGAAGCACTGGTTGAAGCTCTCAGTTGGAAATGTAAAATCAAGGAGCGGACTTGATTTCCCCCCTCTTCTGTATCTCTCACTTTTTTTTCTTTTCACACACACCCACACACATACGGACACGAACACCACGCACACCCCCTTAAATACTGAAACACACCCACACTTACTATAATACCAACATACAAGAATTCAGCACCCAAACATACACGTAACATTTACACAGACGCGCACGTCTTCAAAATCAGCAATAAAAACACAACAGATATGTATTCTCCGCTGTGTCTGACGCAGGTAAGTGAGCGTTTCCTTCGTGATTAACAGTGCGTGTTGCATTTGTTCCGCTTCCCGCTGGCCGCGGGACCACGGCGGGACAGCGCGATAGCTTTCCTTGAGAGGAACTTTTAGTGTGGAAGTTGGTGGGATTCCTGATCTGTCATAGCTGTAGACATGGGACTCCACCATATGGCAGATGGCGCGTGTCCCGTACATATGTACAGTAACAAATTTTCGTACATGTATATTTTCTGCCATTTTATGATCAAGAATTTGAAATTTTAGTGTGATTTCCTATCAATAAAAACAGGTTCTGGGTCAGGAATTTCCTCAGCAAAAATCTTTTATCTGGCCTGTTCAATCACAGATTATGTCTTCAAACCATACGTTATTATATCAGAACCTTCGAAATCTAACTTTTGAAATATAAGTTCGTTTTTCGATAGTTGCTGTAAGTTTATCTGCATGTGTATGCCCACTGTGTTACAAGTTTACCCGCCACTGTAAGTCTTTTTAAATCGTATTTTCGAAGTAGCCTTCAGCTCAAGAATATAGTTTGTCAACAGAATTATTCACACTTAGAATATCTGTAATTTTAATAAGTTGATTCGATATATTATGTACGAGATTAAGCAAAATAAAAAAATAAAACGCTTTATATGCTGGAGGGGTAAATGAGCGTCCCGCGCTAAACACGTTTGGAAATGATAAACTTTTCTTCAACTGAATGCATGCGCACAAGAACCACATGCGTTTTGTCCAGTATTTTAAAACGCAATAACTATGTTTGAAAGTGTGTATAGATTCAAGGTTTGCATGCCTGTCATCATGTATAATATGTCCAACAAAATAAGTCAAACGAAAACGAGACGTATTGACTGCGATGAAATCCTGGTTTGAATTTTTTTTCCTGTGGTTATGAAAAGTTTGATAGTCGGCTGTTAGAAAATATCAATATCAACCACACCTTCTTCGCTTCTCTTTATTTTGATATTTGCCAATATGTAATGTGGCCATTACAGACTAATAGTTAAAATGTTAAAGGCCTTAAAGACTAACAGGTTGAGCGCACATGCCGCTTTCAGTTTAGCGTAATTTGCGGTTAATTAACAAGACATATATATATTTTTCGCGTGTTTACAAACGTGTCTCCAGTGACAAAAAAATGGAATATGAAGTGGACCGCGAGAAAAGAGGGTCGTGCGCGTGCACCAAGGCGCGTAGACGGAGATTTCCGTTCCATAGATTTAACTTGTGTGCGTCTCGGAGCTGTGGGGTCAGTTAAGGTGAACCAATGCAGCCCTCGCGTAAACACGGCCATTTTTAGTGGCGGTAGCGCACGGCAGTTCGAATTATTACAAGCGCTGTTTGATATGTTAACACATCTGATGATGTTTTATTATGTATTTCCATCGTATGAGTTTAATATACTGTATGTTATGTTTACACATGAAACAATATTGTATAGTGAAATTGTGCAGGGCGTGTGTCAAGTCACCATTAATAACATGCATGATCTGGCATACATGACCATTACTATTGTCTAATATTTATATTTTGGACCATTTTTTTTATTTTATAGTGCAAGCAGGTTTATTTCCTCCTGTAAGCAGACCTGTAATGAAGTGGGGTATATATAATCCTATTCATACATTTTTTATCATAATGAAGAAATATTCCAAAAACATGATTTAATCGCATGGCCAGATTAACATGTGAACAGTGTGTATGTACATAATTAAAGTAAATTTAATATTGTAGGGTAATTGCTTTTTTGTCCCTTTCTTCTCATTGAAATCTTGAATATTGAAACACCAGGAATGTGTTCATTACACATTGAAACTTATTACCTAAATTTTATAATATAGAAAAATTCAATTGCGTGTACAATATTGCTTTTTTAAAAAAAATTAGTACCTGCTTAGTATACTCTCTTTTATTTATATCTTATAAATTTGTAATTGCTTATTCAAATTCTTAAACTGGATTTTAAGCATTAGTGGAATGGAATCTATATATAACCATATAGGTCATGTTGTACTTTCAGGATGTGTAATACTGACTGTAAAAGGCATGTACCAGGTGTATTGCAGAGAAAGGGGTTAAATTAAATTTGTAAAGATTTGTATGGTGCATAAATGCAAATATGGAATATATGGAGGAATATGAAAACCTTTAGTTTTACTGACCATGAAAAATGTCAGTCAAAATATGTACAAAGGAGTGCTACAACACTGCTGAGATGTACAGAAACTGTAGTTTTGAAATCAGATGTAGTTTTTTTATATTTGTTGCTCTTAGTTTCTGTGGTATTCTCAAGCAGCATTTAGCGAAATTGCCCACAAAGCAGCACACATCAAAAGCAGTCTTGCAGCAAACATGATTTCAGAACTAAAGTGGATGTAAAAAAAGGAACTTTCTTTTAGTTAGGAACAAATCAATACATTCTCATAATATATTCTGAGGTGAACAACCTCTATACTGTGAGTCAGAATCTTGCCCAGACGTTGTTCTTAGCGGTTGGCTCTGAGCCAGCTGTCAGAGAGAGAGAGGGTAGCTCTTTACCCAGTAAACTTGTGTGATGTTTGGAGTAAGAGTGAGAGAACAGTGACTGAAAGAGAGCTCTAATTTATCTGCATTTGGTTTACACAACATTGTTTATGTGTCTAGGGGAGGCCCTCATAATGAGTGACTTACAGTGCTTACATTTTAACACCTTTACACATTCTCTCATTTATTTAGACAGCTGAATTTTTTCCTTGAGCATTTCAGATTAATCACTCTGCACATGGGTGCAATAGCAGTACCATCATATATACACTCTCTACTGACCCTGTGTAACCTATGCTGAATGCCGCTGCTCTGAACATGAGAATAATTCTGTGTGTTAGTACCTCCTTATGGTAAATTCCCAAGGTGTCTTTCAAGAAAATCAAGTCAGAAGGATATGTCAGAACATTATTATTGTATCACAGTACACTAAAAATCTAGTTTTCTGGGAAAAAAGCACATTTTTATTTGTGAGAAATATGACTTTGCTCAGCATAATGCTGTGAAGATTAAACATTTTATTTTAAGCATAAAAAGTCCAAAATGCACATATCCGTCCTTCAGTCTTATATTTGATCCTATTTGATTTTGGGTAAGAATAAATATTGAGGGTACTGTGTATTCATTTTGTGGAGGTAACTAGGGGTGTAGTTTGTATGTGACGTCAGTATTCATTTGATTATGAATGTTGCTAAAATGTTGTATTTCCTCTCTGGCTCAGGATGAGTTCCACCCGTTCATCGAGGCCCTGCTCCCGCACGTGCGTTCTTTTGCCTACACTTGGTTCAACCTGCAGGCACGGAAAAGGAAGTACTTCAAGAAGCACGAGAAGCGGATGTCCAAGGATGAGGAGCAGGTGGCCAAGGATGAGCTCCTGGGCGAGAAGCCGGAGGTCAAGCAGAAGTGGGCATCACGCCTCCTGGCCAAGCTCCGGAAGGACATCCGGCCGGAGTTCCGCGAGGACTTCGCCCTCTCCATCACAGGGAAGAAGCCGCCGAGCTGCGTGCTCTCGAACCCGGACCAGAAGGGCAAGATGAGGCGCATCGACTGCCTGCGGCAGGCGGACAAGGTGTGGCGGCTGGACCTGGTCATGGCCATTCTGTTCAAGGGCGTTCCTCTGGAGAGCACTGATGGGGAGAGGCTTGTCAAGTCCCCCCAGTGCTCAAACCCGGGACTCTGTGTGCAGCCCCACCACATAGGAGTGTCTGTCAAGGAGCTAGACCTGTTCCTGGCCTACTTTGTCCATACAGGTGAGTTTGGCAATTTTGTTTAACCATCTGAAAAGCTCTGGTTTTTCATTTAAAGGTTTTAACTTCTGATTCCACGCAGTAGCTAGTTCGCTACTTGACATCTGACCGGAGATTTCTCGTGTTAATGCTGCAAGGGTTTATTTTCTTCTCCTCTGCAGTCCATACAGCTGCAGTGGGGGTGATGAATTGTATTCAGCCCTTCTTACTTTTCCGCCCTCCACAAGCTGAATCCTGGACTGGGCACGCAGGACCTGAGGGTTCTGAAAACCGCCACTGACAGGGTGGATGAGGCTATCTGTCTTTGTCGGGAAGCAAACTGTGTCCATCTGGATCTGGCCTGTGAATATTCCACAACCAGTTACGCTGAGGTTGAGCAATGTGCTTTTTCGGGATTATGGATTTCAGGTTGAATGAAATGGGGTGGTTGAATACAGACAAATGCTATTTTATCCACTTCATCTAGTTCAGATATTATCATGTCAATACTGTTATTATTACCACCTAACCTTTGCAAGTCAGGTAACCTTGTGCAGGCTGTAAGAGACTTTGAGATTTTTAGCTGCAGGAGAACACTGAATGCCTTTAGCTGCAGGGGAGTGGATATTAGAAACCTGTGTACCTTTCACATTTAGTGAAGGGAGAGATATGAATTAAGAATGGGATACTGAAGACCTGGAGTTATCATTGTTGTACTTCTAGGATTTTTGCCCAAACTGTGTTTTTCCCTCATCCCTGCGCAATAACACCATAGAGAATGAAGTGACTGATAGAAGGAGAGTTGTATGGAGCTGAGAAGAGGGTGTTGTTATGCAGATGTAGGTGGGTGTGTATTTAGGTGGAGCCCCGGTCACAGCAGGGAAGTTTTGGCCCCAAAGGTGTCCTAAAATATTCAGAGGCCTGAGCCTGCATGCCAACACCTGTCCCCACCAACACCCTGTCCTGTGGACAGTGCTACTAGGACATCATGAAATCACACCTCTCTGTCTAGCGTCATTTAACAGCAGTTCTCTTGCACATCAGTTGCTGTTTGGACATCAGTATGAACTTCTCAAGTAGTGGCATGTTTACTTCATCTCTGTCTTTTTCTAAGTACATGGTCTTTGAAAAAACTTCACAACAATATCCACGTTTTTAATATTTTGTATTTATAAATTTTAATGGTCATTATTATTGTAGGAATTTAACATGGAAAATGGGTGTGTCACATTTAGATTCGGTTTCAGTTAGGAGGGTGACCATGAGCGGAAAATGCAGAAATTCTGGGTGGAGGTGTTCAACCTCATTTCAGTTCTGAAACCCGATGAGCTGATGTGGGTTGTGGTGTCTGCTTAGACAGCAATTGTGTGAGGAGTTCTGAACTTGTCATAACAAATCAAACAGTCTCATGTTCATAACAGTCCTTACAAGCATAGCATGACACACACTACTTCCTTAACCATTTTACAAAGCACTTTTTTGTATTTTTTTAATCTACTTTTTTTCCCCACTTTTGTCAGCCATTTTGGAATCGCTGCTTGCACACTGTGCTGCCAGGCAGATTTAATCCTCGGATACATCCAAACACAGATGAATGGTTATTTTCCACACTGCAATTCCCACAGTGCACTGCAGTGGGGCAGACGCCAACTGGAGAATGGGCGCCTCCATTGTGACATCACAAATGAAGGCTGGCACTTTATGAGCTTGCATACCTAACCCAATCCCTGCAAAACTAAGCCAATGATTGGCTGATGACACTGCTGGACTCAGACCTGGGCCAACTTGAAAGTGACTCAGGAATGTTTTTTGTCCATGTTAAAATTCTAGTTTTCCAGGTGTGATTTTGTATGTGTAATGGAGATGGACCAACATATTGGAGATGGGCCAAGGAGGAAAAAAGAAAGAAGGAGAACCTTTCATTTTATTATAATTTTTTTCTCTTTCTATCTCTCCACATTTAACCCCACCCAACCTTCTGTAGATGTTGACATCATGCTCAGATGCTGATGGAAGTTGGGTGTTTCTCATGACTGGTAATGGTCAGGGACAGGTGTGGAGAGGTGGGAGTGCTGTAGAAATTCCCCCACCCCATTCTGACATCATATCCCATCATACCTGTCTGCCACCTGATTGGTCCCCAAAATACCACAGACATGTCCTCCAATCTGCATGGCACACACATACATAGAAATGGACAACTGCTCAATGGCCTGGGCAAACTGCCTGGGCACGATGCATGTGGCTATCTCAGAGCTGAAAAAAGTTCTGAACAGTTTACACTTAAAGAAGCCTCTCACACTGAACCACACTTCCTGGCAGTTTCTCCTTTTGTGTGTGTCTTTTTCTTTCATTACTTCCTTCCCTGTTTTTGGAGGAAGGAGATCAGAGAACTGCTGCCAGTGTGGTCAGATGCACAGGGTACAGTACGTGCTGTACATCTGATGACTTTGGTGTGCCATTAGTTGTACCGGATGCTTTTGTGTTGATGCCAGGGCAAGGCGAGCTGCAAGTTAATGCATTTGGGGAAGCGCGTCTATTTTAATGTTGGGTTTAAAACCTTGATTTACTCCTCAGTTCAGAGAGAGAAACTGGGGATAATTTCCATTTCTGGGGCAGCCATCTTAAAGATCTTAAAGACCGTAAAAGATGAAGCTGAAGTGCACGACCTTTCAGACTTCAGAAATGAATGTGCAGGTGCATGCACTTTTAGGCCTAACACATTTCATCGGCCACTGCAGCTCCACAGCTTTTGAGCCGTGATGCTTTGGATCCATAAACTCTTTTTTTTAGGGGGGGGAAACTCTTTTTCTTCAGAGGGGGAGAACAGTCTGTTCTGTCTCCAGCTCTTTTGTTGAGTCTTTCTGGGCCATTTTGAGCCCGGCGAGGGCATTGAAAGCCTGCAGACTGACTTCCTGACTGAACACTGCCGCCATTCATCCCGCCTCGCCTGAATACCGAAGGGAAAGGGGGGATGCTTTGCTGACACAGAGCGGGTCGCCGCCCCGCTCCACCCCACCCCGACGTGTTACAAACCTTTTAATTTTTCCCCGAGCTTTCAGTCGTAGCTGCCTTGGCTTGGAGTCTGAAAGGGGGAGCAGATGGAGAGTGAACTGTGGTCCTCACAGGTCACATGACACTGTAGCACTCTGTCAGGGTGCACTGAGGTGGGTGTGTTGCAGGAAGTGAGGGGGGGGTCATGTTCGGGGGTCCCTGCTCCCTGAGTAACAGAGGGGTTACCCAGCTGGCAGGTACACACAGCAGGTGTTCCTGTACAGAGGGATGTTGTGTTAGACGAAAGAGGTGGTGGAAATACGACTGGAGTGCAAGCTGCACAGGAGCAACCCGCATAAGAGGGGAGGCCAAAGGTTGCAAACTTTAGGCATTTGACCTCGGAAGCAAACAGTGATTTTCTTCCAATTAGTAGCTAGTCAGGCTGGAGGAGAATATTTCTGGGGCCTGAGACATTAGACGTTCAAATTCTAGCCTGTTGCCTGCTGGTGTATCTCTTAGATGCAAAATGAACTGTGAGAATTTTATTTTGTTTCTCATTGTTTACACCAGTGTTTCTCAATCCTACTCCTGGAGGCCCACTGTCCTGAATATTTTCTATATATCTGTCCTTCCTCCAAACACACCTGATTTGTGTGATTAACATGCTCTTGGTTAAATCAGGTGTGCTCAGCTAATCAAAAATGCCACTGATGAGTTCAGTCAGGTAGGTAGAGCAGGGAAAGATGGAAAACGTGCGGAGCAATGGGCCCCCAGGCGCAGGATTGAGAATCAGTGGTTTACCCGTTGCCCTGGAAATATGTGGTGCAATTTCTGTATTGAAATAGTTACCAGTGTGCAAATGCACTGCCCAAAACTGCACATTTCATAAGCATTCACACATGAGCGCTCAGTTAAACGAAGATGTAGTCTCATAACAAATGGCAATGCCAAAACCCGAAAGTAAAAAACTTAAGGCAAAAGTGTGCTTTGTAGCCGCACTGCACAGTATTGATATTATACCCACACTCAGCCAGCACTAAATGTCAACAACTCTCTGCCATTATAAATGGCCTCATGTTTTTATGAATTGTATAATAGTGTAAAAACATTTCTATGCAAGAATTCAATAATCTGATTTTTCCTAATGGAAAATAATGCGATGCAGCAGAATGCACTGCAACTGAGTGTGTTGCACCAGAGCTGATAATGCGTGATGGGATAGCGCTGATGGGGGATGATGGGAGGGAGATAGTGATTGAGTATGCTGTGATAGAGCCTACTGTGACAGCCTGTGCTGTGATAAAGTTTGTGATAGATCATCCTGTGGTAAAGTGTGTGATAGAGCATGCTGGGATAGAGCATATTTGGATAGAGCATGCTGGGAAAGAGCATATTGGTATACAGCATGCTGGGATAGAACATATTGGGGTAGAGCATGCTGGGATAGAGCATGTTAGCATAGAGCATTCTGGGATAGAACATACTGGCATAGAGCATTCTGGGATAGAACATGTTGGCACAGAGCATGCTGGGATAGAATGTGCTGAGACAGAGCTGAAAGAGCATGCCATCATGGAGCGTGTGGTAGAGTGCGCTGTGACAGATCGTTCTGTGATGGACTGAGTAAGAGAACGTGGAGTTTTTCCAAGCAGAAAAAGAAGAGAAAAGAGGAAAAAAAAAACAATGTAAGTGTTTCAGGAATTCTTGTAAAAGCAGCTGTTAAGAGAAAAGGCTTTACAATATGACTCAATGGGATTTTGCTGGCTCAGAAAGATAATTCAGCACAGATCAGAACTATGTGGAACATTCCTGGTACACTGGTAGACAGTGCATTTGTTATGCACCTACCTTAGGTGACCTCATGGTAGAGATGGACATGGTAGACAGGTTTTGCGTGTGTTTACTGTCTGCCAGGGCGTCTGCCCTGTTTTCCTCTGAGCTCTTAAAGAGATTTGTACTCCTGTCTGTCCAAACTACCACAGTTAGCTTTGATCGCAAGCCTCTGTTACTCAAATATAAAAGTTCAGAGGAAAGGCAAGAGATGCAAAGCAGTCTGCATTTTCCAAGTGTGCAATAAAACACTGTCCCCTCTTCCACAGAGGCAGGGTTTGGCTTAATTCATATTTTGAATTGTTGGATCATTCACAGGTATTCCGGCCAGAGTCTGTAGGAGGTGATTGATAGAAAACTGCAAAAATAATAAAAACAGTAAAAGTTAGTGCTCTAAATTCAAATGTGTTCAGCACAGACTAAGAAGTTAATCTGATATAAAAAAAAACAGTGCATCTCTATTACAAATGCAGTCTGGTATCTCTGATATACGCACGGTCTGGTATCTGACACAAGTACAGTCTGGTATGTTTTACATAAACACAGTCTGGTATCTCTGATATAAACGCAGTCTAGTATCTCTTATATAAACACAGTCTGGTATCTCTGACATAAATGTAGGCTTGTATCTCTGGTATGAACATAGTCTGGTATCTGTTATATAAACACAGTCTATATCTCTCCCTGTCTGTCTTCAACACACACACACAAAGTACACACATCACAATGCTACCGTCGGAGTGTTTGAGTGATGGGAGACACAGGAGCGGTTTTAATATTATTAGATATGACCTTGTTTTGAACCTTTTTTCTCTTCTCTTTTATTGGATTAAAGAGCTCGGATACGGGCCTCAGATTACCGAACGCTGTAAATGTCCCCAAAACCTGATTGCACAGCAGATTCAGGTAATCTCCTTAATGTGTGTCTTCAGCTCTGATCTCTCTGCTAAACCTGCACAAATTCACAATTTCTGAACATATTTTCGGTTCCAGTAGGAGGATTTAAATATTTAGGCGGTGGTAACACAGCATTGAATGTACACAGACGCAAGTGCTGGTATCAAAGAGGCATTTCTCAAACGATTCTGGTACATTAACAGTGGTAGCACACACAGCGCAAATGGCAAATGGGCTGGGAGTAAGTCTTTAATGAGTTGAAGGTGTGATAAGGGTGCTGTCCTGACAGTCAGATCAGGACACCTTCCACACTACCTTTAAATGAGCATTGTGCCAGCACTCTGATACAATGCTATTTACACATGTACCAGGAGCCAGCATGGAAGTACAGGTTTTCTCTTATGTGCATTATAGTGATTTCTGTAATACTACTACTACTATTATTACTACTACTACTAGTACTACCAATAATAATAATAATATTTTTTTGTTGCTAAATTAAATGTAAAACATAATAAAATACATAAAGTTCTTCAGTTGTTAATACAAGTCAAATGCAACACTTTCCTTACAAAGGTGTATCATTTTTTAAAATAAATAGTTGTTCAGTTAAGTTCAGTATTGAAAAAAATTTAAATCAAATACCTTGGATACCTGTCCTAGATCATAAATCTTTAATTTTATTTTATATATATTTCAAGGCTGACTTGAAATACTTGGTATAGGCCAACCATGTGTTTGCCTTGGGTTTCATCCTGTCATTGAACCACCCTTGGTGCCTTCTTAATGCTTTGCCATTGTGGGAGGGAGACAGATGACACTCTGATGGTACCTTTACCCTTTACCACTTAACCCTCTCATGAACAAAGTTGATAGTATTGACAGTTGCCAGGATGGTGTGGAGAGATTATGTTTATCGCCCAATAATTACATTGTGATTGTCTTGTTCTTGTGCCCATGTCAGGTATACCAGTTCCATTTGAGTCCCCTATTCTTATTCTGCATTGAGATCCTCCAGACTGGCTTGTGGGTATAGGACATGAGGCACATGCACTGGCTCCAAACGGGTTAAACCAAGTTCGCCTCTGAGGAGGGGAGGATTCATAACGGGTCAGACCATTTCCACCCCGTTCTGAAAAAGCAGCGTTGGCTGACTTGTGAGAATGGACTCTTTGTGTCCACATGCCATTCAACAACGGCCTCATTGTCCTCACCCCTCAACCTGGAGAGCCCCGGCCATTGCGCATGCTTTATTGTTTCAGGGCTTTGATGAGGTCTTCGTTTACATCGTGATTAGAGAGCACACCTGCTGTTTGGGTATGGGGAAGCCTCAGTGAACGACTAATGAGTATGAGTGTGTATGCATATGCGTGTGTGTATGTGTGTCTGTGTGTGCGTGTTTGCACGTAACCTCTTTGCAATTCACCGCGCGGAGCTGAAGTGGACTGGTAAAGAGCTATGTCAAATACTTAATATGTCACACAGAGAAGCCCAAGCAGACTGACGAAGGACTGTCTTTTGATGTCAAACCCACAGCCTTCTTGTCAATTAGCCCAGTTGCTTAACCGCTACTCCATCCTGCAAACTTGTGCTTTCAGTCTAGCTTTAGCCTGTTTGTTGAGTTAACAGTCTGGCTTGTTATGTGCCCATGTCACGCACGCGGCTAACAGTGCATGCTAAACGTGCAGGTCTGTGTCCTAGCCCTGTCCCGCATAAAGTGGCACCACAGCCGGTTACTGACAGCTAATAAAACACAGCATACTGAGGCAAATTTACAAGCAAAAGGAAAACGGGGCTTGAGATAAGGAGATGGCAGCAGTGCAATTCATACATGCTCACACACACGTGTGTACATGGATGTGCATGTACAGACAGGCACAGACAAGCATGCAAATAAAAACACAAACGAGCTACATCTCTCTCTTTCTGTCTCTCTGCCTCTCTTTATCTCCCTCCTTCACTCTCTCTCTCTCTCTCTCATGCTCTCCCTTCTGTCCCTTTGAATCGTCAGGCCCAGTGCTGCACTTTTCTGTTAATTAAATTTTGGCGGGGTCCATTAGAGCGATAGAGTGGGCGTCCCGCTGAGTCAGCGCGGGCGTGACCGCCAGCTATAACGGCCGGGACAGCCAGCCTTGGCCCTGGCAATTCATTCAGCCCCCCCCACTCCCCCCCCCCACCCCACCCCGCTCCCCTGCGGGTCGCCACATGCTTTCAGGGGTGACAAGAGGGGAGCTGGCAGCAGCGGCCTGCAGTTGAAGCAACCTGAAGAAGGTGATGCGTGCACTTTGGAACTGTGGCATCACAAAGGGCTGCATCCTCCAGACTTTTTTCCTTTCCTTTTCTTTTCAAGTGACGTGGAGTCAAAGAAGAGGGGGGCGGGCTGGCTGTGATGAGAAATGAGGCCGTTGTTTTTCATTTCCTCAGTAAGGAGGGGATTTCTGAAGGTGCTCCCTCATATACTCTCATATTCTCACATATGAGCTTGCGCGGAATGGCTTTTGCGCTCGTGCTCCTAATCACGACACTCCAGAGCACTGTAGCCTTTGGTGAGCGAAACTGGAAGTAGTTTCGGTGTCTTTTTGATTTTAATGTGTGTTTCTTTTTTGTCCAGTTTCAGTTCGGCATCATTGGCTGTCCATGCTGGCCTGTGCACTGCAGTTTGTTTAGCTCCCCACGTCAGTCTTCAAGACTGTACCATGTGTTTTTCACCACGTTTATACTTGGACAGCAGTGGTGAACACCAGAGAACACACACAATCCTCAGTATTTACTTCCTGTACTCCTTGGTGTTATCAGAGGACAATTTTTCTGCAGTCCCACCTTTTTGGTTGGATCAGATTGGTTTCATTCTGCGGTGCATGCTGTCTTTGTGCAGAGCAATGCAGGATGGCAACAAGCATCACTGAGCACTGGAGCTCTCCAGAGAGGCATCTGTTAAAGCCTAACCCTAGACCCTAACACACAGTATTCTTTTATAATAGCATTAATGAGTGTACTGTTGGTGCACCTGCCATACTGCAGGAGTGTCTGTCTGTGGAGTTTTTGGAGTTAGGGTTGACATAGCAAGTTCTGGAATAAGGAAATCACAGTATGTCACCACTGCTGAATAAGCTTCTCATCTCAAACCTGCCTCCTCCAGTACATGCATTTGCCTTGGTGCTCTGTTCTGGTTCCCATTGTGTCTTTCTTTTTATATGCCTCTCTCTCTCTTCTGCTTCTGCTTTATTTCCAATGAACCCTTTCATCATCCACACAACATATTTCAACAACAATCGTAGCAATTTTTTTCAAAACGGCAGTTACTGGGGTTAGGGCTGGGGTCAGGGCTTATATCTACAAATGAATACAGAACTTTTCAAGACCTGCTTCAGGACGGAGTGGCATTTGTAATTACATGTTTAGTATCTTTGATCACTCAGTTCATAAGTTATATGCCACACCATCCTGATAAAGTGCATAAGGATTTATACAAATTTGATTTTTGATACATTCTCTGTGACAGAGTGCTGTCACTACCGTTGAGTCTGCGCTCTGAATAGGCATCCTCTATGTAGCAAAGGGAGAGAGCAGTCACCCCACCCGGCCTCAAACCCGGGTCTATGGGGTGCCAAACCTGCAGCTTGACGGCAACGCCAAAGAGCCAGGCTCGTTGGTATGGTAGTCAGAGCACAGGCTCAACAGTAGTGACGGCACTCCGTCACATTCTCCTATGGACCATGTAAATGTGTGTTACCTCTCTTATGTTGGACGCAGTGAGCTCCCCCAGTGTGGTTCTTTGACTTTGACTTTAGCTTGTACGTCAGAATCTAGAAGCATGGCACTATCATTGGCCCTGTCTCCTAGAGGCCAAACAAAATGTAGAGGAAAAATAAAACAACAACAAAACTTCCTGTGGCCTCTTCTGTCCTCATTAGCATCTGAATCTCTATTCATGCCTGTCGTGAGGACGCAGTTATTTGCTTTCTGCCCGGCGTTTGTGCTGAAACAGGCAAACCAGACTGCACGTCTCACGCTGAAAGGTGTCTGGGGAAAGAGAAACCGGCCAGATATGTAAATGTTCACTGACGGTGACATGTAACGCGCTAATTGACGCCACACTGACGCAGACAGCAGGAGAGAAGTGAGAGCCGGGCATTAGGGGAGCGTTGGGGGTGTATACGGCGGGGGTGTCGCAGCTGCCGTAAACAACCCCTTTTCCCACAGTTCTTTTCATGGGCCGGGTTTGAATTTGTGTATTCTAAATCACCCCTCGCCTTATTAACATGTAAGGATAATTTGTGTAGCTGCCTGCACCCCCCCACCCCACCAAAAAAAAAGAACAAAACGATGCAGACCAGTGGAAGAACCTAAATCCTGTTTGCCTCTGGCTGAGATAAAAAAGCTATTTGTATTTAAGAAACGTATGATTCTCCTTTTTAATGAATACAGCTTGTTGTGGGTTTGTATTGATTTTGGTACTGAGCCTAAGCTGCATTTGCTGTGCATGTTTTATGTTCAGGTAGATTGAGGGAGACAGTCATTGTAGATTTTTTTTCTTGCTGTGTTCATAACATGTCTTTTCTCATGTTGCTTGTGAAATTAATATTGCCAGAAGGAAACGATATGTGATTGGTTTATCTGTAGCTCAGGAGGTAACAGGCTTCCCCATAACATTTAAGGTAAACAGTATTCTTTCATTCAGACAATATATCCAGAGGAATGAAGTTCAGCTGTTTCATGTGTTTTTGATTGAGGAAGTGTTTCTCCTGTCTCCCACACTGTTGAGTACATGGTCCAGTGATTTGACTTAGAAGGCCTGAGGGTAAATTTATGCACTTTTGTACTGTAACACTGATGTGTTGCATGTGGCCTAACATCCAAAACTCCAGGAGGCAACAACCGGGAGATACCCGTGCCGAGAATCGGATTTCATCCCCAGGAAGTGAGAGGCCTTACTGTATGTAAAGGGGGAGGCAGTTACAATTCACAGAGAAAGCCTTGCATAAAAGGCCGGGGAGAAATGAGGTCATCAGATGGGAGGGGTTTTTCTGCAGCGTGACTGTAAGGAAGGAGAGGTCGTGAGGAAAGAGGGAGAGTTCAGGCGGAGTTCCCGCCTTCGGCGTCGTGCGCTGACCTTAACTTTCAAGAGCAAAATCTGAGGAAATGAATTTACTCAAGTTACTGACACAACAGTTTTCATTCATCTCGTTCAGAAAATGTTGTGTTGACAACATAGAAGGAACACCTCTTTAAACATACTCTTTATTACTAACAGTTAAGGACACTAAAGACTTTTCACTTTAAGGATAAGTGGCATTGTTCCTTAAAAATGTACGATATTTCTTGTGATATTCTGAAAAGCGTCTAATATGAATTAATGTAAAGCTCTGTACAAAGTGAGTATACCACATTGTGGAATTAGTTTTTTTTTTTTAATTGTGGTCTTAATTGTTTTTAATTATGCTGTGACGAATTTCTAAAATAGATTTAAGTGAATTTGTTAGCTGTTGAGGATCACATTGAAAAGATTTTAGTTCTGCTGTGATATTCTCCTCTGGGATCTATGTGCATTGCTGGAGGAGACGCACTGGGACAAAGCACGCACCATTTAGTGTCTTTGTATCCATCACCACTTAAGAGAGACGGCAATTTCCCTCTGTCAGGACCTCTTTAACTTAATACTGCAGTATTATATTTTATCCAGATCGTTATATTATTAATTTGCCTGGCAGGGGCCCTGGTCCAGGGTGACTCACTCAGCTTACATTTTTACATATTTTTTCATTTAATACAGCAAAGTTTTACTGAGCAATTTCAGGTGATGTACTTTTGCTGAAGGGTACAGCAGTGTTGCCCAACCTGAGACTTGAGTCTGGAACCTTATATACAGGTCTCTAATGCATTAAACCAATTGGCACTATCATTCCACTCAAATCTGTAACCCCCCCCCCAACCCCTCCTATGCTTTTCCTTCATGCAGTGAACCACACAGCTGTGCTTGGATCTGATTACAGCCCAAACACATCTTCACCGCCGCCATTTATTATGACCAGATATTCGGCTCTCGCGTCCCTTCCTTGCTCCGTTGCGGAGGTTGCGGTCGGTATCGGGAGGTCTGTGCTCCTGTGCTGAGTGTGGATGTTCTGTTCTAGACCACGGCCATTCAAGAATGTTCGTATGGAGCCAGCAACTCAGAGGGACTCCTAGTTTCAGCAATGGCGGGGACAGACTGTTCAATGTAAAACACATTGTATAGCTGATTATCTGGGTCGTATATAAAGAATCTGTGAATTTTCTGTGTGAGGAAGGGAGGGAAAGAGAGAGAGACAAGGAAAGTGATGAATCTCAATCTTTGTTCGTTAGCCCCAGACCCAGCTCCTCAAACCTGTACCCCTCTCACCCTGGGCCAGTAACCCCACTCACGCTTATCTGCTTCATATACAAAGAATCTGTGTCTCCGCTGTGTGAGGAAGACAGGAAAAGAGAGAGAGGGGGAGGCAGGAACAGAGAGAAAGGGAAAGTGATGTCAGTCTTTGCTCTTCAGTGCCAGACCCAGTTCCCCATACTTGTACCCCTCTCACTCTGGGCCAGTTACCCAACTCATGCCGGGTCCATCCGTGATCCTCTGGAACACCGCTGCTCAGAACCAGGGAGGTGTGGGGTGAGCCTTCCTTCCCCTGGTTTAAGAGAGAGCCGCAGCAAGGTGTCCTCCTGTTCTACCAGCTGTGGAAACAAGGAATTATCCTCCCCTCTCCCTCGGTGTCCCCGTGCGGCACAGGATATTTAATCTTCCGTCTGCTGGCACGGCAGGCGGAGGCCGTCTGGACAGCGGCCCGGGTTCGAGGGAGTCAGAGGGGCACTGGAAAGGGGGGTGGTGGGGCGTGGGGGGTGTGGGGGTGGGGCTGATAATGGAGAGGTCTGCTCTGGCCCGGTCTGTTTGCGTTGCCGTGGCAACTGTACCCTAATCCAGGGTGCGTGATTGATGTTCCGTCGAAAGACGAAAGGTCCACTTTTGTTTCTCTCGCAGCTTAATCTGACATTGCTGCCGTGGGTCAGAATTTGAATATTGACTGTTGCGACGTGTAGACCCAACGGCACCCAGCTTAGACATCCCCAGAAACTGAAGGATGGGAAAGGGGTTTTGGCAGATCGCCAGTAAGGGCAAAACTCAACAAATGCGCTCAGTTAACTCACTAGTGAAACTCAGTAATTATACAGCTCATTTGAGTTGCTCAGTTGTGTCTATTTTTGTGTGTGTATGTGTCTCTTGTCATGGTTTAAATTGACTAAAAATAAACATATCCTAATTGTGCCTCTGTAGCTATGATCTTAAAAACAAGTACAGTTATGTATGTACAGTGTGGCTATAGTATTCAGCTGGGGGGTGGGTTTCATTCAAACAGCTGTGCATGTTAATAGTTGATTTTTTTGTCATATATTAATATCCCACTACTTCATCACATGAACCGTAGGATTTTCATGGCACGTTATCAAGTGCTACATAAAAGTGCAGGAGTCACTTCAGATTAAATGGCTTTAAATCAAGACGGCTCCAAATGGCTTTAAATCAAGTAGAAACAACAGTGAATTGTGAGGATGAGGACACTGGGGGTCTTGTGTGTGGTACAATGCTGAGGCCTTTAAACTACAGCACACACATGCTCCACATCTGGCTACAAATTGCCGGTCCCTGCCATGACAGAGTGAACTCCTGTTCGAAATAAATTTTCCCCCTTTTTTTTGTGTTGCCTTAAGGAAGAGCTGTGTTTCATGTTACTGCAGTTTTCCGCCAGGAAGGAAAAGCCATCTGCAGCGGGTTCCTCTACCAGCAGGTTGGCTTTTCGATTGTAGAGTCATTTGTGTGATGAATGCCACATAATTCGTTCATTTATAATGTTGGATCATCACCCTTCCCCCACACAGCCTCCTCAGTAACACTGTTGAGCACTTTCTTCATGTCTGAAGACCCCAACAGCCCCCCCATGCTCCCCTTTGGCGAAGATCTGAAGATTAGCATGTTCAGCTCCTCCTTCAGTGGCTGACAAGCTGTTTCTCATGGTTGCGCCGTGTTGAGAAATTGTACATAACTGTCTGAGCCCCCACCAGGCAGACACGTTCTGTTGGAAAAGACCCAACAGGATCCATACTTACACACACACACACACACACACACACACACACACACACACACACACACACAGACACAGACAGACAGACAGACAGACACACACTGTCTCTCTCACACACATACATACACACACACACACACACACACACACACACACACATGCACACACACATGCACACACACACACTGTTTGTTTGGCTGTGCACCCACTGTCACCTCTCTGTGTGTCTGCTTATTAAGCATTGGTTGGCTGTGCACTGTCACGGCTTTATTAAGCGGGTTGTGTCTGTGACACCCAGGGTGATGATCCAGAATAGGTAGGGATCCGCTGCGGGGAGGAGGCATTGAGGTCGCATCTTGCCAGAGCCCTGGTGGAGGTCGGCGGAGGCAGGTGCTTTTCAAGACATTCTCAGGCCACGCTAAGGTGGTTTATTCCCCCTTTCTTTCATCCCCGCCCCCCTTCCCCCACCCCACCCGCTCACTGTAATTCCTAAACACTTTAAGCTTCATTGACAAGAGGAGAGGGTCAGCTCAGGACACGCTCCGCTTTGTCAGGGTTGCTCAGGGTTACTGCTGCTGCGCTCACATGCTGCGGGGGCCGGGGGGGGAGGGGCCTGAAAGCAGTTCATTGACCTCAGCCTCAGCAGTGGTCAGGTACGGCCTCGTGCGGCCCCTCCCCTCTTCAGAATTACTAACAGGCTGAAACTGCACACTGAGCAAAGCCAGCGAGCACAGGTTGATCTGCTGAGCGCGGGATCGTGCCTTAAGTGTTAAGGTGTGGCGTCAACTCCAGAAAGACGTTTGAGGAGATGATCTTTGAGGGGGTGTTGGGGTGGTAACTGTCACATCACGACGGGGTCACTCATCTCAGACACGGTCCCTGTCTGTGCTGGTCCCCCAGTGGTGGAATGAACTCCACCATGTAATGTAGATAGCTGCACTGGGTTAAGGCTGCAGAGGTTTCCCAACAAAAATGTTTGGGGTCTCAGTATTTCATCAACAATTCAGATAAGCTGAAAGATCTATCAAATACTCAATGAAAGGTACTCCTATCAGGAAGAAAGACACTTCTAAAGAGAATGAAAGGGCACATTTTTCTAGAAGGCACCAGAATGGGACCGGTCAGAGTGAGACAGAGCCTTGTAGGATCCTTGGAGTCAGCTGGAGCCAGTACACAGCGACTCTCACCAGGCCTCACTGAGACTCACCCTCTGCTGCAGTCAGTCCAGCTTGCAGCCCTTCCTGCAGAATGTTTAAACAGGTGTATCTGGTATCAAGCCAGGTGTATCTGGTATCTGATATCCCGCTTATTGTCTCAGTGTTCATGACAATAACATACTACTACGTGAAGCTAGGTTCCACAGTGACAGCATCTGCACCAAGGTGTAAATGCAGGGGAGAGGCTCATGCAATTATCCAGTACACATACAAGCTAGCGCTTCTACCTTTCACATTGCTTCTCCAGGGGGCAGACTCTGAACGGAGGATATCCAAACCCCGACAATATCTAAGTAATATGCAGGTGCCTGAGTGAGTCACAGGTGTCAGGGGTGTGTGAGCTAGCCCTGGCTGACCTACCCACCCCTATCCCTACTGGGACGAAGCCAGTGTGCTCTCTGCTGCTGTGAACTCCTGGTCATTGCCCGTCAGTGACACGCCAGCTTTGAAAATGGCCGTAGGGCTCCGTTCATGCTAAGAACAACCATCAAGTGTCTGTCTACTGCCACTCTGGAGAGCCTAATTCTTTTATTTAACTTAACTTAACTACATACACATTATAAAAGATGGCTGATTGTAGTGAATACATTTATATGTGTGTTTTTGAGCACAATTTAAGCTGCTGCATGTATGAGTGCATATCTCAGTAAAACCGTTTCAGAATGGCAGCAGTGAAGCGTAGCGGAACAGAGCAAAGTTTTGTAACCCAGGTTACAAAGGTTGCCGGTTTGATTCCCAGGTGGGTTATTGCTGTTGTCCCTCAGGCAAGGTGCTTTACCCAAGTTTTGTCAGTGAATATTCAGCTGCGTAAATGGATAACATAAAAACTGTAAGGTACGTAAATGACTCAGACTAAGATCTGTCTGCTAAGCAAATATAATGTAAGAATCAAATAAACACGCTGAGAAAAAGCCACCATTTCCAAAGAGGTGATATCCGGGTTTAGATATGATTTTGTGTGGCTTCTGACTAATGCTGTGGCTGGAGTTGATTAGGTTTGGGCCTTACGGAGTTTATTGAGGTAAAAACCTCATAGAAGTCGAAACTGACTGAAATGGAAGAGGCTTTTGAGTCACATGGTTACCAGTGGAGACACATGGGGTGATCCAAATCTCATGGTACTAGTTGTGTATGTGTTTGCGTCCATATGCATGTGAGCGTGTGTGTGTGTGTGTGTGTGTGTGTGTGTGTGTGCGTGTGGAGGTGGGGTTCACAGATGTCACCACTCCTCTAGCTGGTGCGGAGTTTGACAGGGATACCCTGACAGACAGCATTGGAAAGGACAGAAAGGGCGCTGTCCACCAGAACACCCACCCAGTCTGATCTCTACCCCCCTCTGCTGGACGGGAGGCCCGTCACCTCATCAGCAGCTGTCACTGATTACTGATTGCTCAGTATGCTCAGCCAACTGGCCTGACCGAAGTCTTTATGTTGATGAGACGTGACCTACAATCGTGTGTCACGTTCCATCTGTAAGGTGTAGGGCATCTGGTCCCACTCGCTGTGAGGCCTCTAAGCCCAGGCTCGGTTTAAGGGAAGGCCAGATGGGGGAGGCATGCTGCGTCCCTGCTTGACATTTGTGCGGACGGCGACCTCTGGTGACCTGCTCCCCTCCTGCACCCCCTGCTGTCGGGCTTTGAAAATTGTGAAAGTATAAATAACGTTTCCTGCAGGTGACTGTAGAATGAAGTTCACCAGACACCTGTAGTAATATTGTCTGCTCACAGCACAACTCCGTGTGATATTCTCCATGTTTTCCCTGTTTGGCTTAGTCAGGTTTACTTACACTTTCCCCTGGTATCCATTTATATTGACGGATATTTGCTGTAATTCAAGTTACATTATTGTCGTTTACACTATTGTCATTTAGCAGGCGCTCTTACCCGGGGCCACAGTTTTTACATGTTATCCATTTATACAGCTGAATATTTACTCAGGCACTTATGGCTTAAGTACCTTGCCCAAAGACACAATGGCAGTACCCAGCGGGGAATCAGACCAGAAATCTTTCGGTTACAAGCCCTGCCTCTTACCACTACGCTACACTACAGCCTTATATGCCTGGCTAAAAGATACACAATGCACATATATCCCCCACCACAGACACAGTTATACAGCTAGATACCTAGTGAACTGATTCAGGTTATAATTAGTGCTGTGCCTCAGCTTATTACAGCACTGTTACCAGGTACCAGTTTCCTAACCACCATGTCACACCCCAGTCAGAAAGATCATAAAATGCTACTTTGATTGAGGTGAAAACTTTGACCTGTCAAAATACGTCTCTAGATTCCTCTTCATTGCTTTTGGTGTCTGAGGTCTGTGAGTTCACCTTCCTGCCATTAGATCTCATTATTAAACATTAGCGCTCCTTCTCTGAACGGAGACGGTCTGAAATGCTTGAGAGTGACCTTGCAGCTCTCTTGGCTTCCTTTTACGAGTGTCAATGATGATTTATAAATACGAATGACACCAGGAGGTTTGAAAAATGATCATTTCCATATTCATTCCATTACTGAAAGGGAAAGGGGAGTGAGTCACAGCGACCTCAGACTTTAATAACAAGCAAGGACCAAGGTGCGTCCCTCTCTGTATCTCTCTCTGCCCGCCTCTCTCTCTCTCCCTCTCTCTGCCTCTCCCTTTCTCCCTCTTAGTCACACTCTCTGTCTGTCTCTTTCTATCTCCCTCTATCTCTCTCTCTGTCTCTCTTTCTCTCCTTCTCTCTGTCTATTTCTATTTCTAATCCTTCTCTCTCCTTCCCCCTCCCTATTTTTCTCTCT
The DNA here is from genome assembly GCA_019176425.1 of Megalops atlanticus. Taxonomy (NCBI): domain Eukaryota; kingdom Metazoa; phylum Chordata; class Actinopteri; order Elopiformes; family Megalopidae; genus Megalops; species Megalops atlanticus. The sequence continues at coordinate 8,042,440 of CM032896.1, forward strand.
TGCTCCCTGTCTCTTTTTTATTTCAGGATTTTTGTGCTCATTTTGCTTCTTGACTGCCTGTATGCACATTTCTGTCCCGGAGTGTATGAGTGTTTGGGAGCAGGTATTTGTGTGACTGCGTGAATGTCCATGTGCACTGGTTCTTAATTCATGACACTGCTCAGCTTAGACTTCTTGCCCCAGACTGCCTGCTTTGAGAAAACACAATGTTTCAAATTCACATACACACACGTTGGCAACAGTTTTCAGGGGTGCACACGCACGCAGCTCAGACAAGCACCGAACCCGGCCGTTAGATCTGTTTCTGATTGATTTGATCAGGTGCTGCTGGCTCTCTCGGCAGCCCTGGCACACGGCGGGGCCAGGCAGACGTCTCGCTGTGTACCTGGACTGGAAACCCGGCCGCCGGTCCAGCTGTAATGAGCCTAAACGCCCGGGATCAGCCGCTTTATCCCGGCTAAGGTCGTTAGCGCGGCGGAACGATCCGTCCTCGGCGCTGTAAAGCACATCGCGGCACAGAGCAGCAGCTGTTTCGCCAATTTGTCCCAGCGGGGGGGCGGACAGAGGGGGTGCGTCATTCCACCAACAGACACACCGGGAGGTTGTAGGGTCTCGTTTTGTCTGCGCAAGGTGGCAGCTGGATTCTGAGTGGGGTGATAGCATTAATCTCAGCGGGGGAAGACACTCTTTATTAGGCCTTACTGAGCTGACGGCAGTGGGACTCTGGCATAAGCTCTGGCGCTGGATACAGGCCTGGAAGACCTGCCAGGCTCGCCACAACAGCATCAGGTTCAAGCAGGAATTCAGTGTCTGGAAGGAGAGGCGAGGAAGTGTGAGGGGTTCCTCTGTGTGTCCATTCTCTCAGATTTGAGCTATTTCATTTCTCTCTTGATCAGGGCTGCTTGCTGGCGGTGTTATGAGTGCAGAGATGGTCCTATAAGAAAACAGAAGTGGGCAGTCTGATGTCAGTAATATCATAAAGACAATGCTATGAGCTGCCTTAGTGAGGTCATTTGGGCAGGTGGGTTGGAAGGTGTGTGGGTCTTTCTTTGTGTTGCTGTTGTGGTGTATATCAATTGTGGAATAAAAAATTGACCACAAAACTTCCAAATCAATTCCAAATTGAAACTCAGATCAAACATGAATAAAACATAGGTGAGGCCCAAGGACAGCAGTGAGGTCTCCCCCTAGGTCCCAGCGTGATCACTGGCTTTTATCATGGTCAGTGCCCCTGACTTAACCGGTTCAGTGTGTAATCAGGTTCTGTATGTTTACATCTGTGCATTTCCCAAAATTCCCTGCAGTAAGCTATTCCCATAAAAGCCTAAACTAATGCACCCACTGCTCTCAAGAAATGGACTTTGACCCCCTTCCTGGCCAAAACTGTCTGAGGTCACATTTTTACTGTCCTGCTGGTGCTATGCTAACCCTCCCTTTTGCCTTGCTTCTCCTTTACTTCTGTATACTAACGTTTGCATAGTGACTTTAAGTTACTGTAGATACGTTCATTACTGAGTGGTAATGTAGCAATCTTACAGAATGAAACTACAAACTCCAGACCGGCCTTGAGTGTTGGCGAGACCTTGCTGAGTGAATGAGATGGGGAGAGACAGGGTACCATTTGCCATTGACTCCATTTACCGGGCAGGAGAGGGTGTGATTGGGTGGAGCAGCAGGACTCCACCTCCAGCTGCCAGGTCTGGCAGCGGGGCCCTGATCTCACGTCTTTTCTGGACCTTTAGCCAGAAAGGCAAATATTTGTCACATCCATGCGTGCAGCATGGAGAAAGTTTCTGTGGGAGAAATGAAGCCTGGTGTTTTTCTTTTCTTTTATACTTACATTCTTCCGCTAGCATAACAGGGTAATGAGAGATTCTGTAAACTGCTGCTAGGAATTTAAATCATTCAGATAAAATGAGAAACATATGTGTATGCACTCCTGAATCACAATAAGCCACCACTGCAGCTCTGAGCAATGGGGAGAGAGAGAGAGTGTGGTTTCTATATAATTACAGTAATAGCATGTGCTTATCTTGGGTTTGGTGTACGGGTAAGTGCCGTGTTTTGGTGTTTTAACTCTTCCAGAATCGCGAGTGGATTGGTTTTGTTATAAAACAGCTGTAGCTCCTCGCTCTCTCCCTGTGTAATTCGGTTGCTGGATCCGTGAAGGCTTTGTGGTTGAGAAACCTCCCCCTCATCCTCATGTTAGTAAATTGTGGTATGCCGTCAGTGCCCTGGTGGGATCGCAGGCCAAAATCCTGCAAAATGGGACCATTTTTTCTACAGGGAGAAAAGTGCTCTGATTCTAATCTAATCGGTTCGGCATGAATGAAATAAAGAAATGAACAGAGAGTGAGAACTCCCATACGGAATGTCCTCAGAGAAGCAGCGCCTCCCACTGGCCGCTTCTTGCACAGCTCCAGCAGTGATGAGGCAGAAGAGGTTCCTGCCAAGGTCTGGCCTATGGGAGGAGAGAGGGAGAGAAGCCCAACCACCAAGTTCACCAGTCCGGAATGTTCCTTGCAGGAGCTCAGGTCCTGCAGTTCCTGATTGTTTGAATTACAGGGTCCCTGAATGCAGCATTCTGTGGGGTTCTGTGGAGAACTGTGACTGTTTAAAAACAAGATGAAGTTCCAAAAGAAGAGCATAGGCATATGAACAGAGTTCCTTCAGAGAGAGAAAGCAAGGGAGGGAGATACAGAGAGGAAAAGAGAGAGAGAGAGAGAGAGATGAAGAAGGAGAGAGACAGCGAGAGAGATGGAGAAGGAGAGAGACAGAGAGAGAGAGACACTGAGATAGTTTCTGGGAAGAAGGCAATAAGAAATGAAAGCTGTAATCAATTATGTTGAGTTATTTTAATGTTTATTAGTTTAACCACATCAAAGTGTCTTCCCCCTAAGCTGCTAATTAAAATGTCCCTTAAGTGGGTGCAATGAATCAGCGGAAGAATAACGCTAATGGGAAAAACCTAAATCAAATAAACAGATCACCGCCACTACAGTGAACTGCGATGCAAAAACCCCTTGAAATTCTCAGTCTATCTCAGCGGAGGCTCTGAGATGAATCCTAGCTGCGCTCCCTGTATGTGGCCACATTAGCTGGACTCAGCAGGGCTTTAAAGATTAAGGCAGTGCTCTCAGGACCCGCTTTGCTCCCGGCACGGCGAGCACAAAGGCCTATGGCTGCATTAAAGGATAGGGAGATGAAGAGACAAAAATATCAACTGATAAATGATGCTAACAGCAAACATAAATAGATAAAAATCACACCATAAGCAACTAAAATACACCCATTTTGCAAACCATTCAGCACAAGTGTTGTCATCTTAGGCTGCTTTAATAAAATTTCTTACAGGGTGATGAAAAAGTTCAATTTCTGTGAAAACATGTTAACATAAAGTGTATAATATTCATTACACCTGTCTGCGAAAGGAAACTATTTTTGCTTCTCTTTGTGTTAAAACTTATATATAATTTTGAAATGTTTTTTAACTAATGAGATTGGGACATTATGACTACTCTGTAAATTGCCTCTGTAAATTGTTCTCAGCTGAAACCGGTCAGGTATAGGTCACTGTGCTGTAGAGGAAAGAGGTTACGTCCTTTTAATTTTCTGACAGCGGGCATCTTGAAAAGGCTGATTTCAATATGGGGCACAATAAACATAACAATCAGTAACATTCCACCCTCTTGCTTGCTATTAATAGTAATGAGGACAGCCACAATTTCAGGAAGGATTAAGATCCCAGTTTGATGTGGTGCCATATTTCACAGCCGATCTGGAGGTTGTTTGTTGCAGTGGGGAAATCTTAAAACAGTGCAGCAAAGGAGGAAGTGATGCGAGAGGAAGACCCCAGAGATGCTCCCCCCTCCCTTAGAGCAGGGAGGAATTCTGGGTTCAACGTCGTCACACTGCAACAGTAATATTTTAGGTGAGACATTGTTGTTTGAGTTGTAGGCTAGCGGAGAAGCTAAAAAGACATTTGCCGTGATTGGTGGAGGTCAGGGGGGGCGCAGACTGACTGGAAACGTGTGGCTGTTATTTGTGCGTTTGGTCCCCGCAGAGGAAAGAGAGAGATGCTGAGTGCTCTGTACCTGTGGGGGCAGAGATATTAAACTAAGATACATCACTCAGCTCAGCGGGCAATTACTTACTGCCTGTGTGAAATGGAGACCCAGTACAGTACTCACCACTCACCACCATCTGAGGGACAGTGAATGATGCACAAACTGCAGGTGCTAAAGATATGTTTCGTGTACTGTCATGTATTACTTTAATGTTGATATTTAAAAAGCTGTTTTTATTTGTATTTTGTGTATATGCTTTGGCAACAAAAGTGTATAGATATGTCATGCCCATAAAGGCAGTTGGGCTGAATTGATTCATAAGTCCACGTCTACATTGTAATAAGGGGACTTGAACATTGCTTTCTCTAGAGATTGTACCACTCATACACAATTGCAAACAGTAAAACAATAAAATACCCAAAGCTGACACTACGCCCTCCCCCCTGCCCTTTCAGAAAATACTTTTCTGTAAAAGTCTGCACTTAATGTCAAATTGAGTAGCTTCACACACAAGACCTTTCTCATGAGTGAAAGGCAAGTTTTGAAATATTTTGAATGTTTCTTCGAAGTAGTGGAGCCTCTACAGTGAGCAAGCTCCAAACAGTCTTACAGTCATAAAATGCTGTCAGATGGCAGAGCAGGTGATATATTTGGATCATATAGGATCTGTACTGTACCACTATAGAGGATGGCGTTGATGGGCCTCACATCCAGCAAACACACCAAGCTGACTGGGAGTGATCTGCCTCATTCGCAGAACAACTGTAATGGGTATTATCCCCCTCGAGAGCCAGCTTAAGGGAGCTGTAAGTGCAGAACAAAACATGCAGACAAAATCTGCAGAAAGTGCTGAAAGCAGTGATCTACTTTTCACACAGCGGAGGAGGTCAGGAGAGCATTTTAGTCCCAGTTTGACTCCTCTGGTGCTCAGATCCTTTGTTTTTCTTTACCAATTTACTCACACTGATGGGTGTAGTGTGAGTAAAGTGGTGCAGTGGCACACAGTTTAAATGTCAGGGCTGTGACCTCACTGGTGTATTCTGGGAAGCGGGGCGGCGGGGGCTGGGGACACGGGGAGACGTTCTGGAGGCTGATCACTAGTAGAAAGGGGTCTTTCAGAGCGTGCGTTGATCTGCTGTCGGTCTAAAGCCGCATAATAATTCTGTTATAAAGGAACATTGTGGGCCCTGGGTGGGAGCAGAACTGGAGCTATAGGTGGAGCAGTGCTGGTGGCTTTAACCAGTGGCTGCTTTTAACTGTTTACACAGTTCTGCCAAAAACTGTAGCTCTTCGTATAGAGAGGAGCTAACTCCTCAGAATACCTTATTGGACTTTTGTGTGCTAAGATTCTATGCTGTGAAGTCATTGTGAGGTCGCGGACATCACTAACTGAGCTGGTAATCGATCTGAGGACAGAAGTGTGACAGTAACCAGATACCACTGCCATTTGCTTGTGACTGGAAATGGGAATTGTGTAACAGTGTGTGTGTGCGTGTGTGTGTGTGTGGGTGTGTTGTTTGTATATGTGCAAGTGTGCCTGACCCCCACCCTGAGTGAACCCAGGTGATTGCAGTCATTTCAGGGTATGATTCCACCCCCAAACCCCCCCTCCCCCCTTTTGGTTGATGAAATCATGGGGGAGGGAATACATGACCGCAGTGAGCACCAGGATCATGTTCTCCTTCATACAGAGGATTTTGTGGCTGTGGTGCCCCCTGCTGGTAGGGCAGAGACAGGCACCACAGCGGCTTCAGCGGGTTTGGCTGTCTGACACACTTGCAGAGACCTGATGTTATGGAAATCATCAACGGACCTGTTGTCGCGGACATCAGTATGTACACACCTGTAGGGACCTGTTGTTATAAGCATTACTTTTAGGGTTATGTGCTTATTTCAGCTGAGGTAGCTGCAGGTGCTGACAGAATCATGTGAAAACTCAGCCATTTGTTATGGAGATTATAGTAAGTATGCCTGCATTTTCATTTCTTAGAAAGCCCACCCTCCCTCTCTCTCCCTCCGCTAGGGCATTGTGGTATGATAAGCACTTAAACTTTGAATTTGTGTGTCTGGTCTGTGTATGTGGGTGTGTGTGTATGTATGTCGGGTCTGCAGTGTAGCATAGTGGTTAAGAAGCAGGACTTGTGACTAAAAGGTTGCCGGTTCAATTCCCCACTAGGGTGCTACTGTTGTACCCTTGGGCAAGGTACTTAACCCAGAATTGCCTCAGTAAATATCCAGCTGTATAAATGGATATCCTTGTAACTGATGTAAGTCACTCTGTGTAAGAGCGTCTGCTAAATAATGTAATGGTCTATCTGTGTGATTTTGTGCGGTGTATGGATGGATATGTGTATTTATGTGTGTCTGGTGTTTGTCTTAGGTGTGTGTATGTGTCTGGTGTATATCTCTGATTTGTCTGTGTGTATGTGTGTTTGTGTACAGGACAGAGAGAGAGACAGGAGACCGCGGTTTTGCAGGAAGGTACGTTTGTAACAGGCACTGCCTGACAGGAGGGGGGCAGGTACAGCAATAAGATGATAAACGGATTACTGTGTGAACCAGCGGCTGAAGACCAGCCATACCGCTACAGTTCTCCAGAGAGCAGGGCAGGGAGAGGGCACGCCAGCGTCTTCCAGTAAAGCAGAGAGCGCGGGAGGGGGGCCGTGCACGGGGAGTCCACTGTAAGCACAAAACTGAGAGAAAAGCGGGCGCTTGCGACCCGCGCCCAACCTGGGTGTGGCTCTGCTGTAACTCAGGCCTTTGAGTATAATCCAGGGATGAAATGATGAGATCTGGCCTGGGATCAGTGCATAAATCTGGTGGGATCAGGTGCACAAATCCTCAGAGAGGAATCAGACAGAAAGACATATATAATATATATATATCTACAGAGAGAGAGAGTGATGCAGATATAGAGATGGGCAGGGAGGGGGAAAAGTTGGCATATTTTAGGGGGTAGAGGGAGACAGATGCTGATGTGAACTGCCCAGTCTTTATTTTTCTGTTCATTTGTCGATGGTCTGTTTGGTTCTTTAACAAGGAGGGAGGGGGAACGGGGGGGGATGGGAGAGGAGGGTGAAGCCTCCCGCTCAGAGAAGCATGTCAGAGAGACCCCCCGAATACTGCTCTTGTATTTACTGTACAGGATTACATTCTTTCATCCGTTTACATTAGTTACATTTTATGCCTGATTTAATTTATTAAAGTGACCTCCATTAGATAGTTACGAGAGTATGGGGGATGCATGGTTATTATAGTGCAAACTTCAGATGGTTTTCTGACTGTCAGTATGAGGTCGGGTTTTGTGTGACCTACCCTGACCCCTTCACTGTTTCCATGGTGACTGAAAGACTGTAGACAAAGACAGGAAGTGTTTTGCTGGATCTGGGGCTGATTTAATCGTTATTATTCTTGTTAACAAGGTCTGAGTCTTGTGTGTGGACATTCTGTGAAGACATTCTTTGCTTGAACAGATCGTTGTGTGTGTGAGTATATGTGTGTACATGCATGCATGTCTGTGTGTGTGTGCATGTGTGTGTATGTGTGTGCATGTTTCTTCGTATGTGTGCCTGTGTGTGTGTGTGTGCGTGTGTGTGTGTATGTGTGTGTGCATGCATGTGTGTGTGTGTTTGCATGTATTTGTGGGTATGTGGGCATGCCTGCATGTGTCCATTGGTGTGTGTGTGTATGTGCATACAGTGTATTCTACACCCCACAAACTACACTCCAAACTACACTATTCCACACTACACAAGCTACACGCCATAGTGTGACACACGTTTCCATGTGAGCATTGCCTCCTTTTTTAGCCTCCGTCACACACACAGCCTCTCCCTGTGTCTTGGAGTTCTCAGTACAGCATTAGGTCCCTGACTGCCCTGCTTCTCTCAGCTCAGCTATTTACAGAGGGAGAAAAAAAGCGGGAGAGAGATGGAGGGAGCGAACTGAGAGTGGCCCCAGGGCTGTGTATATCACTCTAACCCAGGGGTATTATGGTATTCCGATTCTTTTACTCTCACTGGGAAAAGAGCCAGGAACTGTGTTTCTCTCCCTCTTTTTCCCCCCCTCTCTCTTTCCTGGAATTTGCAGTTCATATCAGGGGAGCTGACTTTAAGAAGGGGGTGGGTGGGGGTGGAGGAAAGATTCCACACTGTAAAAAAAAGAAAAGAAAAAAAAGAGCGGGCTCTGAAGCAGTCAGGCCCAGGGGCCGGGAGTCTGATATTTCCCAGAGAACTCCTGAAAACACTGAGCACAGACTGCACAGAGGCCTCGCTCTACCCCACCTCACCCTCAGAGAGAGAGAAGAAGAGAGAGGGAGAAAGAAAAGGGGAGAGAGGGAGGAGAGAGAGAGAGAAAGAGGAAGTGAAACAGTGAGAGAGACAGGGAAAATAAAATGTATTTGGGGAAAATGGCCAACCTGTTAAATCTGGCCTGTTGTGGTTGGACCCTTGTCGCTCTTTAGTTACTGATTGCAGGAACAGAACAGGTTTACTAGAGCAGACTGTGGAACTAAAAACCTAGAAGTGTCATACACTCATAAGTATTGGGATTATGACATAGATTCAGGGAAAAAATGGTGTTAATATGAGACACTCCTGCTTTTACAAGATTAGCAGTATTGTACTGTACAGTTTGAATCTGAAGGAGAACTGTATGCTGTAAAAACTCCACTGGCCCTCGGTCCTGCTGTTTCCCAGAGAAAACATTACTAAATTACCTGTTTGTCCTGCATGGGCTGGCCTAGTGAATGCCATGTCTGCTTCAACAGATGTGTGTGCGTGCCTATGTGCATGTGTGTGTGAAGCGTGCGTTGGTATGAGTGTGCCGGCGTGTTTGTGCGTGTGTGTTAATTTAATTAAAGCTCATGTGAAAGCATTGTTTCCCACCTCTTGCAGTTTTCATTTTACGATGTTTACCCAGGGCAAATTGATCAGGGGTTTATCTTTCACATACTTTCATCTGTTTGTAATTTGAAGCACATGAATGATCGATGAAAAACAAGCCATGATTGTATCACCTTTTTTCTCTTTCCAATGCAAAAACACTCCTCCAAAAACCCACCTAATTTTCCTCACATTCTGGAAAAAACAGCAGTGTCTAAATACTGCGGATAGATAGTCTACTGTGTAAAATGAATATAACGAAGCAGTCTGAGCTCTAGTGGAAAATGGGAGTGTTGAGCCAGCCTGATTCCAGCTCTACAGTATAAAAGGGTTTTATAAGCTAACCTGGTTCCATCTCTAAAGTGGAAAAGCATGTAAGAGAGAGGGGACTGTAGGGGTGAGGTAAGCGATTCACACTGAACCTATGGTTACCGTTTCGACACATCCACAGAAACATGACAAAATAGATTGCGCTTTGGTAACATAGTTTTGTCATACTTTATTGTTCAATAAACACGTAAGATATGACATGAGCACAACACAACCACAGAGTCTAGCTCAGGAAAGTGCTGAGTGTATCATTATTGTAAATTTTACATGCTAAACTGTGTTTTGATGCTGTTTGATTAAAGTAAAATGATATCCTACTCGCTGCAACAGTGAAAGTGTTACTGATGCGTATACTGTTTAGGTCAGATCTTTTGGAAGATAAGGGAGACTGTCAGTCCCTTTCTGCTCCTCACTGCTCTTTCATTGAGATGAAAGGAGATCTGAAGTACTTTTAGATGGGATGGTTATGTCAGATGTACTCAGTGTTGATCTTCTGTGATGAAGAGAATGCACCATGTTTGTGACCAATGTCTGTGAAGGGACCTGTTTCTACCAAGAATTCAGTTGTTGCTTTCTGTCTTCATTTTTGGGGGGTCTGTTCTTTATGAGGATCATTGATGGGGGAAATGTAGGTGCAACACTAGGAATCTGGGCCTGCGAGGAAACAGATGAGAGTGCTAAACTTGCTGGGGGGAATCTCCTGTCAGACTGCATGAAAATGCCCCCCCCCAACCCCAGACACAAACACAAACACACCCAGAATCCCTCCAACCCCCCTCCATTCAAACATCAGACAGGGATGCTGAACAGAATCCAAAAAGCATATTACTTCCCCACTTGTTGGGGTCAAGTGAATTAAATTAGTTGTAAGTAATTTAAAAAAAAGTTTTTACTTTTGTATTTCAAATCATCATCCTTGTTTATTCTGAAAGTTGAAGTTGCTGCTGCCTACATGTGTGGGGAGAGTGCTCATGCTGAGATCTGGCAATGCTGAGGTGTACTTAGTGGACCATAGTGCGGTTTTGGAGATGTGTTGGTGATTTGGCTGGTGTAATATCGCCGGATACAAGCACCTGATTACAGATAAAGATCACCATAACCCTTCGCCTGGCTTTTTCGGCTTGGGTTATGAATCAGACTCTGGTGACAGCGGGTTCACCTCCCTCCGTCAGACTGTGTTTGAGGATACAGCTCAGAACCACATTTAAGTGTGTGCGCGTGCGTGCGTGCGTGCGTGCGTGTGTGTGTGTGTGTGTGTGTGTGTGTGTGTGTGTGTGTGTGTGTGTGTGTGTGTGCATGTGTGTGTGTATGTGTGTCTGACCTTATCTGCTATGCATAAGATTAGGATTTGGGTGCAGGTGTGATAATGATGTAAGTGATGAGTCAAATTAAGAATCCTGATCTGCTATGTTAGCCTTGCAGGAGTTCAGCCTAACAGGGTACATATGAACATTACTGGATTTACCCAGCTTTTTGCTTACCCTTCTTTTTTCCTGCCTAAATGTCCTAAAACATCTCTAATCTAAACTGTTTCCCCCCATTGCCCTTCAGAGTCTGTAGTAATACAATTAGACAATAATGCAGGTTGATAGATCAAAGCTCAGAGGTCTAGGTACTTTCACCCTCAGACAACCAATCCAGGTTCACCTCTCTTCCCTCTCCTTTTCTCAATCATATTTTTGTAGAAGGTGAGCACAGATTCAGGATCAGGGCAAGAGGGCAGATTTAATGTGCTTTAAACTGAGATTGGGAGAGAGAGAGAGAGAGGGAGAGAGGGAGGGAGGGTAGAGGGAATTACAGTTTTGAAGACAACCGGGGTGTTCCCTCCGTTCAGACCGTTCTGTCTCTTCCGTCCATCTGCTCTGTCCGTCTGTTCCGTCTGTCTGTTCCCCCATGTGCCACAAGCTAAGCGTGTCCTCTTCTGTCCCCTCCCCAGAGCTGTTGCAGAATGACAGCCCAGACCAGACCAGCGAGGCAGATGTCAAAGAGCTGCCGGAGAACGGTGAGTTAGTCCACCCACTGACGCAGCTGCTCACTTGCAGTGCCAGTCAAAAGTTTGGACACACTTTTCTTTCTTTATTGTTACCGTTTTCCACATTTTAGAGTAATAGTAAAGCCATCAAAACGATGAAGTAACACAAATCGAATTATGCAGCAGGCCCGGTGCTATGGGGGTGCTTAGGGGTGCATTGCACCCCCAGACAGATCTCAGTGCACCCCCAGTTGTCTCCTTATATCCCAATGTCTACATGGTATTTATGACTTTTTGTGCACCCCCGTGGATTGCAGTTGCACCCCTCTGTATTTTGTCCTGACACCGAGCCTGTTATGCAGTGACCAAAACAAATTTGTTAGAAACAAATCCAAACTACCTTATATTTCAGATTATTCAAAATAGCCAAAATACATTTTTTAAAATTAAAGATTTATTTATTTGGAGAGAAATTCATGCATAGACATCAACTTCATTATTTATATTTGTCTAAGAAACAAATATCAAGAATTTAAGCATAGTTCTTTAGATCAAAATGTCTTTGAATGCATGTTTCCCATTATCTTAATGAGGTGTGTCCACACTTGACTGGTTCTGTATATGTGCACATTTCCACACTAAAACCTAACCTTACTGTACCTTTGTCATGAGCATTATTTGAACTGCGAGTCAGTTTTGATCATTTTTAAGATATTGTCATCTTCGGTACAAGACTAAATACATGTTTGAAGAAGGACAATGTTTAGTAACGCTGTCTCTGTATTGTCTCTGTATTACGCAGAGAAACACATCCTTTACAATAAACCAAATGGAACTCAAGCGGTTTTTAAGTGCTGACAAGAAGATTCCATACCCACAAGCGAGAGCAGACAAATATCCTGTGCTCACCAGCTCAAAACACAACCACACTGCGTGTTTGTTCACACATCTGAAAAAACCCCGCCGCTGTGGTCACGGCTCGGTTTCAGGTGTGTCCCGCTAATGTCCGCCAACTGACAGCGCTATCACCTTTAGCCCAGTGATGGCCATCAGACTGAGTGACCTGCGGTTGACCCTGGGGGAGATGTGAGTGGAGGTCACGGTTAAGGACAGAGCTCAGAGACGTGTGGGTTTTCCCCTCCGACAGACACTCAGCCCCCGCACTACAGTTCTGCTGTCTCTGTCTCTCTCTCTCTTTCCTCCACTCCTCTCTGTCCTCCCTCCCCCTCTCAGTCTCCATACAGAAATGAAATATAATGTAATGTATTGAGGAATATGTTGTTTAGCCCAATACTATATTGCATGATTGACTTTTGATGATTGAATTATGATTGATTGACTGATTGACATATTGACATATACATATTTTCTATATATTGGTTGAGCTGAAAATATTCTCTAATATATGTATATATATATATATATATATATATATAAATATATTCTCTAAAGTACATTCTCAATATATGTATGTCTATATATGTCTCACTCTGACCCCCCTACCTCCCTCTCCCTCAGTTAAATTTTACAGTTTAAAATGCTTTACTGGTATAACATGTTTGCACTGTGCAAAAAGTCAATAATGACAACAGTTCCAATCCTTATAAAAAAAATACTACTCATATAATACTAATTATAACAGCAACAGCAACATTAGTGTCTCATTCCCTCTTTGTCAGGTCTGTTTTTTCCATTTCAAATTTTGCTTTGTTGGCGCAACAGCTATACATTTGTTTTCTCAAAGCACAGATAGAAATCAAATAGAAAACTCTGAATTAACGTATCACACTGATTACACTCTCCACATATCACTCTCTCCCCCTCTCTCCTCTCTGAAGCAGGAAAGCCTGATGCTTTTTTGTGTTTCTCTTCCTGGTGGCCTTTGACTCTTGTTCTCAGTGAATCGGACCGGTTGAAGAGGCAGGGTTCTTGCTGAGACCGAGGCACTGTTACACACACACACACACACACACACACACACACACACACACACATCAGACGCTGTGAGATAAGACCACAGGATGCCCCTCCCATTACACTGTGTTATCACAGAGTCCGCACAGAGACGGAGAACAACAGAGAGACAGACATTCGTTCACAAACACTAACACAGCTTAGCCATCTCATCCAAGTGTTTCTTTCCCTTCAGATTTATGTTCAGGCTTTGGGACAACCCCATAATAAACAGACATTGTGTGCTCATGTCCCAGTCACATATGCACAGGGTGAACTGATAAGGCCTGTCATGTTGACCAGTTTCTTGCCTTTTGTGCATAAAAAGTCATATGCAATAAAATGAGATGTTTTCTCAAGAATTTTACTGCTTTTATGGAATGTAGGTGATTCAGTGGAATTTCTGTGATTTCGCCATGTGTGAAACTCTCCAGGCACTAAATGCTTTGGAAAGGGGAGAGAATGGAATTCGATGCTGAGAAAGAATTATCTGTTTCAGTTCATTCTGATACAGCACCACCTACTGTATGTTTGCTTAGTTGCACTGAGCTGAAAACCTCCCTCAGGGGTATCTGAACGTTCATGTCCATTTTATATTATAAAGGACAGTAAATTAGATGATTTATTTAGTGCATTTGAAACAAAGTGGATATTAGTGCAGGAAAGTATAGCACTAACTTTTGTTATTTGACTCAAAATCATATTTGAATTAAAAATTTCAGAAGTTTCATTAAAGTCACAATTGAATACAGTAACGGTTGAGAACAATCCCTTCTCTCCACTTCCCACCCCCTCTCTGTACAGAGTTTTGAGTGCCTTGAAAGGCTTGTAAGGTACTCATTATGTTATCTTTAGTATTTTTCTTAGTTTCCCAAGACATACAAAAAAAGTTATGAATGATAGTGACAAAAGCTGAAAGCAGAAAATGTTAAAAATTAAATTGTACATACTGACCAGGTTCTTCACAAACTTAACCTGTTATGTGTGCATCATTCTGTTGTTTGGAGCACTGGATTGTAATAGCAGGAGCTTTGACTCAAAGCTCCTGGATTGGATCTGGCGTGGAGCTTATTAGAATGGAATGGGTTTTTGGAACTGAACCGGAGGCATTGTCATGGGGGAGGATTTCAAATGATACTGAAGTAGTGAAAAGGGTCACAGCTGTCTCCAGTTTCTCTGCATGTCTCCTCATTGGGTGTCATTGGGTGCTTTGTTTGTTTTGGGGGGTTTGCACCAGATCTTTTCTTAGATGTTAATTCTTTTCTTTCAGTCTGTCTGATTGGTCTGTTAGTGGCAGACACAACTGGGAGTGATTTTTCTCTGTTAAGATATGAACTTCACTCCTCTCTGTCTCGTGTGTACAGTTCTCTTTACAGCTTTACTCTTGCTGGACCCAGACTGTACAGCATACATTCTCTGTAGTGAACTCTACAGCCTGTAGACTCCTCAGTCACTTTCCCTCTCCCCACCTCTTCTGATTTCGTTCTTTCTCTCTCTCTCAGTCTCTCTTTCAGTTCAGTTCACGTGTGTTAATATTGCAGCTGTAAAACACTGTAGCTATACAATGATCAACAGATCAATGTCTTCAAAGCTATAGCATTTAAGAATAAAATGTATGACTGTTCTTTTGTTTGCTCTTAGTTTTTGAAGGGTGTTTCCTTGCTGTCCCTATCCTGAGATATACTGTGCTTGTTGTGGGGCTGTGGTTCCTTTCCCAGTATTTCATTGTCTTCCATGAAGTTATTTTAATACATTTTCTCAAAATTTTCATACTATGAAAATGTCTTTTTTGTCTTGTTAAATACAGAAAATTCAGCAAGTACAGGAAAGAAGCAAACAGTTACGGATGCTTTATG